>VZSE01014789.1:118887-173420 GCA_013398275.1 Promerops cafer | reverse complement strand
GGGTCATCGTGGCGGTGGGTGCGGGACCCGCGGGGTCATCGTGGCGGTGGGTGCGGGACCCGCGGGGTCATCGCGGCGGTGGGTGCGGGACCCGCGGGGTCATCGCGGCGCATGGTTGCCGGCATGCCGGGATGGGCGTCCCGCCCCTCCCGCGGATTTTGCTGGCACGGGCCTGAGGTCCTGGAGCTCCCGCTGTTCCCGGTGCTTCCACGTCCGTAGCCCAGTTCTTCCGTCAGTCGCGGAGGCACCAACCCGCTGCTGCCGGAGCCCAGCCCTGGAGCTCAGCCGGGCTGAGCACACGGACGAGCTCGGGTCGGTCACGGTGTGAGTGGGCTCTTGCTTCAAGGGGATGCTTCTTTTTCTCCTAGGACCGTTTTTGTAGCAGCACCAGATCAAACCTCACCGAACTGCCGAGCCATTTTAATGGTTTCTGTCCATCACTAGGACACGGATGGAACGGGGATCCAGAAGAAGAACTGCACGTGGCTCCTGGTAACACATGACCCGTGTGTCAAAGATGATGTGGTAAGGGCACAGTGTGATACAGCCTTCATATTTATTCATGGAAATGCTCCTGATGTCATGAAAAACACATCGTGTCAGAGGGTTTTTATACCTGCTACTGAGATGAATTGATACTCTACTCTCAAAAGTTAACTTTTCCTTAGATCTGCTGCTTAATAAATTCTTCAGATGCGTTTTAAGAGAGTGCTTTTAAATTCAGTATCAAATTCTCTGCATAGTTATAAATGCAGCTGATATTCCAGAAACTTTTATAATTTCTTGCTGTCTGGAGTAATATTTAAAACTCTTGAATTAAAAAAACTCGTGAGCCAGGCTTGCTGTGCTAGCAGAGAGACACCTGAAAGTGGTATAACAGGGAATCTCTTATACTGCATTGTTAATGTAGTATCATTAAATCCCCTGAAATTAAAAACATCTGTAGTGTGGGGTTTTTCATTTTTAGTATATTTTCAAAATAATCTACGCTTTGCATATATTGCTTTGTCCCACAAAAGAAGCAGTTGCAAGGTCAACATTTTCTCACTCAATTCATAGTTCACTTTACCATACATATACATTCTCACACATGCACAAAAGTCTTCCCCAGAATATTTGTTTTCATTAGTATTTGTTTCAGCAAAGCAAAGCTTGCTAAAACTTCAGGCCAAGGAGGATGCAGTAGGGTGTTGTTAACTCTTACAAGAGGAAATACTCTGATTTTTATATAAATATTTTGGTGTATTTTCCAGATGACAGCACTAGAGAAAGCCACTGGTGATGTTGTGTTCAAGTTTGAACCGTTTGTTCTTCACGTGCTGTGTCGGGAGCTGCAGGATGCACAGCTGCTGGTAAAACCACATCAAGTACAATGTGGCGTTGTTGTTCTATTACATTCCTGCCTGTAAAATTAAAAGTGTTGGCTCCTGGGTAAGCAGTTGCACTTAGAAACAGTCCCAGGTGTGCTGTGTGTTTAATAATTAGGGTAGTAAAGTAAGCTGATGAAAAAACACAGCTTTAAACTTGGTGAGGGTTTTACTGTACTTAGAAAGAAAAATTACTCACCTGCAATTCAGCCTTCAAGCTGAAGCAGACTGCTGAGGGGCCTGGGCTGCTCTCACTGGCTGGAAGGGATGGATTTTGGGTGGTACTTTGCTACCAGCCAGGCCATTGGGTCCATTTTCACTGCATTGAATGATGCCTTTGCCTTCTGCTTTTCCAGTATGACTGCAGAGAGCAATGTGTGCCATGCTGGGCTTCTTTTGGCATCAGTGCAGAAGAGCTGAGGGGGGGCTCATGTAGAGTGCAGCTGCACTCGGAGCTGTCGACAGGTGGCACGACTGCCTGTGAAGTTCCAGCTCGTTGGGATGAAATAGTTCAGTGCCTGGAGAGATGTTACATCCCTTCTGACTGATGGATTCAATCAGGATCCACCGTGGGCCTCTGAAAACCACTCACCATTTGTGGGTTTGACCTTCAAAAGTATTTTAGTGTAACTGCTTTTGAATAAGTCTGGGTAGATGATTTGAATAAGTTTTTTCAAAATTGAGATTGTACATTGCATTGCAACCCATCCATAAATATTTTTTGCTGTGAAAGTGTACAAGACCTGTTTAAGCATTTCTTTTTTCTGCAGCATTCAGTGGCTATCGACTCTGGGTTCAGGAACTCTGGTATTACAGTTGGCAGAGGAGGAAAAATTACAATGGTAAGGACTCTGCTACTGTAAGGGATGTAACGAAGTCATATTGTTATGTTAACCTTGATTTTTGTATGAGCCAAGACCTGACTGGTGCTTAAGAGCTGTCACAGGGCATGCTATAGCAAAGAAATAGCTTGCTGCTTTAGGTGACAGCAACCTAAATAATTGTATGGATAAGAAGGTTTTTTACTATCATGAACTCTCCACATTATTTAAATAACCTTCATAAACTAAAAAACTTTATTCCCAGTAAATCATGTGTGTGTTTTCAGGCTGTGCGCAGCACTCACTGCTTAGAAGTTCCATTGAGCCACAAAGGGAGATTGATGGTCTCCGAAGAATATATTGAATTTTTGGTACATGTAGCCAATCAGAAAATGGAAGAAAACATAAGGAGGATTGACAGGTTTGTAAGAATACACCAGTTCTGTTCATGACATCTAATTTTTCTTCAGCATTAAGTAAAATGTTTGTAACCACTTTTCTCCCCGTGCACGTTTTGATTACATTCTAAAAGCATTAGTTTCTCAGTGTAATTTGCAGATTCCGAGCAAATCTATAAAAACAGTAACTACAGAATTGTTTCTGTCCAGGTTCCACAAAGGCTTGGAGCTGGCTCTGGAAGCTGCTGTCCCTGCAGACACCTTGTTTCCCGAGGGGCCAGAGAAGAGCCACTCCGTGTACGTGCACAGAAGAAAGAGACAGACTGCTCAGGAGCAGGCTGATCCCAGCAGAGAGCTGGAACCCCAGGATGATACTGAAAGCAGCCTTGGTCTGTTTGCTGAAATCATGATATAAACTAAGATATTTGAAAGCAAATGGCAAACTGAAAAATTACTGTAATGCTCTTTTTAAGGATTTATATATTCGCGTGCTCCAAGCAGTAATACTCTCATGGACATTGACCGGAGAAAAATGTAATTAACAGAATAGTGAGCAGGCGTAGCTACAGGACACAGAGAACAAAGCTGTAGAATGTTTTGGGAGTTTTGTAAGTGTGCTGTTGAATTAACAAAGGGGTACTCCATCAGTTATCCCAGAAATGACTGGTTTGCTGCAGCCTTTTGCCGTGTTCTCAGTGGCAGCATTTCACTTCCAACTTCCTGGGTTTTGCAGAGCCAGTTGGCTCTGCAGGTTTCTCCTTCAGGGAGGGGAAGACAAGCATTGAAGACTGAAGACCGTCCACTCGAGAGGCAGCCAATACACGAGGTGGAAATTCCACAGAAACCTTCCAAAGTAGCGCTGTGTGCACCAGTATCAGACCTCACGTGCATTTGGGCAGACTGGTTAAAGTATGACTCAACCCAGGGACATAATTTCTGACAGTGCAGAGCTGCTGTCCAGGAGCTGTGTGAACAAAACTGGAGCCCCACAGCCCATGGGGCAGCAGGCAGGTGGTGGGAGCAGCCCACAGTGGGGCAGGGCACAGCAGCTCCTCAGGTGTGGGGACGGCTTCTGCCGCAGGCACTACTGCAGCATTGTCGGGATGCAGGCTTGTGTCTGACCTTTCCACAGACCTTCCTCTCCACTCTGAGGCTCAGCTGCCTGTCTGGGCTGAACTGAAAGCAGATGGAAAGCTTTTCCATCAATGAAAAGCAACATCTGCCTCCATGCAGAGGGTCGTCCCCAACCTGCTGCCTTAGCAAAGCCCTGGGGAGCCCCTGTTGCCATCCTCCCACTATTCACTATTCAATAGTGAATCCCACTATTCCTGCAGATCCCTCTTCACCACCTGGGGGGCACATCTTGCACACAGAGGAGGGAGGTGTTGCTCGTGAATTTCAGGGAGTTTGTTCAGAATAGTCTGAACCCTCTGCATGTGACATTTCTTAAAATGTCCGGTGCTGCTCTGTTGCATGTGGCTCAAGGGACTGACGGCCCCAAGCAGTGCCCACAGACCCTGTACCAGCCCAAACTCTCATCCTGTGTAACAGCCCTACAGTATTTACATTCTGAGAAATGCAGTTTGTCAGAAACTGATGTACGGCATGATCCCACATTCCTCTGAAAAATGATAAAAACATCAGGAAGACTTTGGCATCTAAACACAAAAATGTTACCCTAACTGTTGGCATCTTGTTACTTTATTCCCATCATCTCCAATGGTTGGAGACTGTTGGGGACCTCACACTAAAACTAAACAAGACCCTACAACAAGAAAAACAAACAGAGAAGGATCAGGGAAACATATTACTTCAGTATGTAGAACAGTTTTTGCAAGGTTTTTCTGATTTTTTGGTTTTTTTACACTCCATCCAAGGTTGTAGAGGGTGATGCTGGGGTGGTTTCACCACCCTGACACCATTCTGGGACCAGCAACACCTTCTATGCACCACTGCCCTTACCCCAGGGGATCACCACACCTTGCCCCATGCTCACCCAGGTTCCACCAGCTCATTTTGAACTTAATTTTGTCAAGCTGTGTTTCATTTCCAGCTGCTGTATGGGATTCTGTCGGGCTGTAAATGTGCAGAGCACAGGCAGCCATTGGGAAGAGCATCCAGAGGCAGCTGGAGGCAGCACCCCTGAAAAGGGGATTCTGGGGGTTATGGCTGCAGGGAAATTCACCGATAAGCAACAAGACTCCTAAAACCGTCACATCTTTATCATTTGTAAGTGTGCTTAGCCACTTAATTAATCTAAAAGGTATTTTTATACTTGCTCTCACTGTGTTAAATTTTTTTAAATTACAATTTCACTCCCTGTGCACTCAGTTGTTTCAGGGGAGGCAGATGGGTTCATTCACTCCAGGAACTGATTGTCATTTCTCACCCCATAGCATTTCCCATCCTCACCAGGAAACTACTCAAATCAGGGCTGCAGCATTCCCAGCTGGTTGGGCCACGGGTTCCCAGCCAGTTGTGCTCCTCAGCACATCCACGCACTTGGGCACAAAGTCACTTGATGGATTCACTGGGATAAATCTGTACATAGAAATCACAGATGTCAGGAGCACAAGTGTTCGCTTGAAACAGCTTCTTCCTCTGAAATTCAGGTACTTAAAATGGGTTACAAGAGCATGGCAGTAGCAGCTGCAGAGTGCAGTGAAATCAGTTTTCACGTGGGGTTAAACCTCTCCGGACCAGGGCGGCTTTGCAGCTCTCAGCCTCCACTCCTGCCAGGGCTTCACTTGAATTTAACCAAGTCTCAATTTAACTTCAATTTAATCAGTCTCAAGGTTTTTTTAATTTATCATATTAAATGTATCATGCACTGGAGGCCTAGCAGCTCTTCAGTACTTTGGTTACTGAAAATACACAATTGCTTTGCAGTATCTTGTCAATTTGATTTTACGTAGTGGGATATTGTGGGAAATGTTTCACTTCTGATAGTTGAAACTACCCCAGGGGAACATGCTGGGTGTTTTGTGAGAGAACTTTTTAAAAGGTGTGTCTTTTAAAAAAATGTGTCTTTAAAAAATTATATAATTGCCTAAATTTCCAGAGCTGCTCACTTCATTTCTTCACACTAGGAGAAAATAAAGCTGGTAAGAATTGCTGTCAAATGTGCCGTGCTGGCAGTGGTGTGACAGCAGGCAGCTACCTGGGATCAAGGTCAGAGAATTCTCAGCTCTTTTTTTTTTTCTAAATCAGAGAATGACACCCAAATTCCATATAGAGATTACACGAAAGATCTTGTTCTGCTTTCTGAATGCAGTTTATTTATGGTACCTGAGGAGATATGCTATTTTCTCCAGTTTTATACTGGAGGGAAAAAGCTTGTTTTCATTTTCTGCAGGATCCCGAGAAAAGAGAAATACTTTCTCAAAATCAGGTTTTATAGTTGTAATTGTGATTTTTGCAGAGAAACTCTGACAGCTCAGAGCCCGGTTGTTAGGTGCTCGGCCCGGCTGGCGGAGGACGCCTGCTCTGCCCCATCCCGCAGCGGGCGGTGAGCGCGATGCTGCGCGGGCAGGACCCGCTGCTCCGCACGTCCCCTCGGGGCGCAGCTGGCACCTCCCTGTCCCGGGGATTCGGGCAGAGGTGGAAGCTGCCGGCACGACCCGCGCTAACGGCGGGTGAGAATTCACTCATACAGGCACCGGACTTCCTCCGTGTGCACCAGAACAGGCTTTTTCGTTTCTCTAAATAAGGACCCAGTAAGTTCTGTTGTATCGTGTTTTAACCGTCTTTGAGCCGCGCAGGGGGCGTAGCTGTCCGCGCCTGCCTTGGACCGCCAGTCCCTCCTTCGCTTCTCGTCCCGGTGGGTGCGTGGCGGCGGCGGCACCGAGGGACCGGATCGGGACCCGGCGCGGGGGTCGCGGCCCAGCGTGGGCACCGAGCGGCGGAACCGAACGAGCGCGGAGCCCCCGCAGACCCCGGTCCCGCTCCCCGCGCCGGTGAGCTCGGCGCGGGCGAGCTCGCCCGGCGTCCGTGCGGGAGAAATCAGCGCTTGTGCCTCTCCCCGCTCACGCTCCGGCTGATAGCAGGAGCCATTTAAACTCCCGAAATACAGAACAGCTGGCGAGGAAAAACCTGTTTTCCTTGGGATGATCAGCAATTCTCTGCTAATGGAGATACAAATGGTCCCATCACTTCCCCACTGCTCGTCCCCGATGGATTCAGCATCCGTGTTACATGGGCAGCACTGCTCTTTTATAAGCTGCTCATTTAAATATTTTTGCATAACATTGCTAGCAAAAATCAAGGAATATTTACAAGGGAAATGCACCCAGAGTTTATGCATATAATCCACTTTTTTTTCTGTTATTTTGCATCCCCTGATGCCTTATTTCAGAGTTTTCTTCAATTGCACTTAGCCTGAGCCTTGTTTTGTTTTCTCTCACTGGAAACACCTTGAAAATACTGCAGAGAGAGTGATGGGAAAGTTAAATCTGCCAGGATTTTACTTAGGGTATGCAGGGTCTACTTGTTTTTCCCGTAACGTATTCACCTCGTAGTGACATACAAGATCCAGGGACACACCAGTTTTGGAAAACACTCAGGAATGCTGTGAGTAGTTCTATATGGAATCAGAATATGTCCCAAAATGTACAATATTAAAAATGACCATTTTCCCTTCATTCCTATTACCTAGATATGAAAGTTCCAATTCAAGAATGTGTTTTCACATCCATAGCACTCTGGGGTAATATTAAATGAACTCTGTTTAATAAAACACATTCCAAGTTGCTATTTTGATTGAAGCATTATACTTCTTGTCTTGCTATAAGTAGTTCAGATTTCACTGGGTCATTGAAAATTTTTGAATCAGTCTCTTTTCAAATCATATTTAAAATACAGACATAAATAATTGTGACACAGACCCCTTCTCAGCACAAACCAGGAGTAAGGGACTCAGTGCTGCACAGCCGGTGCTGCAGTTACCTCCCAAGATAGGAAGGAAATTTTGTCATTCTCCGAACACACTGATCACACCTTTCATAAAACATCTCACATTCTTCCAGGGAGACAATGGCATCCCATTTTGTCTTTGAATCATTGAAATAAGAGGTATTTTGATCACAAATGTCTGCTATTATCAAAACACCATCATAATTTCCACAGGATTAGAATAGATATCCCAGGTGAAGCTGTGCACAGGTCTCCCTCAGCACAGGTCCCCCCTGGTTCTTTTTTTCTGCATCAAGTTTTATCTGTTTTTAAACACTCTCATTGAGAACAGCAGCACCAGGCAGAGTCCTTAGTTCTGTCCAGGGCAGCTGTGACCCTCACAGGTGATGGCCAGAAGGAACATGGTCCAAGTCCTCTGCTTTGATGTTTTCTCCCTAGAAAACCCTAGAATCACAAATTGCTTTGGTTGGAATAACCTCTAAGATCAACTCTGATGTGCATGTGAAAATCACAACAGACTTGCAGAAGATGTTGGAAAAAACATTCACATAAATACTGAAATATTTACAGATGCAGTTCTCCCTGCTTGAACCAGGAAAACAATGCAATAAATGCAGCACAGGGTTCCAGACCTGGTACTTCCCATGAGGATAACCTATGGGTCAAATGGTTAATGTCTCTCTGCCTACTCCAGACAGTCCAGGCAGGATTGGGACAGCAGAGCACCAGCTCCATCCAACTGGGTGGCCCCTGACCAGGGGAGGCCAAGGGCCAGGGTGGCTCCATTGAGGTGTCAGGTGGGCAGCAGGCTCTTGCTGCACCAGCACCCCAGCATCACCCATCCACCTACATGGGTGGTCCTCATCCTTTCCTTTGGGAAGTTCCTAATGCAGAAGGTTTCCCACTCCAGGGAACTCACACAGGGGCCCCTGGGCTGGGAACGATGCTCAGTGCACCACTGATCCCTGCATGAATCTCTGGGCACCTTACAGGGGCAAAGGGAAGAGCCATTTCACCTCTTTGTGCTTCATGTAAAGTTCTACATATCAGAGTCACACGGTCAGAGGATCCCTCCAGACTTTTATTTCTTACATATTTCCACTGTATATCACTTCCCTTCCAATATGAGATCAAGGAGAAAAGGGGTGGTGGAAGCAGGAGAGCAGCAGCAGGAAAAAAATATCTGACAAACAGCAACAGCTCCCCAACACTCCTTTAAAGTAATGACGATTTACCAAATGGTTGGGAAGTTGTTATAATTCCTTTTCCAAATTATTACTCACCCTTTAGATTAGAAATGAGGCCAGGGTTAGCAATCAGCCATAAATGGTAGGATTTCTGAAGTAGAAGCACTTGTCTGATTGTGAAGTGGAGGCCATTATTGCCTTGATTGAGTCTTTTTTTTCCTGGTTGGTTTTTTTTTTGGCGGGGGTGGGGGGGTTAAGCTTGCTTGATTTGTGGCTGAGAGCACACATTCACCACAGTACTGGGAGCAATCAGTCTTCCCTGCTCTTTTTTGCTCAGCGATTTAGGGTCCACTACTTCGGCACAGCTGCCACCTTTTAGCCTCCATCAAGCAGAGATATTTTTAAGTGAACTGCATTTTGTGTTTGTCTTTTATCCTCCAATTGCCTTCCTCATGCTTTTTCTATTTTTTCTTTTTTTTTTCCTTTTTTTTTTTTGTGGGGGGGGGGGTTGGGTATANTTTTTTTGGTGGGGGGGGGCGGTGGGTGTGGATGTCTGTTAAAATATTGTGTGAACTTTAGTTCCAGGTATGAAGTTGAAAGAAGGCAGCTGAAGCTGGCTGGTTGTCATCTGCCTCCATGTACATATCAGATCTGCAGTTACACAAAAAATAGGGTTGAAGTAACTTGCTCAAGGACTGAAGTAAACCAGAAGCACTGATGGGTGTTTGGGTGCTGGAGATGAGTTTAGTTTACCTGAAACTCAGAGTTTAGCCAAGAATTTGTATTTATACCATTTCTTTCCAGAAATTATCTGTTTTGCTAGCGTATTGTATTTTAGAGCTCCTCCCAAGCTGTCTCTAGAGGTGTGAAGCACAGCTGAGCGGGATGGTGCCCGGCAGACCCCAGGGTTCACCCTGGCCCCAGCCCATACCTGGTGGCAGCCAGTGAAGCCTGTGCAGAAAAGGCAGCAGAGCCACACCAGAGCCACCCTGCTGCAGTCCAGCCACAGAACTCGCCAGCACTTTGGGCTCAGGAACACATCAGCACATCTGCAGGAAGCCACAGGCATCGACCTCATTCCTTTAATTGCTACTGCTCTAAAATAGCTGAGTTTTGCCTCATAGTCCATTTGCAGGCAGGAGCTCCATGTCAGCTAACACAGTAAAACACACTTCCAAGGGCCACTGGCACATCCCTAAAACCATGGTGAATGGAAATGCACCAAATCCCCAACTACAGTGATGTTACAGGCCCTGAGAGCACAGTGGCCAGGCTGTGCCATGTAATGCCACGTAAATTGATGTAACATATACCATGTGATGTGATGTGATGTGATGTGATGTGATGTGATGTGATGTGATGTGATGTGATGTGATGTGATGTGATGTGATGCTGCATTAGAAGGCCTGTTGACTGTGTGCAAAAACAGGTAGTGAGAAAATAACAAAACTAATATTTCCTGGTGCTGGAAACTGTAAATGCAGCAGAACAGGTATTTAGTGCATGTCTGTAACTGACCTGTTCCTCAGACATGTTTTCCAAAGTGTCAGTTTGGAGGGTCTAGTGCATCACTAAAGCATCAGCCACCAGCCACCAGCTCATCCTGGTGGGACACAGAAGAAATTGCTCCAACAGGTTGTGTCTCTTTCTAAGAACAGCCCATTTGGAGCCAGAGAGGGGATGGGTGCCAAAACCATCCCTGAGGGGAAACTGGGGGCAGAGAGCAGCAGTGATCACGGGGCCAGCTTGCCCCTGTCTTTGCAACATTCTCTCGGGGTGTATCTGCTCATCTGACAAGAACCTTCCATCAACTGAAAAAATGTTATATTTTGAACAATCCTTAGTTAAAGTTTCAACCCAGTTGAAATCTTGGGGTAGATGCTGTGGTTATTTGTGTGGAACAATTATCTAGTATTTTTCCAGGGAGTTTTTTTTTCTAAATTTATATTTCAGGAGAGGTTCTGTTAAAAAGAAACATTGAAAAAGGTTGGCCATCTGCTGTTACCCATCAGCCCACTCAGAGATCTCTCCAATTGTATTTTGTCAGCTCTGAGGAGTTTGCCAGTGGGATGACTTGTCACATCCACACCTCTTGTGTGTTGGCCAGTTTTATGAATTGAAGGGTGCTGCTCTGCAAGGACTATGGGAGCAAAAGGAAATGGTTGATTTTTTCACATGTACCCCTTTTCCATGATTATACCCCTCCTTTTCCTTACATCAAGCTGCTGTGGTTCCAGTCACCACAGTGGGCTGGCCAGCTCAGGACAGGCAAAATTCTCTTGGTCAGCCACGAGGTCCAGCACCAGGAAGGAAAGTGTGTGCCACTTCCTCCCTGCAGCCTGAAGCTGAGCACTTTCGGAGTGCACTGGTTCAGAGCTGTCACTTACCATTATCAGCCACATCTCCTGTACTCCCCGGCAGCCCCCAAAGCACAGACTGGGCTGCAGGGTGGTAGCCTGTCACCGGGGCTTCGAGGGAGAGGGATAACCATCTTGCTACAAACTTGACATCTATAAATTGATTACATAAGTGGGCAGTGGTGGTCCTTTCAAGTATGTTCCTTTTGTTTCAACTTTACAGTAAAATTACCAGCAGCAGTTTACAATTAAGGGAAATAATAATAACTGCATATGCTTTCATCTGCACATACAATTACAATAAACTGCTTGCTTTAATAGGATTGTGAAAAATCTATGTTTGACCCCTACAAAAAAGTAAACATTCTTGTTCTGGATACTATATCATTATCACAACAAAGGGAAACTCCTGAAATCTGATAATTTAAACATCTGGAGAATGTTAATCACTTCAAAATGACGGATGTTTTTTATTTCAGCTTTTGACAGACACACTCCTTTCATAGATAGATGATTATTTACATAAATTACATCACCAATGTGAAAAAAAAAAGTCCAAAATAACTTCAAAGGATAAAGAGCTTAATTAAAAGGAGGCTTTTACATTTCTTCTGCTGTAGAACACAGAAGAAATAGAAGAATTTGCAAAGGGAAAATGTGATGCCACCATTTTAAACGTTTTGCAGTGTGGCTGTTGGCTTTTCCCCTCTGTGCATGGGCTATGGGGGCACTTTGGAGGGGGCTGAGGTGCAGTAACAGCACTGCAAGAGTGGCCCACACTGCCCTTGCCCCAGGGAACAGGGCAGGTTGTGAGATGGGCAAGGGACCAAGGGGCAGCTCAACTTCTCAAGCATCTCTGCAAAGGCTCTGCCAAACTTTTGGTGCCACTCTGACCAATGCCTGCAGCTTCCACTGCTCTCTTACCACCAGTTCCATACAATGTAAAGCCACTGACTTCAGCAGAACTGTTCCTCACCAACTCAGATTTGTTTGGCTTCACATGTATAAGTAAAATATGTTAAATATATAACAAATACATAATATGTTCTGTATCATATAACATATTTACCATAATGTGTTCTATTATAACATACAGACCTACAAAGAGCAGCACCAAGGTACTCATCAAGAGTGGGATTATGGGATCTGCATCCAATCCTTCAGTCCTGTGCCCCAATGTCACTCATCAGGAAGCAAATTCAGCATCCTCCCCCCTGCCGTTGTGGATGATGAGAACAGGCTCAGCTGCAAGCTTTCAGTTCCCAGCTACTTGTGAGACAACAGTTTCAAAGAAGGTTGCAGGAATGAGTGAGAGGAACATGCAGGCAAATGTCAGCGTGTGACATCTGCAGAGACCCACGAGCACTCTGGGTAGAGCCAGGTAAGGCTGCGTTTAACGCAAGCAGCCTGAAAGGCTGCTGCACGCCCAGTGCAGACCCAAGAGCATCCCTGTGTCGATCTGATTCACAGTCACCGCTCCAGCTGGATTCTATAGACTCCAGAAAGGCTGGAACTGGCCACACTGCAGCACCACCCTGCTGGAGAGCCCTGGGCTGGGGGGCCATGCCCCTCAGCGCCGGCACGAGCCGAGCCACGCTGCCGGCAGCCAGACCCGTCGCAATTTGGCCGATCCGCTGCAATTTCCTCCTACACGCTGAGCTGATCCGCACGCCGACCTTAGCCAATTTGTCTTCTTTCTGGCAAAAATGTCATCCAAGAGGAAGTTATTAAGTCAAGGAGGTAATTCTGCAAGAGCAGTCCACTGCATAAACAGAACTTGACCCAGGGTAATTTATTTCTAGTCCTGCACAAAGGTATGACCAATACATTTCAGGATCTAAATATGCCAGTGAAGGCCAAAACGTAAGAATTTCAGACAATATTCATGAGGAATTTTCTCTAGTACTAGAGACTGAGAAACAAGTGTAGAACAGCCTTTAGAATCTGAAGAGATTTGGTATCTGTATTTAGGAGAATAAACATCTGCAGACAGTAGAGCTTGGCCTAAAGTTTTGCTAACCAACTCTTATTTAATTTCCTCCCTAATGTGTTAAACTACATTGATGTCCCCCCCGCTTCACAACATTACAAAGGGGATCATTTACTGTCTTTTTTCTTTACCAACTTGAAAGACTGCTTAAAAATCATTTTTTAAAAGAGGCAAAGAGTGAAAAAAATACAAATTCCTGCTCTCCAATGTAGAAAAAAAATAATTTGGAATGCAATTGGAGGCCTGTCTTCCTTACTAATATTAAATCAAAGGTTTGCTTAGCCTAAAGCAATTTCCTTACCCAAGTCCAGTTCTCAATACATCCATGAACACAAACCATCAGCTTTTCTTACACTGGGTACACACATAGACACCTAACAGCTGGTGGGAATCTGCTGCTCCCAGCCCCTGCAGTGACCAGTCCTGCCTGGGCACAGCCCCCTGGGTCCTGGCCAGGACCCCTCCGTCCTGGGCAGGATGGCAGCCACAGCTCCCCTCTGACATGCCATGGGCTGGACACCCTTCTAGGCTGGTTCTAGGAAAGAGCCCAGGGGTGTGAAGGCAGGAAAATCACCAAGCTGAGTCTGCAAAGAGCAGCTGGGTACAGCCCCTGTTTTGGGGCAGTAGATGCGAGGGCTGTTTTGCAGGCAGAAGACAGTTCATGTCTAGTTTTTGGCAAAACTGCAGGCAATGGTGTCACAGTGTCAAGTATCAACAGAGTGTAGAGGGCTAATGTCCCAGTTTCTACATCATCAAACTGTTTCCTGGTGTGCAAAGGTATGAAATGGTTAATTGTATTTATATTGAGAATGCACATGACTTCCCAAGCTATGAAAAGCAGCTCCCTTTCTTGCCTGCTATTTACACTTATATTAAATAGCTCACTTTCTAGAAATATCAGCATCTGAAGTCTAAGGAACTTCACAGTATCAAATGTTTCCTTGATGTCTGCACCTGGACCCAGATGAGCTCATTGTATACAACTACAGCCCCACTCAAATGCACTGCCTGCTCTGTTTGTTTTCACCCGTGAAACATGGATGTATGTCTCCAACAAACACAGAGTCTGCTTTTTGTTCTTCCTCTTGTCACCCAAAAGGGATTTCACAACATATTTTATTTGGTTATCACATAAAGTCATGTTATTTTCAGTGAGTTTCATATCAGACATGCCTCAGATTCTTCCTACAGCTGCTAGTACCCATCAGTTCTTCATACTATTATCATAATAATTGTTTGGAATTATCATTACTATTATGTATGCAGAGGATAGAAAATTAAAGTAGCACACAAATCAAATGGGAAAATGCATTTTAAAAGACCAGAATTCAAATCTAAAGTGACAGGCATAACAACACTACCTCTCTGTGGAAAGGATGTGGATCTTCACAGCTATGGATGAGGCACTCCAGAAGATTGTTCATCAGTTTGCATTTTAATACAATATTAAAATATTAAAATTAGAGCTGGGTGAAAAGTGCTCAGCCAAATAATTTCAGTTCTGTTTCAGAACACAAGCCCTTCTGTTCCCTTCCTGCTACCTCAGTGTCAGCTGCAGACAAGGTGACAATGGTCCCCTCACCCAGTGAGGGCCCAGGGTGTCCCAGGGAGTTCTACATCCTTCTCCAGCTGCAACACAGCCAGAGAACCCACCACTGCAGCACAGCTGCTGAGGAGGCCTGGGGCCTAGGATCTCCTGGCAACAGCTGGTACCACCCCCAGACCTAGGTCAGAAAAAGGATTAAGGGCAAAACCAAAGGAGGAAATTTCACAAACAAATAGTTCTTTCTTTTCCAAACCTTGGTGATCTTTTGTCTGACAGCAACAAGGACGGTTCTGAATTCTTCTGCTGCATTAGCAGCTTAAATACATGTGCCACAAACAATCAACACACAAACATGACACACCTGTCCAAGTTACCAAGTCACAACCTTAAACCTGGGGCAAAATATGCTTCCAATGAATCAGAGTCTGGCCTTGATGTCAAAACACTCCTGCTTAGGTCAGTCTTTGAGCAAATTGAGGAGACATGGTAGTTTCCAGTGGGATACCAAGGTTTAGTAATTTGATGGAGAATGTACAGCTGGAGCAAGCAAAAGTGAACTGCAAGAACAGTTTCCTGGATATATAAATAAACACACATACTAACACAAGCGGTTTTATCATGAGCCTTTGCGCTGCCTCATTGCTGCCATAGGCAGCACTGACACCTCTAGGGATTTAACAAAACAAGCTCCCGATGAAAGTGCAAGTAAAAGAGAGTAAAACAAATTTGTAATTGTAGTTGAGGCCCCCAGCTTGAGAGAATTGATCTCTGTCTTTTGCTTTCCAGTAGATTCTCTGTGTGACTTAAATATATGCCCCATTTTGCCCATCTTTTCACAAGCAAATGACAGTTGCCCTTCTAACATGAGCTTTAGCCTCAGACAGGGGCCATAGTATGCCCCAAGCAGCAGGTAAAGCACCTGCTGATAACTCACAGTACCAAACACCTTTGCCTCACCCACTTCTCTTGCGCTGCCCAAGGGTCTGTGAAGGCGCACCCAGAGCAGAGCCTCGGGCAGCTCTCTGCAAGCACCAGCCACTGAAACTTGTCAAGGGGGTCTTTGAGGCAGGCTGAGCTGTTACAAAGCCTTCTCAAACTACTGTCTTGTTTGAGGGTGGCTCAGCCTGTGCTGTGGGTCCCTGGTGCCAGCAGTGTGATGGAGCCCTGTGGGTGCCAGCTGTGCCCCTGGACACAGATCTGTGCATCTGTGTGCAGAACCAACCCCAGAGAAACCCCGAGACAGACACACAAATGCTGGGTTTGAGCTGCAAAGGCAGCTGATACTCAAACCAAACACTGTAATCCATTATTACTCACTGCAGATGGAAACAGTGTAAGCTTACACTTTTCACACCACATTTTGACTCAATACCAGCCAAAGACCAGAGCCAAAATTCTG
The DNA here is from genome assembly GCA_013398275.1 of Promerops cafer. Classification (NCBI taxonomy): domain Eukaryota; kingdom Metazoa; phylum Chordata; class Aves; order Passeriformes; family Nectariniidae; genus Promerops; species Promerops cafer. The sequence continues at coordinate 157,444 of VZSE01014789.1, read as the reverse complement.
TCAAGACTCCGTTCTTTTCAGTTTTGATTCCTTGAGAAAGAATCTGAGGGAACAACATGACTAGGACTCCTTTAACCTAATTAAAAACTTATGCCCTCTTACAAATGAATAGAAGAGATATAGACAGTGAAAGGAAATGTCATCAAAATCCCAGGATTCCAACAGTCACAGAGATGTGAGCAATCCCCTAGTAACCCTATAGCTGCATCAAAAGCAGGCAGTGAGCCCCGGGCAGTATTGCCAAGATGATTACTCAGTTCCTCTTGGAAGTTTACATCCAGCTTCACGTCTTACGTGCCCCACGCTCCACATTCTGCAACAGGCAAAAGGAAACTAAGCCATGTGTTCCTGTTTTAATTACAAATCCAACCCTTTCAACTCATTCCTGGATGACTTAATCATGCTGGGAGACTGAGCAAAGCTGACAGGTGAATGTGGGTATAAGGAATACACAGTTGTTAATCTAAACCTTTCCTCTGCACTGGGAGACCATGGACTCCCACCACGACTGGCAGAAGCAAAACACTCAAGGACCCCAGGGAGGACTGGTGTGGTTGCAAGGCTCAGGTAGAAATGGCACAACTCCCCATCTCTGGTATATTTTCCTTTGTAAAATCCCTAAGAAATGCAGTTGTGAGCCATTTTGCAGAAAATGAATGGAGGCGGCATACCAAGGGACTGAGAGATTTACCCAAGGGCACACAGCTGTCAAGCCACAGCAGGGGACTCAAATTCCATGTCCAGAGTCTTTGGCTTCTTTGCCAAACACAAATGCCCTCTCCACACCCAGTCCATGCCCAAAGGTATGTGCCATCCAGCAAGAACCAACAGAATAGCAGAACATGGGGTGTTTAAAGTCACCTTCTAGCTATAACCACACGTGGTTCAGCATGGGCTGCCCTCATGCCCAGCATGGTTTCATGGTTAGAACAGAACTCCCTCTGAAGCAGGACTATGGCAAGAAAAGCAAAGGGAGGTTTGACCCTATTCAGGACTTTTCTTCCAACATCCATTACCACATACACCGTAACACTCGCCATCAAACTGAGATCTCCTAGCAGACTGATGGTGGAACATTCCAGGCCCTTCTCAGCCCTCGGGATGATAGCAGATGCCTCTGTACTTCACAACTCACATGAAAGCCCATGGGTTCAGAGGTATTTCATCCCTCTGCAGCATGTCTCAGCTTTTTCTTTACCAATGATGATTACTCAATAAATGTTTGTAGCTGCAGCTTCATATCCACAATATAAATCAGTTTTAACTGCACAGTCTAAGTATGTGAGTGTTCTGGCAACCAATTGAAAACAGATAGGTTCCTGCTCACAGCTCCACGGCAGTGAAAACCATGACAAGCTGAGGAAGGTATGTTCAGAAAGGAAAATCTCACACCAGTGCTCATATGGAAATGATTTTTTCAAAACACTGTGGTATTACAAACCCAGCCCAATAAACAGCAAGGTCACAATAGCATTGTTCATCATGGCATCTCCTGTAAAATTCAACTTATTCAGCATTTTTGACTGTCAAGACCCTATTTGCTCTTTAGTGTTAAAAGTTAACAGCTGAACAAATGAGTCGTCTTTATCATTACTAATTATTTCCAAAGGTTCTCAAACTCAGGAATTAGGCAATACACTCCTGACTGCTGGAACTTTACCTGTAATAGAGCTGCCTATGTACCAACATGGAACATTGCACACTTGATCCTTATAGTAACAAAAAGTAACAACTTTATTAGTTAGCCCCAAGCCGGCCAGTGCTTAAGAACTCTTTGGACAAAGCTCTCAGATACATGGCTTAACTTTCCAGCTGCTCTGTGTGGAGTCAGGAGTTGGACTCAAGGGTTCTCATGGGTCCATTTCAGCTCAGGATATTCCATGATTCTATGCATGTCATTGGGCCAAGACCAAAGTACCCATGATAATTTGTTCAAAAGTCATACAAACGTGTCAGTTTACAGAGGTCTTCTTGAGAACCTGTGTGGGCTGCACTGGATATGTCTGTGGCTGGAGAAAAAAACACGATCAAACACATGGATTTAACAATTACACAGGCAGGAGCAATTACACAAAAAAAATCCTGAGTGAAGGCTAAATTTTGTCCACTTGGAGATTTCATAAATACAATGTAGTGATGAGCAAAGTGACCAAAAAATAAGATACCTCTACCCAGTCACCCAGCTCTGAGTAAGGGCTGACCACCTTTGAGTGGCTGTCATCAGATGGACAGGCAAGGGGGGACAAGCATTTCTCTGCTCAGGGTACTCTAGCTTCTTGCACAGGGGAAATTTTTCAGCTGTTGCCATGCCAACCATTGTTTTGGCTTGCATACCCTGATACAAGACACTTTATCTGTTTTCAATGGCTCCTTATCCAGGAGAGGAATCAAACGTGTGCTTAAACACATACTGAAGTCCCATGGAAGCATAGAGAGAAGCTTAGGAATCAGCGCCAAAGCAAGGAGAATTATTGCAGTGGTTTGGGAAACAGTGTTGTGGTTCTGCTCTTCCCTCCCTTGCTCCGAGCTGTCTGCTCTCATCCCAGCACCTGGCCACTCTCTGGGCTAGCAAGGTTATGTGCCACTGCCAGAAGAACGCTGCACCAAAACCCACCTCATGGTCCTTCATGGGCAGCACCACAGGTGTCACCACAGGTGTCACTTCAGTGCTTCACTGTGCTTTTATCACGAGCTACATCAGCCCAGGAAGCCTTGAGTGGTGCTTGAAAGTGCTCAGGGGCAAAGACCACATACTGCTTGAAGATTGGGGCCATGTTATTCCCAATGAATCTAACTTGCAAGAACCATTGACAGGATGACAGGAGATGACCTCAAGTTGCACCACAGGAGGTTTAGATTAGATATTAGGAAAAAAATCTTCATGGAAAGGGTTGTAAAGCCCTGGCACAGCAGCCCAGGGCAGTGGTGGAGTCACCATTCCTGGAAATGTTCAAAATGCATGTGGCTGTATTACTTAAGGACATGGTTTGGTGGTGAACATGAGGTTGATGCTTCGTTGTTGGTTGGACTTGATGATCTTAGAGGTTTTTTCCAACCTTAACAATTCTATAATTCTGTGATTGGAGTTTCTTCTCTGTTATTTGGAAAAACCCTGTTTTTACTATATTTTTCTCTCTGGCAGCTCGTTACAGACTGTCATGATGGTCATGACAGGGAGAGGCAAAAAGCAGTTCCAGGAGCAAGCTGGCTGTGTCTGGTGAGGAGACAATCAGCTTCATCTGTAGAAGAAAGAGGTAAAGTATTGCTGCTACCAAAAAGTCACAGGTGTGACTGAGCAGCAGGCTCTCGGAGAGGCCTGAGCAGCATAGAACTGGCTACAGTAACAGTCAGCCTTTGACAGAGGCACTTGCACATCACAGACACAACCAGCAGAATTCAGCTCTTACAGCCCTGCTTGTTCTGGATATGCTTTTTTTCCTGAAATGTACCTCTCCCATCTAATTGCTTATCAAATAATTAGCCTAAATTTGGTCTTTGAGTGGTTGCAGCTTTCTGGGGTGAGTGAGGGTTTCTAACAGCTCGTTCCTGTCCTCTCACTGACATGCATAATGAAACATGGGCAAAGAAAGGGAATAAGCCAGGGACCTACAGCACTGGGGTGGGCCAGGGCTGAGCACCCTCCAGAGACAAACCCCCACACTGCTGTGGACACGCAGGGATCCATCAGTTCTTCCCCATATGTTGTAGCAAGCACTTATACATCCCACGAAGGGGCTGTGTTCACTGATAAATACCAGATTGCCTCAACATGGCTGTTCTGGGACTTCAGTTTCTTGAAAAATGCAACTTTTATTAAAGATAATTAAGCATTGTTTTCTTTGGTGTGAATCACTGAACTGCATCATGTTCTGCCTTTGCATTTTGGATGATCAGTATGATGACACTGGGAAAATATAATAATTTTGATTACTACAGCAAGAGCAAGGGCAACAAATTCTGATCTTAAATTTCACAATGCGCATCTATTACTACTCCCATATTAACAAAGCAGAGCCCCGAACACGTTCATTTTTTACCCATGTTCCTTGGGAATATTGGAATAGCAATTGTTCCATCCCAGTTCTTAAATAATACAGCTCTGCTGTTTACTGCTCAAGCCAAATTCGTACTGACTTCAGGAAACTATTAGAATATTTCAGCCAATTTTCCTCTAGCAAGAAGTAATCACTTGGGAACAGAAAGGATTAAACTCCATCTTCAATGGGGTCTAAGTGGTTTTTTAGGCACTTTTTCAGGAACACCACATTGGACAAGCCAAGATTCATAGTCAGTCTTGCAAAAGATTTTGCATCACCAGTAAAACTCTTTGGAAGTGAACCAAGACTTTGCTGTCATGTAGTCAATGGAGCCAAGTCCTCATCACCTGTCCAGTAGTGGGGGCAGGATTTGCCTCCGGCCACTCAGCAGGAGGAGACACTGTGAATTTAGGGCACATCCACCCCATACACAAAGGCAGTGCTTCAGGGTTCTAGTTCACATCAGAAATACTTCTGGCACAGTGATGCAGAAGCATTATGCCAAACCTGTTGCATAAATTACTTGGCTTTCTTTTCTGTTATGATTGCTGGCTAATTCCCAGGCAAAAGTGGGCACTGGACTGTAAGCACACTGGAGTCCACCTCCTGCCCCTCAAGAGCTGCCCAAAAGTCAATTTTTACTTGGTGGAATTTCTATTAATTTCAAGGTCTTGTGCTTATTGCAAAGGTAAAAATCTGCCTATTAAGAATAAAAAGCATTAGGCATCAGAAATTATCAACCAGACTTTCAGAGCCTCAGAGGCTGTGCTGAAGCATTTTTTTGTGATCTGTTAACAAATGTTACATTCCCTGATAAGGAGGACTCTGCCTTTGGTTGCTGAATATAGCTCAGACCTATACAACCTGTACAAAATACACTAAACCCAAAATAATAAAGCAGTAGATTTGATTCCTCTTCCATCCAGATTTTCTGAAATTTCTGTGGTCTGATCTCCAGCTGATAAAAGAGGACCATGACCATCTATGTGAGAAGAATCTACTCCATGATGGGAAGATCAGCTGTAGCTAAGACAAGAATGAACCTCAGGACTGTTACTCTGTTTTGCAGCACAGGTAACAGCTCACAGCTTACAGCAACACAAGACTTGAGAACATCTCTGTTCCCAGCTGAGGCAGCTGTCAGGGGATTGCTGTGAGAAGCTTCAGGTCTTAGTTCCTTTGTCTTGCATGTTTAGATTTCAGAAGGTTTCAGGGCTTAACAAGTCCTTGAAACACTTGGCCAATTGTTTTTTTTTTCTTTCATGTAGTTACAAAATGGAGACTGAAATGGGGAAGAACCTTCCAGAAAAAAAAATTATAGTTATTCTTAATGCTTATAAAAATATGAAGATATATAGAAGAGTTAGATTTCACATGGAAAATTATTAATTCTCTCTAAAACTTGATTACCTACAAAATACATCTCTGTGACAAAGCTTTCCAAAGGAGTTGAATTATTTTCTACAAGATAAAATCACAAGAATTTCTCAAGGGGTTGGTTTCTAAACCATTTTTATTCTAAACTCATTTTTTTCCTAATATCTGCAATAAATTATTTTTACCATTTTCTGAGTTACAGGCTGCCACAAAATGACCAAGCCACACTACTGGAATAAAACACTTTAAAGCTTACCATTCTTATGAAATATTTTGATTATGTTATTCAATTGAACTTAAAGATCAAAAAAAAAAAAATCACAAGGGAAATTCTTGTGTGGTTCAAAGCCATATTCACCTGGTTTCAGTTTTTGTTTTTGTCTTGAGTTAAAGCTACACTCATTAACTTGAAACAATACACTCAAACTTTTAACGTGTGTGAGTTGAATCCGAGTCAATGTCCTGGCAGCATCCCTGGTAAAATGTTACCCAGTACCTTATTTTGTTTTCACGATGTATAACAACTTAGAACTCCATAGACAATGCTGGTGCCTCTGAAATAGTCCAGATATATTTAAATTTACATTAAAACCCAAATACTAAGCTGCCACAGCCTTTCAAAGGGTGCCTGTAGTGCCAGCATTTACATTGAAACCCTGGAGTAAATATTGGGATGTTCTTCTGTGATGAAGGAAGGTCCAAAAAGAAAGGACAAATGGGTCATCAATTACTAAATAAGATGTTGGATTTTCTTGAAGATGCATGACAGTGCAAAGGCCATTTGTCAGTAGGAGGGACTTTGCAAAAGCACCTTTCTTACCACCGTGTAGTTTGAGTACAAACTTTGAAGGTCTACAGGGTATGGTGCACAGCCTCTGCCAGGGGAGAAAATTAATCCTCGCAGTGTAACCTGATGTTCTGGACACCCCTCTGCCTGTCCAATCCCTAAACCACAAGCCAGGATTACATTCCTGGCTCAGTGTTCCCTTGGTCACACACAGGTCACTGTCACAGAAGTGCTCAGTAATAGCAGTGTCCAACACTGTCCCACGGTCCCCTAAATTTAAAATAAATGATGATTTTTTAAGTGTTGTGGCATCTCACAAAAGCAATTAATTGTTGTCAGCACTGGATATTCTATTGTATTCTCCAAACCTTGAAAAGAGCTCCAATAGTTTCAGTGAAAATTCCCTGAAGTACACGTCTGATGGCAGAGAAATGTAGTTTAAACACTGTTAACTGATCACACATCATTTGTGAGAACTCTAGATTAAGTGATAGGGCACTCCTTGCTAAATGAAAGCCAACCTCTGCCAATAACCATAAAGTATGATTGTGCAAGTGTTTAGCGCAGATCCCAGCAGCTAAAAGGAGAAAAACCAGCAAGGGCCAGGATCGCCCCCGACTGCCCTCACGCTGCCCCGGCTCTGCAGCCGGCGTTCCCCCACGGCACCGCCCAACTCCGCAGCAGCCGCCAGCGCCAGCACCCGAGCCCGCACACACAAAGTCTCACTCCAGAATGCTCATTCCAGTTTTTATTGACACGGCAAAAAACCGCAATGCAACCCAACACACTAAGGAAGCCAAAAGAAGTATCTACAGAAAAGATTCACAAGATAATTCTCACTCATGGCAAAACTGAAGAAAATCCCAGCTCCCACAGTACACAGACCAGGTCCAGAAATAAATTTCTATCTCTGCGCACACGGTCTCTATACTTACATTGCCTGCCAAGTGTTTTTAGAGAAATGTTCATATAAAAATATGTGCTGATTCATCAACAGTAATTTTGTATGTAGGGGAAAAGGTCAGTTGTGAGAAACTGACCAAAATCCAAAATCCAGTTTCAGAAGTCTAAATTAACAGTTCCAAGTTTTTATTCAAAGTCAGTCTTTTTCTATGAAAAACTGATCATTTTTTCACAAATTTCAAAAATATAATATGAAACAAAAAAAAATGAAATTCAGAACAAAATATTTTAAATTATTCTAAGCAAGCAGTTACAACTGACTCCCTTAATTTTTGTGTTTTCTGTTCTTCCTCACATTTTAATGGTACATGCAGTAATATGGATAGTGGTCTCAAGTCTCTGCTCATTATTTTTTTCCTTCAGCATCCCTCTAAGTACTATCCATAGATGTCAGAGCTTCCTATCAGTATGATTCAGACCGATGCAGAGGGCTCACTGTGCAGGGAGTCAAGTCCAACACACTGAGGAAGCTGCAGCCCTGTGAGTAACAAATCTGAGGACCTGCTCTGACGAACATTTCTCATTACAGCCTTCCTTACTCACCCTCTGCTAATGCTTCATCACAGCATGGCATGCCAGGGCAGCCCTCTGAAACCACCTTTGGCTCTAAAATTCTTTTAGGAGCCTATTTTACTTACCCCAAGTACTAACTTTGTTCACTTAGTGGCAGCCGCGTGCCAACGATCATTAATGAATACTGTCTCCTTTCTTGCTTTCCTCTATCATTTCTCTCCTTCCTGCAGGGAGGGCGGAGGGCCAGCCGGGCTCCCAGGAAGCCTCTCTGTCCTGGGGTGGCCCCTGGTGTGGCCCCTGCACTGGCCATGGCCGCTGAGAGCCAGCGGCAGGGCTGAGAGAGACTCCTTGCCACCGCGGTGGTCCCCGGGATGAGGGCGGTGGGCAGCCAGCCCCTGTGAGCCTCCCCATCAGCACAGCCTCTTGCTGTCCTTCAGGGCTGGCTAGCAGGGACACAGGCACCTCTGGGACCGTCAGAGCTGATCACACAAAGTAATTTATAGCTCCGAAAATTACACCGAGTTATTAAACATCATGTGGTGAGCGTTGTCCTGAGCCACCAGCAGCAGCAGCAGCAGCCCAAGGACAGAAGCCTAGACTAGACTACAATTTGCTTCTACATTTTAATCATGAACTAACCCCTAGTCGGCCTTTCCTGTAATCCCCCATTAAAACAATACCGTGGAGGGTCTAACAGCATTCTCCAAAGTTTCTTTCCACAATTTTATTTTAAACAAAACAAAACAGAAAATGAAAGTTGCGTGGGATATGTGTTGCTGGTCTCAGTTTTCAAGGCAATTAAATCCTTCTTCTTTAAAATCCCCAGGTTTTTTTACTCAGCAGAGCAGAGAAAATCTCTCTGTTCATGGGGAAAGTGACAACTGGGATTTACTTATTTGTTCTCATTGAGAGGCACCCCACTGCCAAAGCACTCCTCCCACCCTGACCACGCACCTGGGAAGGGCTCTCCCACGCTCCACGTATGGAAACATGCCCTTGGCTTCCCACAACCATCAGTACTGAATGTCAGAAAAAAACACGTGAAGGAATTAAATTAAACAAAGGCAGTACCATAGAAAGGGTTCCTAATACACAAGATAAGGTTTCACACTTTAACAAACATTTTACTTCCAAAGGACAGCAATCTGGGTAGCCCAGAACATTATGGAAGGGACATCGACAACAGAAGAATCATAAAGTTTAAAAGTCTCTCTTAATCAACGACAAATTTAGTACTTGTTGCTACAATTACAAAGATAATAGTTCCTTTATGTCAGTGCCTTTGGTTGTGCAGCTGTAAAATAGCTTTGAATTCAGCATTTGAAGTAACAGAAATTAATAGGAGGTCATTTCTACCAGAGAAATTTTAGGGGCCCATCCTCTCTAATCATCATTAAAAACTAAATCCACAGGAGAAGAGGCACTTTACTGATTGTCAAGTGGAAGCTATTATTCATTTGATGAAGCTCTTGGCACTGTGCCATTTATTCTGCTGTAGAGCCTGCTGGTTGCTCTACTTCATCTCATGCAATCAAGGTTGTTTCTGCCTGCCAAGAGTTATTTATAGAGTGGGGGAAAAAATAGCAATATGTTCTCTTGGTTCAAAAAAAAGTTTCAAACTTTCTAAGTGAACAACTGCCTCCCTTCTCCCTAGTGACATTCTTCTTTTTGACCTGCACTTGCACAAAAACAAAGGCACTTCCCTAGATTTTATCTTTGTTGTAACATGAAAACAATTCCCATGCCATGGATATTTTCATTGAGAAATCATCTGATTTTCTCCAGTTAAGGCTCTGCATAGCCACACAGCTATGGCTGCAGGCAGCCAGCTTCCCCATGTGCCACCCCTTCCAGCCCACCAGTGCTCAAGGGGACGTGCAGAAAGGACCTGCTTTGAGGGTCACCTTCACTGGTGCAACTCACATGTAACTACAGAGTAGGGAAATGTTGTTGGTAGTGGGACACTTTCCCTGTCTTCACTAAACTGCCAGGTTGAGGAGGTAGCCAAGGCATTTGGGATGAGGGATGATGAATTTCTATCCCAAAGCTTGATTCTCCAGGACCAGACCACACATAATCCTCAGACCCAGGCGGAGTGGGCCGCAGTGCTGTGGAAGGCCTTTATATCCACTTTGATGTGCAAATGACTGTAAATTCCTAAACAAAAGCCTCAAGTCTGTTTTAGACCTCAACACCAGTTTAATTTAGGAATCCTGACATTCTTGAATTGAAATATATAAAATCAGAAACAGTCTTTAAAATGAATGTAGTAAAACACCACTAGTGTTGAGTTTGCGCATAAAACCAGAACCAATCCTTTATGGTTTTTGTAGTTTTTAAGAGCAGCCCCAAATAAAGCTCAGACTAGACATCTGAAAAGGGGAGAAAGTTAATTTCCTGCATGGTAAGACTAGAAGCCTCACAAATGTTTGGGAAGCAAAACTATAAAAGTGCAATTGAGTAATATTCAGTTCTGATTTATTTATCGCTGTGAAATACAAAGCAAACCATGATCATCTCCACTCCAGAAAATCTTGCTAGCCCTCCATTTCCAGAGCTATTAACCAGTTTATTTAAACAAACATGGTTATTTCAAGTTTACTCTTTGCAGTTCTGTTGCCTTTGCTCACACAAAGTAGTACCCTATTCCATGGGTGCTTTCCCTGATATTACACAATTATTTCCTGAACTATCACTGGTATCCTACTCCACCTTAGGACTTCAAACATAATAAACAAATCACAATCTCTGCACAAGTCTCCTTCACCCCCAGGCCAAACTAACTATTCCCTGGCAAAGTCCATAATAAAGTCTCTCTGGTTTAGGGGTGTCTGGGTAACAGCAGAGGCAGGGGCAGGCGTGTGCAAACCACAAGGGATGCGTGCAGCGGCTCTGACGGTAACCACAGAATCATTTGGGTGGAAAAGCCCCCCAAGACCACTGAGTCCAAGCATTCCCCAGCATTGCTAAGGCCACCAACCCATGTCCCCAAGTGCCACATTCACATAGCTTTTAAATTCCTCTGAGAATGGGGATTCCTCAACTGCCCATGGTTGACAAACTTCTTGTTTGGTTTGCAAACTTTGTCTGGAGACTAACAAAGATGATTAAACTAGCCCTGTTTCTAAGCTTTTATTATTATTATCATCTTTTGTTGAATCTCATAGACAAAAAAGCAGAAATTGCTTTCCGATCATAATTTCCTAAATAAAGTACAAACCAAATGCAGAAATGCTGTTTTCTGATGGGTTCTATTCCCTTCCTTCTGCCCAAAATAAAATTTGCTGTAGTTTAGTGGATTGTTAGTCACACAGAATTCATAAGACATACAAAGAGCTACTTATATACAACTGCTATCGAGAAACTACCAAGAAATCCCTTCAGTAAAGAAAATGTTGAGCATTTGTTAGCCAGTTGCTTAGGAATTTTATACACAATAAGCAAAGTACATTAGGAGCTCTTGATTTAACAAAAAACCCTGAATTATGCATTTGTCTAAGGACAAGTATTGTAGGCAACATTTCACAAGTATGCATATTTTATGTAAAATATAGTTTGCATATGGTGTAATACCCATCCCCCAAATAAAACATGGTATAATTTCAAGGAAGGTTTTTCAGCACAGTAAGCTTGATCAAGAAAACACAGTTTTCTAAAACAACCAGCAAAGCTATTGTTAAAACTGAGATGTGAAAAAAAGAGATACATAAATCACTGGAAAATCATGTGTGCTTTGAGGATTGTGTCTCGGAGCTGGGTTTCCCATTGGATGACATGCCAAACCCCAGACACCAAAATGGGTTATGCTGAAGAGCAAATACCAGTCATTAACTTTCCTGTGGTTTAATAATTACACCTCTTCCTGGGGATGTGATTAAACCACACACAGCATTAGAAAACAGAGGGAATTAAGTCAATATGCCTCAGAGCTGATGAGTAAGTGAATGTGTAGACTCAAGAAAAAGCTGGATCAGATGGCTGGCTGTATGTTTCCAAGGTCCATACAGCAGTGCAACACACGAATGCAACAAGAATAACATCATTACCAGATGTAGCAGTGTTCCTCCCTCCACAAGGAAAATGCAGCATTGCATTACAGATCAGCATGAGGAGCACCATGGTCAGCAGAGACCTGGCCCCCCACCATGAACCCTGGCTCTCCCAACGGAAGGATGACTCCTTGACAAAATATTTTGGTCCACTATTTATTTCATCACCGATGCTGTGGGGTTATATTCCTACCTGGAATACAGGGAAAAGCCTGGCAGGGAACTGAAGTCCCTTAAATTGTAAATACAATCAAACTGAAGCCTGTGGAAAGAAGCATTCTGCTCAAAGACAAACACTCCCATTCCAAACATGCCTGGCCAAAGACAAACTGAGAGTCCAGACATTTGTCTTCTCTTCCCCTTCACCATGACTTCAGCACTGCAATGTTGAAAACATTCCTGACCAGTGCAGTACTACAGCATTGTGCCATGATCCATGTGGCACGGTAAGATGACATAAGCCACAGGAAACGTCATTTCTGAAGAACTGTGTTAAGCATACACTCCCCCATTTCTCTATTTTTTTAAATGGAGTAACTCCAGGAAATTCACTCTAGTTATGTCTAGGTGGAAAGCAAGAAAGGGGGGAAAAATAGTTTCTATGTTCCTGCCTCTGCTCGTAAGACAATACTGCACAGCACCCTGTCCATGGGAAACTGGCACATACCAAAGCATCTACAAGGAAATAATAAACTCAAAGTGTGACACTGGCAGTGAGAGTTTCCAGCCCTACCCTGACATGTCTCACCCTCCCCACATTTTTCTCAGCCCACTTTCTTTCCAGCCCACAACCTCACCTTTGTGGCTGAAGACCAGCGTAGCAGCAGGGGAGGCTGGAGGAGGAAGGACTACTCATTCTCCAGCAGCCCTTGGCTTACATTGGGCAGCTCCATCCCCCCTCACATCCCCCAGGGAGAGCAGCTGGGGATTATCAACATGCTCTGGATCTGAACTAGTGACCAGGAAAGAAGGGACCTTGTCAAGATTTCGTCCGTTGAGCCAACCCCATGCTTCTTAACCTGAGCAGCAGCTTAGCTGCCAAGTGTTTGTGGACTCCAATGAGTGAGATTATTAGTTTTTACCTTGTATTACTTTACATTCTCTGGAGAAGAGAGCATTTTTGACAGCTGGTAGAATTTGATGCAAGCAATAAATAACAAATTCTAAAAACCTTCCAGCTTTATTAGACCCACTGTTAATACATCATACATAATCTCTTCAGGTCAAGTGCAAATCCGTAGGCAGGGGACAGCACTTTTCCTAGTAACATACCTTTGCCCACTGACCATGCTCTCTGACTGTGGGATGAGAAGAGGACTTGTTCTAAAACCATTTGCAAGCAACAGGAACAAGCCAAAAAGGTTTAGCAAAGTTCAGAAGGATGCTGGCTGAGGAGGCCAAAGTAATTGGCTTTGATGGAGCAACATCAGGGAGGAATTTAGGACTAAGGGATTTCAGTTGTGAGTAATTTCGGCTCCAATGTTACCATCTGGTTTTGGACGACTCTGTAACTGTGCTGCTCAAGGCTATGCTCCTGGGAAGACCTGGCAGCTTTGTGCTAGAGCAGGGACCCACAGCTACCCAGATGCTGTTTGCAATCCCTGGGGAGGGGGAAATAACAAAAGTGACAATGTTTTTATTGTTTCTGAGCATTTTTCTTCAATTGTTTTGTGGTTCTCTTTGAAATATGCAAGGAGAAGGCATTGCATCTTTCAATCATTTGAGAAATCATTTTACACTCAGTGGTAACATCCCCAGAACTTAATTGTAAGTGACTGTCCCTGTGCAAACTTACACTTCACCAGAGAAAAAAATGGAAGAGAAATTTCCTTCCCAAAATAATTTTGATCTCTCTTCACTCCCAAAGCCATCCCTGAGTGACTACAAAAGATACTTGCCACTACCCCACTAAAGCCCCTTGTACCATCCTTTCTCAAAATCATTTCAGCTCAGACTAGCCCTGTACACGTGAGCCATCGTGGCCAGGCCACTTGTGTGCAGCCTGTCCCCTTAAGCAGGTGCACACACACTCCCGGGGAAGGAGCCTGCTACGCATCATCCCACGGCCCCTGCGTGCTGCCCCCGGTGCTGCAGTCATCTTCTGCTCTCCCGACCACTGGAAACTGCTGACTCTAAGACCAGACTCCAGGAGAGAATATAAGGAGTGCATGAACGGGAGGGTCCCCTGCCCGAGATGATCCTTCCCACCAGCTGGCATTGCAACACCAGTGCTGGCCAAATCACACCTGTGCAAACACTCAAGGCCCCTGTTTGTGGGACCTCTGAGCAGGATTGAGATCTCTTCAGTGTTTAGCAGAGCTTTTCTGCCCATCTTATCTCTACTTACAAAGTTCCACTATTATGAAAATATTCTGGTTTGTCGCAGACAGGAGCCCTGAAATCATAATATGGAAATGGAAGAAGATGCTGTGGGTGAAAGCACTGGAGATATGCATTGTGTCATTGGCAGCAATCTGAAATATTTTGGACCACATGTACCATTTATTGCATCATTTATTTAAATTGTAGGGGTTGCAGGAGTGAAACGTGTCACATCCCCAGAGTCATTGATGTGATATTTTATACTGCAAGAAGACCCAAAAGCACACTAGTTTATTTGATAGGCTAGTCTATTATAAAAAAATTATGAAGATAATAAAAGTAAATACAAATTATAAATATAAATTGTAAATAAATATATCTCTTTGATATATTTGATATATATCAAAGAGATATATTTCTCTTTGATATATAAATACATAATTTATAATGAAGATGCATGCCTCTGAAATTCCTCTGACCACTGAAGCATAAGTGGAATTTATCCTATCTTGATAATCTAATCAGGAATCTTTAAAAAAACAACTATTTCACTGAATAAAAGAGTCATTTCACAGCTCTTATTATCTAAATCATATAGATTTACAGCATAAGCAAGGGACCCAGGAAGGGTATGGAGCTCAAACACTTTGACTATAATGACTGAGCTGATTCTGCATTTTCTTAATGTGAAAGAGACTGAAGAATTAAATTAAAGCCACATTTCATGTTCTAAGCTTCTTGCAAGAATCAGACTCTTCTAAAATTCAGTAGCTCTTTCCTTTGTCAGTATCTCCTCTACCTCGACGGCCTCACTATTTGCTTTAATGTATTAAACCTACTCTCTAATAAAGGAGAGTAAAGGAGACCACTCAGGTAACTGCAGTTTATTAGAGGATGTCACCTTTTGCCAGCTATCAGGCCACACTTCCACTGTCACACTTAACCACATATATTGCACATACTCATTTTCTCCTGAGCTTTAAAGAGGTACACAGCATGTGTGCATGGATACTCTCACTTTGAGCGAAGCCACGTTATTCATACAGACTCACAAATGTTAAGCTTAAATGTTGACATTCACAAAGTTCTACCGTGAACCCTACTTAAACAAAACATTTACAATGTACGGTCTACAAGAAGGGATTTTTTTCTAGCAAATTCTGGGATTAGCCTAAAGGAAGTGTGAGACAATACATTTTACCACTTTAATAAACATGTGATTCCCTGGGGAAATAAAAAATTAAAAAAGAGAAGAGTCCTTGTGGTCTGCATGCCAGATTGTTTCGTGCTTCTGCCCTGTTACTCCATCTCGCCGTTCACACTGTGTTTACTGGAATAAATGGGCAGCTCTTCTGCACTCCTCTGCAGCTGAATGCCACGTCTCCCACTGGCTTCAGCAGCCAGCACAGGGGCAGCAGCCACAGGGGAGAGCACCAGGTGCTGCTTGGCAGGGACAGCTGAACCCAAGGAGCTGCCCATGGGGTGCCCCACACCCAGCCAGCGCAGCCAGGGGCACACAGAGGAGCAAGTGCCCCAGCCCTCCCACTGGCACTGCCCAATGCCAGGGCCAGCTCGGGCAGGTGCCCCTGCCACGGCTCAGCAGGGTGCTGGGCCAGGGCTGAGAGCCAGGGTGGGCTCTGCCCCAGCAGCCCCTGCACACCAGACAGGGCTGGACAAGAGCGCAGGAACAGCTGCCACAGACAGAGCCCCCAAGCCCTGCACGCTCCCGGCTCCTCCTCTCCTGCTTCCCTTTGACACAAGTGCACATGGGCTGCTTCCCTTGGAGTCAGGTAGTAGCTCGAGGGTTCTTTTTCCCCACTGTAATTTCACCCACAGTTATCCGGGGAATCTAGTTGTATAAATATTGACAGAGAAATATACATAACAAAAATATTTATCGTTTCTGTTTCCCTCAGCACTGAAATTTTGTTTCAGGACATG
Source organism: Promerops cafer (assembly GCA_013398275.1). Lineage (NCBI taxonomy): Eukaryota > Metazoa > Chordata > Aves > Passeriformes > Nectariniidae > Promerops > Promerops cafer. Next base: position 141,455 of record VZSE01014789.1, on the reverse strand, counting down.
AGGTGCCTGTTTCAGTGAATCTGCTCATTAGCAGACAAAACAAACAGGATTAGAAGATCTGTTTTTAAATAGGATCAGTGATGCATGCCCTGATTTAGAAACTGTCCCACTGATACCAAGGCCCAAGGAGTCCCTTAGCAGAACACAGTCCCTGCCCTGGGGGAGCAGGCAGTGCCTGGCTCTCTGCTCCAGGCAGCGCTGCACTGGAGGAACTGACAGCTCTGCTGATTGAATGAAACTTGGTGGGAGCTTATTGGGGCAGGTGCAGGGCAATAAATGCATTCCTAAGTATCTTATTCTGATTATATTTAAGCAAAAAGCCATTTTTCCTGGCCTGTCCTTCCTAGGAGATTCCACACAGACTGGAGTATGAGTAAATATTGAAATGCACACTGGGATTCTCAGCATAGCACCAGAGCAGCATCACTCCCAATCCAGCCAGAGGAATTTCACTGTTATTGCTACAACATATGGAAGAAGCACAGTGCCCAAGTAACTGGAGCCCTAAGCAAGATGTCAGTCTTGGTGCATAACTGGCTGCCTCCAAAACGAGAGCAAGCACAGCAGAGCAGCTGTCATCTCCAGTACCTGCTGCTCCATTCCTGGCAATGCCACGCCACGTTCACCAGCAACCTGGTGAGCAGCGCTGGGAGCAGACTGAGGGTCCTGTTCTTGAGAACCTCAACCAGCAGTTTGGTTTATGGAGTCAGTTTTGCACCATCTGCCATAAAGAAAATAAGGGGAGACGTGCTGTATTTGTATGAGCTCCTCGATTCCTATGCCATCCAGGCAAAACAGGAGCCCATGTTATTTCTGTCATTAGTTATAATTAGAGAACTCTAATCAACCCCCTGCCTGCCTCAGTACTCAAGTGTTTGAATCTGCAATTATACTTGTGTTCTTCATTAAGCGGAGGGAAAAAGGAAAAGAAATTCATTCATGAAATTTCCATCCATATCAAAGTCTTTTATTTTAGGATTTACTTCCAACTTACGTATCTTTAGACCTTTTAAACAGGAATACAGTCTCTTCCTCTACCATTCTTTTTCATGTAATGTCTTTGTAATGTCTATTAAAGAGCAGAGAATTCTCATTCCTCTGTAGAAGTAAATACAGGACTTCGATGCAGAGAAGGAGAAGAAATATTAAGAGAACATAAGGATCTTTAAGACAACCAGAGGTATTTGTTGCACATACTTTCTGGTGCAGAAGGGCAAAATTACTTGAAAATCTTCAGCATCTTAAGTCTCAGCTATTTCCAATAGATGGAGCTGATGATATCATTACTAGTGATAAAATTTTTACATTTATTAGTGAAGGATTTTTAAAGGCACAGGTTAGCAGCATCAAGCCTAGAGTGAGATTTTCACCGGGACTGATGAGATGCCCTGACACCAAATTTCACTTCAACCCACTCCACTGTTTTGATACTGGGTGTCATAGATTTCATAGGTTGCTGGATTTCAGAGGTCCCTAAAGACCAGAGACAGAGTGGCAAATAATCATCCTTTTACTCCATCATATGCTTGCCCAAAAACGTACCATCTATGTGAGCTACATCAACCAAGGCTTCATTTAAGCCACGTGTTCCTCTCTTTTTTTCACAAGAAGAACCACATGCTACTAAGAGCAAGTCAAGGATTCCAAACCACCTGAGCCTGACACATGGACATCTGCAGGACATTGATACAAGAGACTTACGCAGCAGATTTCAGACACCAAGCTGATCAAGGGATGTAAAAGTAGATGACAAACTACACAAAAGGTTCTGCTTTAGAAAAGACCACTCAACTGCTGACTGCAAGAGTCACCAATCTGTAGCAAGACCTGCTAGTCAAATATCCAAGGGGAATAACTTTTTTTTTCCCAGAAACCCAGGACAGTTTACTCAAAATTTGGCCTCAGACACAGCCAATTGCCTATATACTTTAAAGAACTAGTAAAATTTAATTAAAATTTCATGCTACCTTGTGGACAAGAAAAGTCCTCTGAACCTAGAGTAGGCAGAACCTCAGAGTAGAGCATGTCCTAATAAATACCCATGTATAAAACATGTGGCCAAACTGCCAGCCCTGAAATCCCCCCAGCATGCTATGAACTCCAGCAGTCATCAGGCAAAGATTTACTGGGCACTTGGATTCAAGGAGCTCAGTGTTATCAAGTATGCATCCAAGAACCTTTCCATAGAGGATTTCTAGACTGGAATCAGAAAGGGTGACAGCACACATCAGCAACAGCCTCACCCTCTTTCTGGAGAAAAAGTCTGCTGTGTTCACATCTATCCTGGGTCTGCATTTCCCTCACCTGAAGTTGCATGTTTTTGCTTAGCTATAGCCAGAGCCCTGATTCTTCCTCAAGACCCCCAAAAGCCTGTTCCATTTTGTGGGAAAGCCTCTCAGGTATCAAGCAGGTACAAATGTATGACCAAATGTATGTTTTTCAAAAGGCACCTGGTAGAACCTGAAACATCAGGCAAAGAAAAATATTTTTAGCATTGGCCATCTCCTGAATTTCACCCACACAGGAAATGGAAAATGTTCTCTCTGCAAAGTTACTCTAGAAAAAATGGACCCAGATTTCAGCTCTGTTTTTTAACAAATCAGGCTAAACATCTGGGAAATTCAAAACCCTCTATAAGGACAAGGACAGTTTTCGACAGTTCTTACATTTGTCAGAAATACTAAAGCCTTAAGGATAGACATTTGATTTTATTCACCCTGAAACAAAGGGATGATAAGGTGCATCACCCAAGTCAAGAATAAACACAAGTACACAAAGTCAGGATCATCTGAGAATCTTAAGAATGTTAGATGGAGCTTGGAGACAGTCCACTTCAGAGACTAGATTTCAAACTTCTACTAAGTACGAAAAAATGTTATATGTTAGTCTTCAAATTTAAAGTGACTGGGTGCATACTGACGTTTATGAGGATGCAATAAAGGAATGGTAGATTAGAGAAAAGGCTAATAAGGAATTATCTGATTACAAATGTAACTAATGTCAAGAGTACATCAGAAGAAAATAGGAAACAATTCCAGTCTGTAACACATTTTGATTTAAAAACAGCTGATTCCAGCAAGCAAACTCAACCTGATTCAGTTACTTACCAAAGGGAAAAAAAATAAGTTGACATTTCAGGAAATCCCTAGCATTACTGATTTACTGAAATTTGACAAAGGACTGATAATGAAACATTTGAAGAAGATTTTGTAGTGGGAGATTCAGCAGAGTTCAAGCCTCAGTAGTCTGGAATTAAGATCAAAAGTCTGCCTCCAAATATTGTTACAATCCTGAGTTTCCTAAAACTTTAGGAATTTATCGTGGCCTTAGATGCAGCAATGGAAAGAATATTTTCCTGTGTAAACAGATTTGGACAGAGTTCAGAAAGCAGCTGAACACAGGTTTTTCTGCGACTGGGCTTAAGGTTAAAGCCAAAGTAAAAAAATATATAAAAAAACTTCCTTGTTTGATTCAAAACAGCCATGACACAGGAGAGCAGAAAGCAGTAGTCCAAATAATAACATTATTAATGAAACAGAGTTGTACATTAGAAGACAGTGGAAATATAGACTAGAGGGGAAAATACACGTCACAACAGGGAGCTGCTGTTTCCCTAAAACACTCCTTCAGAGAATTTCCCCTTGCTTTTCAAGCAGTCTGTTTCTTTCATGCAAGAAAGAGACAAGCTCACCAAGTGTCAGAGCCAGCAGTGCTATTCTGGACACACAGCATGGCCTGGGTAATCCATCGCAGGAAGGGAGTGTGGGGGTGCAGGGAATCTCAGGTTGGAAATGCTGGAGGGCAGAGTGGGAGCTGCTGGCACGTGCTTTCAAACTCCTCCTAGCCTGCTACTTCCAGCATTTTCCCTGAGAAGCCATTTTCTGTATCAAGGACGCACTACTGACCGAGTAGAAACACCACTTACCCATTTAAGGGGAAAATAATCTGCCTTTTTGTTGGGAACCATAAAAATAAGTGCAATGAGAAAAAAGAAGGCAGCCACACATCCTGTCTGACACAAAGCCCTAACCCATCACCTGGGGTTTGGCTGTCTCCAACCGGCAGCCACTCCTCACCACGGCATCTCAGGCTCCCACAGCAGCATGGGGAGCTGGTGCCTTTCTGCAGGGCGTACGGGCGCCAGGAGGTGCTGAGCATGGGCTGGAGGGAGCCCCAGCTGAAGCTGCAGCCTGTTGGTGGCCCTGCCACTGCAGGGCACGGCTCCTCCCAGAGGCACACGGGGACAGGGGGCAGCTGCATCACCCCATGCTTGGGGGGAACCTCTGTGGACAGCAGGGCCAGGAATCCACCCCTTGCCCCAGCTGGTGCTGCGCCGTGACCATGCCTGCTGCAGAGAGGTGGGATGTGGCCATCAGAAAGGGAAGGGATGAAGTTTTAGCTTTGGATTAGAGGAATCCTCTGCCACCTCCAGTTAGCCCCGTGCTCCTCAACGCTCGGACTGCCTGGATGATTGTGTCATGCGAGCAGCAGGCTGCACAGATGTCAGATGTCACGCTCTATCTGATGAAGAGGTCTCTGCCTCGGGCTGTTTATATATAACCTACCAGAATTTCCTGCTGCATGATGAAATAATTAGGGGGCCCTCATGCAGGGAACAATGTTGCGAGTAGGTTGCAAAGGCATTACACATACAAAAAGAAAATTCTAAGCATTTTCCTTATCTGTGATACAATCTTCTAAGTCTCCTTATATACATTCAACTCGTTTGTATTATTTCTTTTAATGTTCTTCATACAGATGCTAAATGAAGGCTTCAAAAAGTTCAGCAGTGGTCTTTCCTTTATGCTCAGATTACACAGTGGGAATAACAGCATGAGAAAACCAGAAAAAATGGAGATTTATTTGTTTGTTTTAAATCAAGATTGTTTTCTGCATCTTAAGTAGGTGAACTCTAAACTGCAGATAACTTAATAGAAGCTGATCTTGTCATCAGACTCTCATTTTGTGGCTCTCCTTTTTTCTAATCAGTTTTAATTCACAACTGGTTTTATCCATAAAGAAATCACCCATATGCCCACAGACGCTCCATGTGCTGATTCATCTCAGCTCACTCCCCTCCCAGCCCACTACACTACAAAACCAGCTGGATCATATCCTCAGCTGCAGTCTGGATCAGCTTCTCTCTGATTGTCAAACTTTCAAGTAAAACTTCGGAATCTGAGGTTTCAAACATCCTGTGTCCTAAACATGTCCAAGACAGTTGAACTGGGCAATTCTTCTGGCTGGCAGCCGAGGAGAAACCAGCCCAGGAGGGAGGCTGGCACGGAGGTCTGTCCAGAAACACCCCCAAAGTGGAGACCCCACTCAGCCCTGCCCGGGCTGTGCCAGAGCCCTCGCCCTCTGCACTGCGGTACAGGGCTCAGGTCACCAGGAGCTGCTGGCCGTGAACACGGCCAGCTGGGCACACTGGGCCCTCTAAAACCTCCTGGGGTCTCACAAACCCAGTTTTAATGAGGTTGGCACATCTGAGGCAAAGTCGGAAGTCATCTTAAGGGAGAAAGTTTGTTGAATATTTGGCATTGGGGTAGGCCACCCAGAGAGGTTGTGGAGATACTCATTGTTAATTGTTTTGAAAGGACAAAAATATTAGATAGATCCCATGGTTCAGATTAAGAAAATGAATGGATATCAATTTTCAGACTGGGTGTGTAACTCATAGCCAGCCACCTAGCCTGGATTTTGACTCTCTCATCTGGGGGGAGCATGAATAAGTAATAAACATGACATTAAATGATCAAAAATATGTCCAGAGAGTTAATCAAAATGGGGTATTCTCAGAGAAGTGCAATAGGAAACAAGGATATGCTGAAGAAATACCTCGACATGATAAATGGGTAAGATTTTTTCTGTAAATTCCTTGTATCACAAATCATTAAATAGTTTTGATTGGAAGGAACCTTCGAAGATGATTTAGGGACCTGTACTCAAAGCAGGGACACTTTGAAAGCAGATCAGGTTTGCATGTCTCCAAAGATGGCAGCAGCCACCACATTATTTACCTGCACTGCTCAATCTTTCCAACAAAGCAGCTGTGTGAACCTCTGCAACCCAGTTACACAGAATGTCAGCAACAAACCAAACGAGAGGTAAACACACGTACTCAGTAACAACTGGCATGAGCTGCTGACCAGCCAGCCCCTGTGGGAGGGGACCAGTGGGGCACACTGAGAACACCTCAGCCTCTCAGCAAGGGGCTGTGGGGGGCTTGGCTGCTACCAAGATTAAACCACAACAATCATGATGGACCCCAGTGTAGAACAAACCAGGATGAGCCATATCACCTTTTTTACTTCTTATATACCCTTAAACAACACATCAAGACATAACAAAAATCTTTTCAGAGTTCAGAATCAACCTATCTTCCAAATTGCTCAAACAGTTGCCTTAAGTGTACCACATTTACAGACTTGGTTTAATTCAAATGACCCCACATAATTGGAAATAGGATAACAGATGACCAAAACATGCAGAAGAGTTTTCAGTGTGGTGACCATCTATATTTTCATGGTTAAGAAAACTAGATCCATGCTTTCATTAGAGCGCAGCATGGAAAAGAAATTAACATTTCCCAAATACCAAAAAGTATATATGTCACTGTTCTACAGATACATAATATAAATCAGTTTCTAAATTATTATTGTCTTCCTATGTCTATTTAGCATCTCAGGTGTCTTCCTTTACCATCGGTTCAGGCACAATAAGCAGACATTTGTCTGAGTGTGCTGTCCCTACAGGCATTAGTTCACTTTAGCACTTCTGAAGTTAGGTTTGTACATAGCACAGCTTACAGCACGACCAAGGAAATCAATCTTGAAGGTTGAAATATAACAACATTTATTTGATCTTAGTTCAGCTCACTATTTAATAGCTTCATTAACTATATCAAGGAAATAGACCGTCATTTTCTCACCACCATTAAAATTAGACAGGTACTGAACATCAGTGGAGACTCTGGCTGGGGGCACATGGGAGGCAGGAGCGTATCTTGTATCAAGGGCAGCAGCATTGTGCCTCCTCTGAACCAGGCAGCAATGTATTCCACTGTGCTGCTATTCAGCCACTGCCAGCTCATTTTAAGTTCCTTATTCTCAGTGCACATCCAAGAAAGAATAAAAAGGCCATAAGAGAAGGAAATTTTTGCTGCTCATGTATTTGAAGACTACAACCATAACAGACATCAAGCCACCTATCATCAAGGCCAGGACACCCTCGACAGCAGTCATTCCTCTCTGTAAGGGAAAATCAGCAATGATACGTGATGATGGAAGGCATTGCCTTCCTCAAGGGCCAATTTAGCACAGCAGGAGAAAAGTAGCTCAGGCAATATGCATCTCAAAGCAGGAAAAAATTTAAGGCAGGAAGAGGAAGAGTGGCTTTGGAAGGGAGAGTAAGGGTTGAAAGCAGCAGCAGTAACTGTGGGAAGGATAAGCATGACAAGGGCAGTGGATAGAGTGGAGAAAATTTAGTCCTTGCAGTTTGTTAGTGTATAGGATACCAGGACTGAGAAAACTGGGACATCACAAGCAGGGTTGGAGCCTAGACAAGGGCAAGTTTATAAGAACAGCTATGTCTTTGTTCAGCTGCTTTCTGCCAAAAGGTAAAAAAGCTTTAGGAAGCCAATACCTGCATGCCAGGTATCTTGCAGCAGGATTGCAGAGCTGTGGCTCTCACTGAGTGCTGACTTCATCACTCAGCTGTGAATGCCTTGCTAGGGTGAATAAACAGGAGCTGCTGCTGGCCCAGCATGTTTGTCCTCAAACCCAGCCCAGATGAGGCTGTCTCCCTGGTTGTCTCTCTGCTCTTCTGACCCATGTTTGGCACAACCACTTCCACACAGGGCCACCTCTTTCTTGCCTAGGCAGAGTTCTGCATGGAGGTGCCCAGCTAACTAGAGCATGCTCACACCACACCACCTGTGTGTACCCACAGCACCACATGCTGCTGGGGTGGCACCATGCTAGCAGATCCCAATCCTCTAGGATCCCAATCCTCCAGGCAAGTCATCAATCTCCCTACACCTCTGTTTCTGCCTCCATTAAATTTTACTGGCTTACCTGACATAGCTGAGAAGAAAAATTATTAAATTAGCATATTAAAAGTTGTGGAGCATTCCCTTCACTGCTGTCTGCTGCCAGAGCTGTAGAAGTGTGTCCTAAATAATTTACAAGCCCTATAAGTGCCTGTTATTTTAATAAAGTATTTGTTGAATGAGCATTACCTTTTGACCTCTAATTTGTAACATCAAATTACAACTTCTGCCTAAATGTGTATATTAAACAAAAACCCAGTAGTGGTAGGGTAAAGGAACAACAAAGCCTTATACAAATTAAATATGATCATTTGAAGTTGATGTATGTAACAGAAAATTTTTCACCTGTTCTTCAGCCCAAAAATTTCATGAACTGAAACTTTTTCCAAGTTTCTATGGATTTAGGCAGTCCATTTGAAAATGGACCTCCAACTGTTCTGTAAACAAAGGACACAAAACAGAGACAAGTCCATTTTTCCAGGCTCACAGGAAATTTTGTCTTGGTGGTCCACTAAATCCCATATATTGAGGGACAATACTGAAATGTTTTCAGTGTGAAGAGGACTCTAATCTAGGGGAAACCTGAACTCCCTTGCTGCCTGTCCCCATGATTTTTGTGATTGATTATATATATCCCCATCTTAGTCTTAAGCTAGTCTTAGTTTATTTCATTTGCAACATTTCTAAGTCCTTTTCTGATAATTACTTTATTCCCTTGTCTTCATTTTGTTTGGCAACAGCTGAGCTGGCAACAAGCCCAAAGCCTGGTAAATGACAAATCACTACCAGATGAAGCTGTGAGTTTTACACAGAGCATGTCCTCCAGCCATGGAATACTTTTGAGGCCCAATAAAAATTACTAAACTGACTGAGAAGCCAAGTTCAAGCTTTACATGAAGGCCTGCCATTAACGAAAAACCAGAATAATTCTTCAAGCAGTGAAACTGGGTGATTGGGTTAATGAAGCCCCTGAAAAGCTGAAGAATCAGGAGGAGAGAGAGAAATGCAAGTCCTTAGCAGGGCCCCTGGGCAGGGTTTAACACTTGCTGCCCCACAGGAGCAGGAAAAACCCTCTGTTCCCCAGGAAAGAAGGCAGTCACAAACCAAAATGATTCACAAGAAGCACTAATCCCCCTTCCATCCTCCATGTCCCAGTTACAGCTCTGTGCCAGGTTACCTCGCTGCAGAGCGGCTCAGCACTGAGCCGACATGGGCACAGAGGGCTCCCCAGCAATCCAGCACTTGGGCCAGAGAGGAGAGAGACACTAGACAGAATTACTGCTGCTAATGCCCTCGACAAATCCTTCCCTGCAGACTGTATCCCCTCAGAGGGTCAGCAAAGTGGGGGGAGGTTAGGATTGGGAAGGAGGACGTTTCTCCTGGGTACCCTCCAAGCAGGCCAACACTGCCTTTTTGCCAGGAGTCCTCCCCGCAGAGTCCTGTGAACCCAGCACTGGAGCCCCAAGACGCGGAATGTGAATGCTTTCCTGGACCTTGTTTCATCCTTCCCAGACTGATGCCACAGGACATCACCTTTTGTTACCCAAAATTACCAGACAAGAACTGAGGAAAGCCACCTTGCAAAAATGTTTCCCGATCATTTGCTAGGTAGATGGTTTTAGTCACATGATGCTTGGCACTCACAGTACCCTTGCAGGTCATGGAGAGAAGATCATTGCTTACTCTAGTAATATAGACAGAGAGGCCTGAATTTCTGTGTGTGGTAATTTTGTAGTAGACATAGAATGATATAGTGGATGTAAACCATCACTGTTCTGAGTCACATAACATAGGCTGGACAGCACCTGGCTATGGACATAGCCAAAAGATGTAAAGTGAAGCCATCAGAGTCCTGAACACTCCTGAGGTGCACCCTTCCCAGATTGTCATAACGGATGATATATCCATGCAATGAATGTTGCAAAGTAACATCAGAGGGGAAGGAAAAGACTCAATAAAAAAGTGGTGTTTGGCCATAATCCTGTATACCTGGATGTCACACGACAACAGAAATTCCCTACAGCTTCTCCCTGGGCTCCCATGGAGCAGGCCCCCATAGGCACCCATTGCACCCAACTGTAAAAACCATGGCAGCACCCACAGCCCCCAAGAACACAGGACAGGGAACCCTGGCACTGCCACTGCAGAAAGCTGGAAGGTGGAGGTGAGAGCAGCCTCAAAGGGTTAAGTCCAGACAATACTTTCCTGTCCTGGGGGCATCAGACACAGGCTGGGAAAGGCCTGTCAACCTTCATTGGCCACAGGTAATGGTAAAGGGTAATTTCTCCTGATAATGTCACCGGAAGAGGAAATCCTGCAGACTAAACTCATTAAGGTCTGAGGGGAACACTGTGAGGGGCTCTTTCTGCAGGAAGAAGGACTGTAGGCTGAGTTTGTCTGAGTGGGAGAGCATCTCTTGTGGCGTATGGTTGGAAAGCTCTCAGGGACTTCAAATACCCTTCTTTGGCGTATGTCAGCCTTAAAGTCCAAGTTTTCACTTTGAAGTCAAAACTCATCCCTCCTTCCGAAATGCAGCCCCTCAAGGAAAAACAAACATACCAAAGGGAGATGGTAGATTGATGCTCAAGAGCCAGTAATTTAGAGGCAGTTGAACAATTGTCATTCATTTGCACTCTTCTATCAAGCAAGCAAATAAATAAGACACTATATTGCTGCAAGTGCTTGTTCCAAAGGCCGTTAAGGCTTTGAATCAAGACTGATAATGCCTTGAGTTGCTGAAGGGCAGCATCATCTCCCAAAAACAAGCACTGTTATCCTTGTAAGGCATCTGAGGTGCAGGCAGAACTTAGCACCTAGCTGTCCCCTCCTCTGTGCATCCTCAGGTCTGGAGCAAGCCCCCTGTGGCACAGACAGGAGGGGGCAGCACGACACAGGGCTGTCCATGGGGTGAGCAGCCAGTGCCCACGGGGCACGCATCGTATGGGCAGCCCTGCCAGCCCTGCAACCACCAGCCGTTTTGGCCCCAATACACTGCACATACTGGGTGATCAGCACTTTGGCCCACACCTGCTCTCTGACCTTGAGGTGTTGACCAGCATATTGGCAACAGATTTGAGAAAATGTGTAGTTCCTTCTCTTCTGAGAAGCACAGTGGGACAGCTTATTCACTCAGCTCAACAGAAAAATGCCCTTGATTTCAGAAGCAAGGCAGCCTGATCCCTGATCTTTTGTAGGAAAATATTTTGCCAGTGTAATGGATTAAATTAGCTAAAGCTAGGATGACTGGCACTTAATCTGATAATCCTTCCAGAAGCAATTACCTTGAAAATATCTGATAAAAGTTGTTCAGCGTGTGTCTCTGCTGTGGCAGAGCAGGCACAGCCCAGCTGGCAGGCAGCTCTGACCTGGCCATCTGCAGAGGCAGCGATGCCTGGGAACAGTGTCCTGCTCACAATCCTCTCCTGCGTCGGCACAGCCATCCCACCCCTCCCTCCACAACACAGCTGGTTTCCACACCCCTGCAGAAACATGGGACTTGACACAGGCAAAGTTCAGTTAACTGGTTAGAGAACTTCAGCTTCATCTCAACACAAAAAGCAATTGTGACTTTACATCAGCACCAGTCAGAAAATTTCTGATAGACAAGTACTTTAAAAATCAACTTGTCACAAGTGAAACAATTTAGTAAAACAATATGTCACTTTTACAGAATGTTAAGTTTCCTCCAGTATCCCATTTGCAGAGGAAGATACTACATCCCTAACAGCATCCATCATTCTTCCAATGCTTTCCTAAAATAACTGTTTTTATTTGGGAACTTAAATGGAAGGAGGCATACATAGGTAGTACAGAATATATTTAAATCATCATTTCTATGCACTGAGCTGGTCTGTTTCCTTCTTCATTCCTGACCATGGACTTAAAAGCCTTTTGCATCAGATCCATGAGCTTGAGCTTTTGCCCAGATATTACCTCACACCTAAAACAAGAGAAAGAGGGTTGTAAACAGACGAATCCTGCACCAATGTGACCCATGGGCACTCAGCATAGGAGGACAGTTCTTCAGGTGATCCTGAAGGAGATGAGAGCTACTCTCTGTGCTGGACCAAGCTGGAAGGAGCCTCCTGGCACACCATGAGGTGCACCTGGCTAAAGACTGACACAAATCCTGAAGAATGCATTCTGTGGGAGAAGACAATCTCAACTGAGTTTCAAAATTATGAACTTTTTGTTGGCAGAAGGTGTTTAACTGTTCTCTGAAAGCGAGGCAGAAGGAATCTCTTGCCTCATCCCCTGTGAGAAAATGAGAGATGATGTGGCCAATGAAACCACGAAGATGCACTTGGAGAGCAGGCTGCCCTATCTTAACTACTCTTGGTATCAAAATCCAACTGGTTCTTACACACAATGGGTAAAAGTAAGTTCATTTGCCAAATCAAACTGGTGAAAACATACTTGGTTCTTAATTTTCTCTTATAGTAAAAATAGAGTTTCTACAAACCCTGAAAGACAGCAGAGCTAGAAAGAAGGGATGGTGCAGCTGCACCAAGCAGAACTCTTTAGTGATAAGAATTTCAGAGAAAGCAGGATCCAGGAATATACACAATATGATTTATTAAGACTGACCCTGAAAATAAATTCTATTTCTCTTACATACCTATTTTAAAACATGTTTTTTTTCTACTCAAATAAAAGTGTTTCTGTATTTGAGGTCTTAATTATATAATTAGTAACAACAACAAATCAAAATGAATTAATCCCATTCTGATTTATTTTGCTTGCAGTGTTAAATAAGAGGTACACAAAACACAATTAAGTAATTTTAAGTCTTCTCTTTAAATCCTTTAAATCCTAATCAGAAATTGACATATCTAGATAAAGCCAAACCAAAAAAAAAAACTTTTCATTTGTTATGAGCTAAGAAGTGTGTAAAGTGCACAGTCCCCACTGACTCCAAGATATATACTTCCACTGCTTCTTAGGATTTCTGGCTAAAAAGTTGCTCAACATTTTCAAGACTGATGCAAAGACACAGAATTTGCTACTTGGAATAATTAGTGCAAGGAAGCTTTAACTACTGTGTACAATCTACAGACAGACATTAGCCTGAGGATGGGGAAGGTGTGACACTTGCTAAAATAGAGAAAGACAGAAATGGTTTGTTGACTTGCACTGATACCTCCCTGATGTTGTGTACTGACATTTCTGCATGCACCTCACCCCCAGGCAGCCTGCTTTGTTCTTTTTTAAGCACTGGATAGAACCCAGACTTCTGTCTCTAGCTAAAGCATTGCACACGCCCAGGTAACGTTCAGACACATGGCCCCCAGAGCCCATTTGAGGGTGACAGCACCCACTGAGCTGACAGCAGGCACAGGCAGAGGCTGTGCCGCGGGGCACAGTGCCCAGCACTGCCACAGCCCTCGCACAGGCTCTGCCACAGGGCTGCAGCGCCAGCAGAAACTGCGGAGGGTGTGCACGACCCAGCGAATGGTGACACCTGAGCTGCTGGCAATGTGACAGCACCAGAGGACGGAGCCTCACATTTCTTCCCATCCCACATACCATATCATGTGCATGTGACAAGTAGAGGTCCAAGAGTTATTGGCCCTTTTTGGGTGTTCTAAATTAGCCCACCTGTGCACACACACAGACACTAACTACCTGCCCACAGACCTACACGTCCCACCAATGCCCATTGACACTCATGGGGTAACTCCTGGCGCAGAAGTTGGTAACCCTGCCACAAAGCAGAAAAGAAATATAATATGAAGCAGATGATTTGTTAGATGGTCCGGCTGCTCTCCCACCACCTTGATGCAGTTTGTGGGTCCCCCTTCTCATCTAATTTTTCTCCAAGTTGTGCCCAGACTTCTCCCTTGCATGGGTGGACAAACCTCTCCCCTGAAGATGGCAAATGTGACCCTGCACTCTTGGGCTGCTCTTAAAGCCTGATGAGAGCCAGAGCTTGCAGCTGTGTGCAGCACAAATGAGAAGTTCAAGAAAGGGAATCAACATAGCTGTTGATTTTCAGGCAGCCTGAGCACCAGAGAGAAAGCTTTGTTCCCCTGGAATGCACCAAATATACAACTAATGCTAACCACAAATTCTCTACATGGCAAAAAACAGCATAAATTAAACATTGCAGAGGGAGCTCTTAACTATTCCCAGGGCAGCAGGTAATGAGGAAGGTTCCTCGTCTGTCAGTTTGGCAAGAGTATCAGTGAACTGTGTCCCCTCAAAAAGTGTCACCATAGACCACACCAGTTACCCTCTTACTGCAGGGATGAGTCCTAACTAGTACCTCTGCCTGCTCCAGTAGATGTATTTGTGGTTAGACAGGCACTGCATATTTGACATTTTCATTTCTCTGCTGTACCAATCAACATTCTTAACCTACATTCACTATTCATTCAATATGGGAAGGAGTCTTCCATTATACCAACACCTTCTTTGGTCTCTAGATGTAATTGCTGTCTGGTCGGACTCCATTCTCCTTGTATATATCATCTAGTCACACATATCATAGCTGAATAGCACATTCATAGCCTCTAGCACTGAATAGAATCCATATGTTCTCCTCTTGTACCCCTGCAGAGATTTAGCTGTCTGAAATACTTGCTGTGGGATCATGCATATCTCATTTTACACCAGCATTCAGACATAAAGCAACATCATGAGAACGTGGGGAACAAACAAACATCAGTATGAAAATCCCCCAAAACACTGGTATGAACTGCAGTGAAGACAGGATAAATGTAATTTCCATTTCTTTACTCTCTATGATTTTGTCTCACCCGAAAGTGGAGATTGCCACAGTAACAGTAGAAATATGGCAAAACCCACTGCAGAATACAACCAGTAAACAAGGCAGAGAGGGGCCATGTCTCCCACTCTGCTTGCAGCCACCTAGGAGACAAAACCAGACAGACCCTAATGACCTCACAGCTGCGGCTGTGGCAAGCACAAAGCCGGCAGGCATTCACAGAGTTGTCTTTCTGCTTGCCAAAATCCTGGGCTCCAGCCCCACTGGGCTCCACACACTGGGAGACCTTCAGTGGGCAGGAGCATGGCAATGCAAGGGCTTCACTTTTGTGACACTCTGAGCCACAAAACGCTGAGCATGGGACCATTGCATTCTTTGTTTTGTAAATCTGCTTCTCAGTGTCACCAGGGGCTGATTGAAGGCCATGTAAGCGTTTTGATATTTATAATAGAGCAGTAGACTCTATATTATAGTCTGTATAACCCTGACACTAAGTCAAAGTTTCACTGAATTCTATGTTTTCTTTCATCCATCAAACCTTCTTTCCCTGAGAGCTGGTGAAATAATTTTTCTCCTGCTCAAGCACCAACACTCAGATTGGTACCAAGGAACAGCAAAACATTAAACAATGAAGTGCTGTTGTATGTAAACCTTTTTCCAGGTAATCAGCCAGAGCTGACTCATCTTTGTTTCCTTGTATATATTAAAACAAACAGTTGATTTTAAAATTAATGGTTCCTTCTGTCA
Organism: Promerops cafer; assembly: GCA_013398275.1. Lineage (NCBI taxonomy): Eukaryota > Metazoa > Chordata > Aves > Passeriformes > Nectariniidae > Promerops > Promerops cafer. Next base: position 125,931 of record VZSE01014789.1, on the reverse strand, counting down.
CTCTCTTGTTCTCCTGCAATTTCAGGCTGAAGCAACAAACAGAAGCTTATCTTAGATGACCAGTAGAAAAGCTCATTTTCTGTCGACTTTTGTTGTGGAGAATAAAGAGTACCTAGAGTGCATAATGAGAGCACAGCATCTCCTGGGCCCCAAAAATAGGATGAGTAGTTTTGTGTAGAGCAGTGGGGTGAACAAGACTGTGCTGTTAACATGCTACTTAAGTAATCAGCCTCTCCAGTTACTTTTTTTTTTTTTAACATATGCTCAGTGAAACTTATCCTTGATGTCCTTCAAAAGCAAAGACACAATAGCTGGGGTGCTGCTGACTGCAGCAGGACTCGGGCTGGATCCAGGTTTCCATAATTATAAGCAAGGTACCACAGAACAATTTTTCCTACAGCCACCATGTGCTCACAGATCAAAGATGTATTTTAAACCCTGACTAGTGTCTTTTCCTGTGTGAACAGCTTAGTTAAACTCAGAAAACAGCTCAAACCAAGCAGGTTGACAAAGGAAGTTGTGTTAAACTTAACATGATGTTTCCACCATTTTGTCGCCTGCCCAAAAGCACTGGACTGCTTTCAGGCACTAAACTCAATAAAAGATGTCTGAGCTAAAACATATACTGTTCAGGCACTTCATTCTCCTCCAGATCCAAATCACTCTGGCACCAGCTAAAATTTCCCCACTCAGTTCTATAAGTATCAGTCAAGAGTTAATGTTTTCATATCAGTTTAAAAATTACAAGCACCAAGAAGAATAAGATTTCTCATTTCTACTTAGAGCACTGTATTTCTTGCTACTTAAAACCTGCAGCCCCTGCACTTTCCAAAGAAATATATTTTATTTGGGAGCATTACAGTAGCACTTTGTAAACACCAGTTACAAAACTGTAAATCTTGATTTACTTTTAGACACATGCAAACATTTCGTCAATTGTAACCCATGGGCAGCAAACCAGAATCTCATTTCTGGAGGCTCTTTGTGTTTTTCAGACCTGTTATGAATGAATCAACTTTCTTTCATGAGCTCCCTTCCCAATTTGCCCACTTACTAAACAAAAAGTCTTAGGTCTCTAGTCCCAAATGTGCTCGATTTTTAACAGATATTTTTACTTTCATACAGGCACTTAACACTGTAACACAGTCACACATTGGCTGGGGAAGAATTTGAAAGATGAATCTGCCCTGAAACTCTGATTTTTCTCCGAAAAGCATTTGCTGTTCTGTGGGGAAGGGAGCTGTGGTTCCTCACAACGGTGGCTGCCTGTGCGCCCTCGGCGGGGGCTGACACCCAGCAGGGTGCCTCGGAGCCCAAGGCAGCCTCCTCCGAGGGCACTCGCAGCCGGCGGCGCTGCTCGGCTACCACTCGTCGTTGCCAAATCCCGGGCCGGCTCGAGTCCCTCCTCTCGGGGACAATCGCCAGTGCGGCCAGGAGCAGGCTGCGGCCCAGTTCGGCCCCCCGGGCGCCGCGGCTGCCAGCCCGCTCTGCCCGGCACAGCCCAGGTGCCCATCGAGCCGGGTCCCGGGCCGACCCGGCCCACCCCGCCCGGCGCTGCTCGCCGGGCGTTCTCCGTTGCCGGACGTTCTCGCCTCAGCCGCCTCCTCTCCACACGTCCTTCCCCGTCACCTCTGTCCTTCCACCGCCGCAGCCCCGACAGCGACCGCGGCCCACGGGCCGGAGAGGGCTTGTACGAGACCCGGGGCGTGGGCAGTGCGGGACGGGGGCCCTGTGAGCCCGTAGCGGCGCGGGCTGCTCACGGTGCCGGGCAGACCGCTCGCCGCGGAGATCGCGCTCAGCTGGACACGCTGACCGCGCCGCCGTCGGGCGCGACCCCGGACCCACCGGGAAAGGGTTCCGCGGGGGAGCTGGGAGAGTACAGGGTTTCCACAATACCTGCGCGGGTCCCGGCGCAGCCTCCCCCCTTCCCCGGGCCGCGCGGTGTCCTGCAGAGCAAGCTCCGGGACGAGCAGCCGGTGCGCACAGCCGTCGGTGGCACCGACCCCAGCCGGGCACGGCTCCGGTGGAGGGGGCTTTGGAGCAGCTGGACAACCTGCGGGGGGCAGAGATAACTCCTAGGGAAGCTCTTCTACTGCCGCACCCCTCTGGTGTTTCCCGAAGCCCGTCCAGAGAGGGGCTTCCGTCTGTGCGCTGACCACATAGACAACGGCCGAAGGAGCCGAAAACCTTCCGAGCCTACTGCGGCCCCCGGGCCCCGGCCTCCCCCGCATAGGCTATCCTGCCTGACGGCCCGGAGAGTGATTATTCAGAGAGTGATTATTCATCGCATAAACAGGAGCGAAAGGAATCAGGCAGGCAGACCCGGTATCTTTCGGGCCCTCCAGCGTGGAGTTACCGTGCTCACCGAAACCAGCACATCCTTACAACATTGTGCCTGTGAATTTATAAACAACCCGCCCTGGTTTCCAGTTCGGCTTTGCCTTTCATGACGTTAGGGACTAAGTGCTCTTTTACATATTCTGATGGCTGTTCTAATTTCCTCTGTCCCCAGCACTTTCCCTGAGTGACAGCGTGACAAAGTTAGCATAGATGTTTAAAAAGTCAACTTCTACATCAAGTGTTCATCGCGATTTCAGGAACACAGAGATGCAACACTTGATTTGACCAGCCATGGCTTTCAACCAGATAGTCTGTTCAGAGTGCAGCAACCAAGAGTTGAAATAAATGAAGAAGTTCCACACTGGGATGTCGAAATTACTCCCTGCACTTCTACTCGCAGTGCAAAGGCTAGCGCTCTAAAAACATGCAGGGCTGCATCTCACTGAACTCCCTTCTTGCCATCTGCCTTCCTGCCCCAGCCCCGTCTTGAAGGGAAGGGGGAAAAAATGCTAAAAAAATGCTAGGAGAAAAAAAAAGCTAATTACATGAACTTCTTGATCTTGGTAGGGGAACCACAGACTCAGGAATCCAGTTAGGAAATAGGAATTTTTCCCTTTGACTGATCTTGCCACTCACAACTAAGCAATACAGAGCTCTACACTGCAAGAGCCGTGAACAAAAAGCTACATGGCTGCAGCCCTGTAAGATCCTAGACCCGCAAACCGGAAACAGACAGCCCGACCCAAGGAAAGTGCATTGCATTGATTTGGAAAACGAGTCACTGGTAAGAGACTGGGTTCGTTTCCTTCCTGTTAAATCAGCCCAGAGTCAATTATTCAGGGTTAGTCCAAATCCTGCATCTTTTACCACTGGCTGGGATCAGTGGGGGTGGAAACTCACACAGAGCAAGCCTGAGGGCGCTGGCTCAGTTCTTTCTTCCACAGCCCACAGAGGCTCCACAGCCCAAGACACGGCGATCTACAGATGAAAAACTTCTGGATACTTGCAGGTGTACAAACACCCAAGTAGTGCAAAGAGATGGTTGAGACAAGAGAGGGGAGCTTCCGGGGAAGCGAACCTTGTCCCTCACGGGTGTCGGGCTTCCCTCTTTGAGCCGTCCTGCCTCTCCGAGCTCTCCTGCCAGCAGCTACTGGGGGGAGATGGGGTGGCCCTCCGCTGAGGGGTCGGCGAGTCCCCGCGGTCCCCCCAGCCCTGCGACTCGCCCGTCCCGCCGGCAGCGCGGAGGGACCCGCCGGGCGGGCGTTGGGATGCGCCGCTCGGGCACCGACAGCGCCATGCCCAGCGGGACCGGCCGGGGGTGGGCATCCGGTTCACGGAGGCCCTGGTCTCGATGCCTGTTTTTCGTAAACTGATCATAGTGGCGGTATTAATTTCTTACAGAACTTGCTTTAACGGGAGAACTGGTGTCGCTGAAGGAGACTCCACAGAGAAGCACCCAGCCGCATGCACTTGCAGCACGGTGCAGTCTCTGATGAAGGAGTCCGTATGGCAGCACCCTCTCTTTAAAACAGCCCTAATTCTCCGAGTTCAGTGTTTTCTTCGTACTATGTCGTATCGTCAAATATTTAAGAGATCTCTCCTATGTGCAACTAGTCAGCGCTCCCACCTACAAATATCCTGGTATAACTCTTGAGAGAGAGGAATCAGAACCAGATACAGTCCCCGTCGGAGGGTCCCGCCGGAGTCCCCCGCTCTTCTCTGCTCTCAGCCTCAGCAGGATCAGGCCAGGGGCACCCTGCCCGCCCCCCGACAGGTTCCCCTTCCCTCCCGTCTCTGCCGAGACCGCGACGACCCGCCAAGGGGTCCTACCCGGCGCCCCAAAAGGGGACACATCCTTCCGATGTGCACAGGGACGGCAGTGCGAGAGCAGGGTGCGCAGGAGTCGGGAATTCTCTAGAGCCCGCGTGTCTGCCCGTTTCCATCTCTTCAGAAAATGATGCAGGGAATATTCACTAAAATATCGAGGGCGTATAATTTAAGCGATGAAGTTTAGACTGGACTTCGGAGATATGGGTGATAAAGTTGCACGGGCCAAGGTGTATCCCGGATAACCAAGCCCATGTATTTCCCACGTCCACCCCGTAGACGTTATCGCGTTTCTGACCACTTCTCAGAAATAACGCCTTTCTCCAATTAGCTCGGCAAAACCGCTCACCTCTTGCGAAGCCCCTCCGACCATAACAATAACCTGGATCTGCTGACGGACTGTTCTCTGGGCGCGTTTTCCTCCTGACTCCCCGAACCTCCCGCGCCCCGGGGTGGCCGACCCAGCCTGCGGCTCCGCGCAGCCCTCGGAGAGGCCCTGGATGAGCCCTGCCAAGCACCGCACCCCCGCAGCGCGTCCCCCGCCCCGCCTCCGCTGAGACCCTCGCACTGCGCGGGGCTGCTCCGAAGCCTTTGGGCGGGCGGAGAGATCGGGGCGGCCAGTGCAGCCGCGCCCGCTCGTCACCTGGCGGAGCCGGCTCCGGACACGATACAAAACATGGAGATCTCCCGCACGCTGTTTTTCCTCCAACACCCCAATATGAATTACCGCTGCTCGTAATCTTACGATCGCCGCGGGAAACAACGCGCAGGTTGACTTTGTTGACTCCTACCGCTGTATTTCCAGAGAGAAAAGGCGCATAGGAAGGAGGTTATTTCATAAAAATCTAACCCGCAGCCCTTCTCGAAGCGCGCACCAACCTCATTAATTATCTCGTTGAAGGCGCAGGAAAAGCACCGACGATCAACAGCCTCGACGCTGCTCCGGGCCGTGCTCGATCCGCCGCGCCCTGGCACACCACGGGCTCTCATACGGTGGCCGGGCCCCGCCGCAACGCATCCCTCGGAGCCCCCCGCCAGGTGCTTCTTTTCTGTCGTGCTACCTGCGACAGACAACAGTAGTGCTGTCGTGCCTCTGTCAGTCACGGATGGGGAGATCCGCGTGGGGGGCAGGATGGGGGCTCGGCAGGACCCGCGCTGGTCCTGCTCCGAGCCGAACGCTCCGCTCCGCTCCGCCCCGCCGCGACCTGCGGGGCCGCTCGAGCACTCAGCCGCTGGCGCCCCGACCTGCACCGCTGTGGACAGGGAGCAGAGCCCAGGGGGGAACCCTGCTGCGGGGGGGCCCCTAGAGCGCGGAGGCGAGGTGCAGTTACCGGACGCTCTGTCGGGCCGCAGCCCGTCGCCGGCGGGGCGGGTACTTGGGCCGGGTCGGGGGCCGCATCTGGGTCTGAGGTTGCGCAAGACGGGGGAGACGCCAGAAAGCCGGCTCCGGGCCAGCACAGGTGTTGGTCGGGGCTGGGCCGGGGCTCCCAGGGGCCGGCGTTGTCCGTGCTCCCTGCCGCCGCTCGGGGGTCTCTGAACGCCGGGCCGGGCGTCGGTCGCGCTGCGTCTAGCCACGTCACGGCCATCGCAAACCCCAAAGCCCTGCTTGCCTCTGTTAGATCGGTTAAAACCGCTGGAAAAACGAGTAATTCACTAGAAGTCCCGGCTTTACTGGGGTTCAGCACGCGGAGTTACGGTTCCGCAAGATCGGATCCCGGGATTTGAAACAACTATCATCTTTTGTGAGGGAGAACAATAGGGGGCTTCTCCTTTCACACAGCTCCTCAAACGCAGAATTCCCGTTTTTCAAATCCATAATGTTTATGAACGTAGGGGCAGTTTTCTCAGATCGCTTTACCGAGGCTCAACAACACGTCCTGCATCTGTGGTGAGGCGAGGCTGAACCACAGAGGTGAGGGGAAAGATGGAAACTAAACGACAAGTTTAATTAAAAGCAGCTGGCTGGTTAAACACGTGCCTAGAAGCAGATACCCGGTTATTTACCTCACCTGCGAAGGACAAGCTACTGCTTTATTCTCCTCTAATGTTCCGAGAGCACCATCAATGCTTGGTGCGAGGGAACTCTGCGGACAAGGTTTGTGATCGTGGAGAAAGCGTGCCCGTAACCTACAGCCTCTCCGCAGAGAGACGCCGGCTGGTTCTGCAGGTAGTGAGGGGCAGCCGGCCTCCGCACCCTCTGTTCGCGGTGCCACCGGGACACCGGGGTTAATCAGCAGCACCTGTAGGAGTTAGAGCAGGAGGAATGCTTCCGCAGCTCAGGTCCTTCTATTTTAGCTAAATGAGAAAGGTTTTATTACGGGATTTCGGAGGTGCAAGCAGGGGGTGAGGCGGGTGTAGGTGTTGTGAGTTTGAGCTACAGGGTTCAGGAGTGTCTGAAAATCGTTCACACTGGCTCTCGCTTTCCTCCGTGTTTGTTTTCTTCGCTCACAGGGAGATGTAACTGGAATGCTTGCTAGACTAGGGTGGTGGGGGAAGCTGTGGCAAAGGATAAAGACAAGTGAGAGGGTTCACGGGGGGGTTGGTTTTTTTGTTGTTGATGTTGGGGGGTGTTCCGAGCCTCCTCCCCTCACTAAATCCGCGCGGGCTCGCTAGTGGAGATAACGGCCCCGCCGCGCTGGAAGGCGGGTTCTGTGCAGGAGGTGAGGCCAGCGGGGCAGGTCCACCCACTTGAAAACAAAACTTTTTTCCTGCAGCCGCTGAGAGCAGAGACCGGCGCGGGGTCCCCGAAGCCGGCTCGCCGCCCGCCAGGGACTGGTATGTGGTAGGGTAGGGCCATGTATTGGAAGAGTGACCCGATGTTCGTCTGCAGGCTGGAGGACAAGGACTTGCCCGCGCTCGGCGGCCCGGCGGAGAAGG
>VZSE01014789.1:0-118879 GCA_013398275.1 Promerops cafer | reverse complement strand
GCCCGGCGGAGAAGGTGCGCGGGCGGGGAGGCGGCGAGGCTTGGGCACCTGGTGCAGGTCGGCGGGTCTGGTGGCCCCGGCAGTGGCGCTCCCGCCGGGTCCCGCGGACACCGCGGCCGCCACCAGGGTCCCGGCGGGACCCACAGGTGTCGGTGGGCCAGACCGGGCCGGCGCGGGGCTCCTGGGCGTGGCCGGGCGCTGACCGTGGTCTCCCCGTGCTCCCGCAGGCCAGCCCCGCAGCAGCTGCCGAGGACTCCTGCTCTTCCTCCGCTGCCCTGTCGCCGTCTTCATCGCCGCGGTCCATGGCCTCAGGCTCGGGCTGCGCCCCCGGCAAGTGCCTGTGCAGCAGCTGCGGCCTGGAGATTGTGGACAAGTACCTGCTCAAGGTAAGGGTGCCCGACCCGGAGCCCCCTTTGTCTGGTGACTTCCCTCTGCTTAGGTAGAGCCTACCCGGCCCGCCGGTAGTGCCTGGAGAGCCTCTGGGAACCAGGCCCGGTGGGATCCGAGGGTACAGCCCTCCGGGTCCCCTTATCGCTACGGCTCAGCCCTCCCCTCCCCGAACGACGCGGAGCTGCCGCCGACACGAGTGCGGAGTCCCGGCGGGTTTGTTCGCGGTGCTCGGGCCAGAGAGGGAACCCTAGCTGCTGTCGGTGTTTCGGGTGAGGCTACTTGCGCTGAGCTGCGTGTTCCTGACGCGCCGGGAGAAGCAGGGAAGGGAACGGGCCCGTCACCGACCGCGGTGACTCCCGCGCGCTCTCAGTCCGACGGCGGCGGCGCGACCTGCGTTATACTGAAGGAGGTCTGGGGGAAACGTCGTGAGTCTCAAAGCCAGAAGTGCCTCTTGAGAAATGTGGAAATAAGTTATTCCTGCAAAAGGTAGTCAACTGACATATTTGAAGGAAACGAGCTCCATGCATGTAGAGCCGTTCCCTTGTCTTAGCAATCAGGACCGAGTAAGATAATTTAAAAACAAACAAACAAAACCAAGTGGCTTTAAACATGAAGTGTTACTGCGGGGGGTGTGGGTGAGAGGGAACTTTATTTGCCTTTTGTATTATAGCGGTTAAAATTACTCTGCGTCAGACTTTTGCCGTCTTTCCTTTCAAAAGTGAGAGCAATGATCTTGGCAGAAGTCGATTCCATCAGCCTTAAACAAAGTTGTTGTATACTTGCAAAGTGATAGTGAGTGACACCCCTGGAAGCGTATCTGTGGCGTTATTAAATCATCTGCTTAGGTCTTGGTTGAGGTGGGGAGGTTCAAGGGTAATATCTGCGGGGGCTAGTGTTCAGTTAAAATGGGGTTGCCGCAGGAGCTGCCACGCATCTCTGGTTTGGGTGACCCCGTCTGCCTGGTAGTAGCCTGGGCTGGCACAGAACGGGCCGGTGGACAAGGAACAGAACTGACTTGAACTCAATTTCAGTTCTGTTAACTCCTGTGATGTTTTGGCAGCTCATTTATAGTTTACTGATCACTGTTGTCTCCTATCTGAACAACCAGGATAACGAGACTTGGAGCAAAAGACCTCTAAATTATTTAGCCTTGAGTTTAAATTAGCTGTTACTGCTTCTTGTGTAGGCAGAGAAGAATCGATGCTGGTATGCTGCTGTCCAGCAGCAACACACCTTTCAACTTCAGCCCTGTCAATTGACAAGTAGGAACACGCACAAATGACATCAAATGGGACAACCACGGAAGCTGTGGGTGTCCTGCTCTTTGGAAGAGCGTTGGTCTCTGAACAAGAGGCAGTGGGCTCTAAGTGGCTGGGATGTCAGCTCATGTTGTGCAGAGCTGCGTGCTGGGGCTTGGTGCAGACCTGGGGAGGCCCAGGGAGACTTGGCACAGCAGGACTGGTTGCAGGACAGGCTCAGTCTGGCTCAGCTCTGGCCCTCCAATTCTGCAGCCTTTCTAAGAGATGGTTGGGAGGGTGAGCTTGGTGACAGCTATCAACTGCTATCAACAGTTTCATATATGGTGGTGTAAACTTGTCAGCATATGGGAAGGTGGCTGCCAACAAGGATAAGGATTAGTAAAGCATTGGGCAAATTGCAATATTACAGCCTGAAGAATGACTGAAATGGGTGACCCCAGCATGAGTGTTGGAGTCCATGCCTTGCCTTCTCTGTGGTTTGTCTGGCCATGCTCTGATGAAAGGCATATCCTGGATTATCTCTAATCTGCTTTCCCATAGGTAATATATGGGCTGTTTGGTATGAGATGAGAAATTGGCTCAGTGGGAAAAAGAAAATCTAAACTTTATCATTGTTTGGTTTTCAGAATTCCTCCTATACAGTATGGGATTATCCAAAGGGTTATTACTTAATTTTTGTGGTCACTGGGAGTCTTGGGTTGTCAAATGATTTATTTAGGTGATGCACAATGTCTGCACAATTAAGACTTCCTTTTATAGGAAAGGAGAAATTAAAATAATTGCTCTCATTTTATTTATTTTATATGCCCCAAAATTATATGGAAGCTTTCAAAAAGGTTGATTTCTACTGCATTCCATGACTATGTTTAGTTTAGCTATGGACATATTAAAGAAATATAGGATTTGCTATTACAACACCTGCTGCTGTTTTGAAATTCAGATGCCATTCACCAATTTTGCTTTAACAGAAATGTGGCAAATGGAGGAGTGGTTCATGGCATGTTTCTATTTGACAGACTTACTTTTCTTGCCTTCAATACTCACATTTTAAAATTTTAAATAACTTTGCGACATTTTTTTTTTCTTAGGCAGGAATTTATGCAGACTAGGAAATAGAAGTGTGAAAGTTAGTTTCCTTCCCAAGGTCACATAAGGCTGAAACTTGCTCTCTTACTCTAAGGCTATGAGAACAGAACTGAGCACAAAATACCTGCACGGAATTTGTATCTCTTGCTTCCTCTTCTACTGCTTTTAATTACAAACCCATGAAAGCTTATTCAGAAGACCTGAATCAATTTAGTTAACCTTTAGTGTGCATGCAGTTCTATAGGGAAAACGTTTTGCATTTAAGGTAATTTTTCTGTGAATCGTGGTGCATAAAACTTTTGACCATTTGTGGAAAAAATGCAGAGTTTGTAAATACAGAATGCAATATTGGTAGTACAAGTATTGAGGGGTATTTTTCGGTTGGGTTTCTGCAGGTAAATGACCTCTGCTGGCATGTGCGCTGCCTCTCATGCAGCGTTTGCAGAACGTCCCTGGGAAGGCACACCAGCTGCTACATCAAAGATAAAGATATCTTCTGCAAACTTGATTATTTCAGGTACATCATCCAGGAATATAATTTATCAGATAAGTTGTTATACTTAATTGTTAGTTTTCACTTCAGCCACAACTGAAATTCACTTGAGATTCTTTCTTCTTCATTTGCTAGGTTTATTTTCAGCAGTTTATACTCTGACTTTTCTTGAGGAGGGACTTGGGAAACCCTAAGTCCCTGTAATGTGACTGCCTGCTAAGTTTCCTATCTGCCCTCCCACTATTGTGCATAGCTGCTGTATTTAAACCATCACTTGTGTATGCACCAAGGGGGAAAAAAAGTCAGAATCCCTGCCACAGTATGGTTGTAAAGCCATCGTATGTGCAGAGAATCGTCCTTGGGTAATGCTGGCTGAGAATGCAATGTGAAATTGAGATGATCTGTTTGGAGTAGTGCTTCACTGGTGTGGGGCTTAAGGCATCACAAGGAGCTGCAAAATCAACCCAGAGTAAATCCCATGGCATTTAAAAGAATATTTTAAAGGAAGAATATTATTTGTGTTGGCAATGTAGTATTCAGGATGCAAAGTCTTTGATCCAGAAAGCAGCAAAAATTGTTGCTGTTAATTTTGATGTGATTGCTAGTACTTCTCTAGTTTGATTGCGAGACCAAACTACTTCTTGGATTCTCAGCTGTGCACTGAATAGATTGCATCCAGCTAGTCAAATTTGACATGGAATAGGAGGGGTAAGCTGAGTCCTGTAAACTTCTGAAAAAACTAAATTTTGTGGGACTTGAAAAAATTTGGGTCTGCAAAGATCTTCAGGACAAATTCTTATCTAAATAATCAAAATATTTTTGTGGCTAGTTTCCTCTTCAAAGAGAAATTTTCTAGTATAATAACATAAACGCAGATATTTTAATTTATTTAAAAATCATAATGTGATACGAGTTGAGAAAATAACTGAGAAGATACAGGTTTTCCCCCTTCTGCTGAAGATGCTGAAAGATTAGTAAAGGGGTAATGTAATTAAATATATTAGTTCAGACTACCACTAGTGATGCCTTGTGAAGGCTGACCTAGAACAGAGGCTAGACAGAGTTAAAGAATAAAGTAGGTATTTATTAGAAGGCCTCAATGGATACACCTTGGGCAGTACAAGACCCCAGCCAGGGCTACACCCAAGATAAATCCAAACTGGTCACAAAATGGACGACCAGTCACGGGGTCTCCCACTTTTATAATTTCTGTCTCATTAGCATATTGGTGTTAATTGTCCAGTTATAGCTTTAGGTTATGAAGTCCCATCCTTCTTGTTTTTTCTCTTCAGTCCATGTTGTTTGTGCTCTTGGGCCTGAGATTTGCATCATTTGTCCTTGGTCCCCAGCTAGAGCAGGAATTGTTTTGTCTCTACTCTGTGAAGAGAGCTGCCATCCCCTAATATGAAGCTCAGAACTACACACTAAAGCAGTACAGAATCTGAAAAATATAAAAGCTAAAACTGGAGGCATCAGTAGAGTAACGTGACACACATTTGAAAAACTGGAAGAATTTTGAACAGTCTGCTGTTTCCATCTTTCAGCTTTTAGGAGTAATTTTCTTTATTAAAGGAATGATGAGGAGCTATGAATTCACGTAGCAGTTAAAATGCTTCCATTTTGCTCTTTGCCTTCTGAAAATACTAACCTCTGGTATTTCAGTAGTGTCTTGCCTTAATCTATTATATAGAAACTTGCTGGGGTTTTTTTTTGTTTAACAATGCCCACACAATCATGCCGTGGGCTTCAGCTGCGCTGCCACAACCCGGTCGCCTCTAATCCTGCCGGAGCTTGGCTTCGCCCGATTCGGTGTCCAAGTTCCCCGCGGTTGCCGTTCTCATTGCAGGCGGTACGGCACTCGCTGCTCCCGCTGCGGGCGGCACATCCACTCCACCGACTGGGTGCGGCGGGCTAAGGGGAACGTGTACCACCTGGCGTGCTTCGCATGCTTCTCCTGCAAAAGACAGCTTTCAACTGGAGAGGAGTTCGCTTTGGTTGAGGAGAAAGTCCTTTGCAGAGTACATTATGACTGCATGTTGGACAATCTGAAAAGAGAAGTTGAAAATGGTAACATACTGCTTGTGTTAAGAACTATGTTTGTGGTTCAGATACAATTAAATTGTTGGGGTTTACTTCATTTTCCATACTGAGAGATAATTGACTGGTTTTACTAAGACTGGAAGCACAGGTTCTTAAATCAAAATAATGGTAAATTATTTCACGTTTGGGACGTTTTATTTGTTTTTGTTGGGGGGGTGTGGGTTTTTTTGGTCTTTTTTTTTGGTCTGTAAAACTTGGTTTGTATCCTAAGGAAAAGAAAACAACATCATATCCTGTTGATAAAATATCATGTTAGATTTATTTCTTCCCTCACTTGCAAGGGAGTTGTTTAGAGCATAATGTGTTATGGTGCTAGATCAATTTAACTTTAAATAGAATATGTTTTTTTTAAGCTGAAATTCAGCTGACCAACTGCTGTTGGTTATTGTTGGAGAACAGTCTGACTTACAACATCATTGTGAATGTTTAGAAGGCAGTGTTGTTTTCTTTTTAATGTTTCAGGTAATGGGATTAGTGTGGAAGGAGCATTACTAACAGAACAAGATGTTAATCATCCAAAACCAGCAAAAAGAGCTCGGACCAGCTTCACAGCAGATCAGCTCCAGGTAGAGACAGTGCTAAAAACTTTTGTAGCTCAGGTTTATGCAGGACATGGGGCCTGAACCAATAGAAAGTTTTATGCATACTGGGGGAAAGAAAAGCTTGAATGCTTTAAACTATTTCATAAACTATCAAGACACAGCATGTTTCTGGAAGTTTAACATGAAATAGTACTCTTCAAGCTCTTTATTTCCCTGGGGGCAGATCATAATTCTGAAGAGTGGAAAAAAAAAAAAGGTGGTTCTATTTTGATTGCTTGATGAAATCTATTTAATCAGCCATTTACATCACTAAACATAATAACAAAATATTTTTTAGATTATGTAATGTGAAAAGTTGTACTAAAGATGAATACTGTGTGTGACTTCAAGACATTAACAGGATGGAAGCTGGAATTGTGGTAATGGCTGCATCTCCTCTGCTTTCCAGGCTTCTTGTCTTTTTGCTGCCTTGACAAGAGTTAACTCCTATTGAGATGGTCCAGAGCTACTTCAAACTCTAGATAACCACTTCACTTAAATTAACTTTCTAGGGAAACACAGTAAGGGCCAGCTTCCAATGAAAGAGGGGATGGCGCGACAAGATTTAGAGGCTTTAACCTCTAGTGAGGTTAAAAAGTGAGAAGGAAGCTGCTGTCTCTTTCTACCTAATCCTGACTGTACATCCTTGCCTTCAGTTTAACAGGTCTTTGAATTTCTGGTCACAATGTGACTTCTGTTTTGTTGGCCTGTCCTCTTATTCATAGTGAAAGCAGTTGAGAAACTCATCTTGAAGTGTTATAGTAGTGCTATATAAAAGGGCATGGGGTTGTCCAAAGCTTGTCTTCCTATTACAGTCATGACTGGAGACAGGAGGTGGTGTTAACACAAAACAAGCTTGTAAAAAATAATCCAACCAGGTGCACAGGGCAAGGGCTCTGGACATTGAGCTTGAATGTCAGCAAAAGGGAACTTTTTTCCCCAGCAGAAGCTTGAAAGGGATACAGGACCAGCCATTAGGATGGGAACTGTATTCAGGGCTTTTTCCCAGTTGCTGTCATTGATACTTCCAGGTTCCCTTCTTTTCCTGTTTAAAGTAGATTGTAACATTCTAAAGTAGATTGTAACATACTTTAGCAGGTGTTTGAGGTGTTAGGGCATCTTGTTATTTAATGATACTTTCTATCTGCTAGCTGCACCTCTGTACCTATCCTCCAGGCTGCTATAAGACTTTACTTCCAACAAGAGAAACGTTGGGATAAGTGCACTGTCAGAGTGGCAGCGTGTAATTAATTACTCACCTCACAAAGTATTTGCACAAGAAAATGTCCAGGCTTTTTTGCTGTTTTTGTTCTTTAGCACCTTCCAGGACCTAAAGGGGCTCCAGGAGAGCTGGAGGGGCCGTTTGGGCAAGGCCTGGCGTGACAGGACGAGGGGGAATGGCTCCCACTGCCAGAGGGCAGGGATGGATGGGAGATTGGGAATTGGGAATTGTTCCCTGGCAGGGTGGGCAGGCCCTGGCACAGGTGCCCAGAGCAGCTGGGGCTGCCCCTGGGTCCCTGGCAGTGCCCAAGGCCAGGCTGGACACTGGGGCTGGAGCAGCCTGGGACAGTGGGAGGTGTCCCTGCTCATGGGATAAGGTTGGAACAAGGTGAGCTTTTAAGGTCCCTTCCAACCCAAACCAGTCTGTGATTCTGTGAAAAATTACAAAAGTAAATAGTTTCTGAATGTGGAAAGTAGTAGTCTGAATCTTCAAAGATGAAGCCAGGCAAAGTTTGATGGGTGAAAAATAAAAAAAAAGAGAAAATAATGCTTTGAAATTGCTGAAGATACCCTGCAGAAATCTGTGAAGCCCTACTTTCATAAACGGGGCAAATCCTTAAAGTCAGTGAAAGTCTTCAGGATGCAGGCCAAATTGACATTTACTTCCTCAAATAAAGGTGCAATTATAAAAAACTAAAAGATGCAATTTATATCCTTATGACAAGTGCTGACTTCAATTTTCTGTCAAAAGATGAGTAACCAAACCATCAAAAAGTTCAGGTCAGCCAAGGTGGAGCCTCTGTTTCATGGATTGGTGAAAGGCAAAGGAAACACAAGAGCATTCCTGCATCCTCCACAGAGATGAAAAGATCTATTACATCCATGTAACATAGGATGCAGATAGTAATTGACAAGTTCAGAGTGGTGGATCATGGCTGATGCCTTTTTTATGCTGTGATATCTTGCCTTTTCAGGTTATGCAAGCTCAGTTTGCTCAGGACAACAATCCAGATGCACAAACACTTCAGAAACTGGCAGAAAGAACAGGCTTGAGCAGGCGTGTTATACAGGTAACAGTGTGAAGTTACTTGCCTCACAGTCGACTCATCCACTGGAAATGCTCGGTCACAATTTCTTCTGAGGTTATTCTAACATGGAAAAAGATTCTAATATTTTTTTACCTTCAGACAACATCCTTAGTCAGGAATAGGTCTAGAACAAGCATCATAATTTGGAAAACTTGCTGTATTCCTCTTGCACTTTTTGTGGAGGATGAAGTCTTCTAGGAAGAAGTTTCTCAGCCTGAATAGTATAGAAATTGGCATTAAGTTATTCCAAATATGTATTTCTGACTGTAGTAGTCTGTTTTTAAGACCTGCACTCTTTTTGAAAGTGTTTTGTGGTATAACATTAGGAGCAAGTGAATACCTAGTCATTTGTTCTAGAGAGCAGAGTTAAAATATATACCCATGCCAACCAAAACTGAAACACAAACTTGGAATCCTTGCTTGAAGATGTCTCTCGGCAAACATATGGATGCATTTTTATATGTAAGTGTGATTAAAAAAATATAATACAAATTATATATTTATATGTTAATATAAATAAAAATAAATTTTGAGTTGCCTTGGCTCATTCTAGCCTGGAAGATTGACAGAGTGTTTCTATGAGGCATCTGGCTGCTGCAATCAATCCTTAAAAAAACCCCCAGAATCTTGTGTGCTTTTCCCTGTGAAAAGGCCAAGTGGGTATCATATGAAAAAGATGCTTTGCTGTCAGTAGCTCCAGGCAGGGAGAAGACTATGTCTGTGACATGCTGGGTGGTGCAGTCCAAGCAGAGCGGGGCTGCAGGTGATGTTGCTTGGCCTGGGGGGACACCGGCCCCAGGAGACGCCCAGCCCCTCACTGTGCCTGTCCCTGTCCTTGCTGGGCTGCCGGGTACTGAAGATGCATTCCTGACTTGACCACACTTGTAGGTTTAGAATGGGTATATCTTCATTTGGACTGTCAGCGTTGTGTCGAAGGCCCAATTAACTATGCCAACTCAGCTTAAGATAAGCTCCAAGGTTGTTGTTGTGCTAGTAGTGAATGCAATCTATCAATGTGATGTTTCCCTCTTTTTCAGGTGTGGTTTCAGAATTGCAGAGCACGCCATAAGAAACATGTTAGTCCTAATCATTCATCTACTGCTCCTGTCTCAGCAGTTCAGCCCTCCAGGTTGTCTCCACCCATGTTAGAAGAAATGGCATACTCTGCATATGTACCCCAGGATGGGACTATGCTCACTGCTCTGCACAGCTACATGGATGGTAGGTATAACAGCTTTGCTGTTTTTCTCCTCACAAAAACATTATCAGCTGTAGCAAGAACAGTTTACCAACTTCTGATTAAAGAAATCTAATGGATATATCAATACTGTACTTGCTATCTACACCTCATTAAGAAAGCAGTAGCCCTTCACTGCAATAGCACGGCTGAAGATCTGAGTATGAAGACAACAATTTTTGCTTCTTTTAGACTATTAAAACACGAATAAGAAATTAAATACTTAAACAGCTACTTCACATATTTTAATAATGCATAATTTTAATGAAAACTGTTTGCCACCTGCTCCCTGGCTTTTATCACATGAACTGTGAGTATGCTCAATCCAGCAAGTTCTCTGAGAGCTTCAGCTTCCCTCTCAGTAACACACAATGTGAGGGAGGGGGAGAGCCTGGTGGTCAAAAGTGCTTCAGTCTTTGTCTTATGACCCAGCAAGTCAACAACTTTGGCTTCTATTTGTGATTAGGAGGGACTGTGAAGGTTTTGGGAGAATGAGGCTGAGCCACAGTTGTGGCCTGAGCTTGTTTTCCTCCAGAGCAGTGGTGTTAAGGTGGGCTGTGGGTGGAGGAGTGAGATGCTGGGTTAGGAAAAACACAGCATGTTGCAGGGCTGGGACAGTGAACTGTCCTTACCCAGTGGGATTTACTGATTTATAATCTTTTGCTGCTTTCAATGAAGTTGACTGGTAAATGTTTGTTTTTGTAGCTCATTCACCTACAGCTCTTGGACTTCAGCCTTTGCTACCCCATTCAATGACACAACTGCCACTAAGTCACACCTAATTCCTTTTCATCAGGGATCTAAACTATTAAAGATGTAACCTTAAGTCATAGTGTATTGAAAATATCATTGGCAAGATAGTAATGTTAACTTTTTATTTAACACCCAGAGCATTTTCAAGATAATTTTTGCCCAGGTATGTATGTCTATTTAGCCTGCAAGACACTTTTATGGATTCTGCATAAGTAACTATTACATTGTTTACAAGCCTTATTAAACACCTTTTTGTATTGTCTGGAAGTAGTCCAATCTAGTTATGTGTGTGTTAATTTATTTGTCATCAAAAGAGCACTTTGCCTAAAAGAAAGGACTGACAATTGTGCAAAATGTTTACAATTCTTTGTGAAATTGTAGTTTATCATTAGTTTGTATCTGTAAGTTATTGCTAAAAGTATTACCTGTATTTGAGTTGTATACAGCCTATATGTTAAAACTTATTTCTGTGAGTTTATAAAAATAATTTTTGGTTGGGAATATTTTCAAAAAGAACTGAATAAAGTTTCTGCTGTAGCATGCCAAGCAATGTGTCTATGGCTGAACTGTGATCATTTGTCAAGTGCCTAACTTGCATCTTCAATTTTAAGAGAAGGTCCCTGGTATACCAAGGAACATTACTCTGAAGTTCTTCAGGAGGGCTCATATCTATTTCCATTGATAGTAAAAATCATTTAATGGACTTAGATGGGTCTTGAAACACTCCAAATATATGCTATACAAGTGGGTACATGCAAAGCAATGCTGCTCCTGAGGGTGCACACCTGGGGGGAGGGAAAATTGGGGATGTGTAAGACAGATTTTAAACTGTGACTTGACAAGTGGAGAACCTGAAGTCACATCTGCTTTAACATTTTGAATCTTTCTTACTGCAGATTTTGTGTTCTTCCATGTTTTTATCTTGTGATTTTGTTAAGCAGGGTGATAAATAAGAGGCAGTCCTTAAACAGTCTGCTTTTAAAAAGTAAAATCTAGTTTGGCATTTTAACTGACCAATATCAAACTGCATTATGAACAATGACTGGAATTCAGTCAAATGCACTACAGTCTGTGTTTAGAGCTGCTACTGTGCTAAGACTTGCTAGTAGAGCATGTTTTGATACACTAATTTGATGCACAAAGGTTACTACAAATTCAACTGATTTCTGTCTTCCAAGACTAGTTTATTCAATGGTTTAAGACTGATCTCCTTGCTCACTTAAACTTTATTTGCATCAGAAGGAAACCATACTTTGGAAGGGTGTGTGTGCCCATATTCCTTTTTTTCCCTCTCCCAACTGCATGTTAGTGTCTACTCTGAAATTCCTTAACAGTGCTGGTCAAAGCATTTCAATTTGGAAAAGGTAGTGTTCTCGGTTGATGACTTCTTTGAGCAGAACTGTGATGGCAAGCTCTGAATTAATAAAGTTATAGAAGTTAAGTGCTGGCACTGTTTTAAGTGCTGCTCATAGATGTCTTAGCTAACCTGAGTAGCCAAAGCAATCTCCTTCCACTGGCACAGTGGTTTGTCAAGGCTTTTATTATCTTGCGGGGTTTTTTTTGTTTTTTTTTTTCCCCCCCCACAAAACACTCACGATGGGGGCTGTAGTGGAACTTGACTGACCTTACATTTTTTTTGAGCATACATAACTTCTAAGTTAAATGCCCTGGGTAGAATACTGTATTCCAGATGCCATTTTCAGTACCTAAGCTAGCTCCACATAGCTCTATGTGTCCAAAGTGCATGTGTAGCAGTAGACAAACTAGATTTTGTTCATTTGTCTGATATGCTCAAGTTTTACCAGTTAAATGCAAAATAATTTAGATGTTAACATGAACTGGTAATTTAAAATGCCACTTGGCTTGCACTGAGCCCCTTTAAGGAAAAGTATTCAGTCTTATTTGAAGAACGGAGTAGCTTCAGGTTACCTGAAACAAAAGCAAGCCTAAGCTTATTTATGAACAGGATTAAAGTACAGGGGGACCAATTTTCCTATACCCCTATGAAAATAGGAAGCAGGAGCATTCATCTTTTGCTACTGTTGAGTGCATGAGCAGATACTTGTGGGTGGGAAAATGCAGACTGCATTGAAAATCGGAGACTGCAGCACAGAATCTGGGCTTTGGGTCTTCCTTTGCCAGTGCCAGAGCCATCAGCAGCTGATGTTGGGCTGACAGTTTTTTTAAAACTCTGCCATATTGCAACAGAACCCAATCCCCTTCGTGAATGATGTAACAGCTGCCATCACAAATTGCACCAATATTATTTCCCAAGTTAATCTCATGGGAGAAAGATGTCTCCTGCTCCGAGCCTTCCAAACATAAAGGTTATTACCAAAATAGGGGAAACTTAAAACAAGTAACAGTATACTAGTATGTTAAAAAATTACACATTTTCTTATTTTAAAATTAGGCCATTGCATTTTAAAGATAGCTACTCCATTAAAAAAAAAAATCACATAGGGAAGCATTTGAGTTTTGTTTAATATAAGTTAGTAGGTCATTCAAGTAAGTTAATCATAAAAATATCATTTAAATACTATGTAAGCTGTAATATGTTGAATGAAGGAATCACTAGCAGCCACTTTTTTTTACTATTTTCAGAAACAATCAGCAGAAATACTAGCATTCCTATTATATGGATACAGGCATTTAGCCAAAATAGGATTTTAAGATCAAAGAAGTGTGTATCTATGTTATGCATAGTTAAATGCATAAAAATGTTACCTTTCAACATGTACTTTGATCTTCAGTGTCTCTGCAAGAATTTGTACAGGTGACTGGG
This sequence comes from Promerops cafer, assembly GCA_013398275.1. Classification (NCBI taxonomy): domain Eukaryota; kingdom Metazoa; phylum Chordata; class Aves; order Passeriformes; family Nectariniidae; genus Promerops; species Promerops cafer. Next base: position 105,886 of record VZSE01014789.1, on the reverse strand, counting down.
TAGTGGACTGGGATGCTCAGACACACTCCAATGATACATTCAAATATGTCAGTGCAGGTTTATCACAACATCAGATCAAAAAGAGTTGCTACTGCAATACAAGAGCCACTAATATAAAACTCACAGAGTTTAACAACAATTTTTTTAAGCTCTGGTGACCCAGAACCACTACAGCTGACTGTTACACTATGATTTGTTAATCTGTTTAGGACCATTGTTAGTGTTCTCAAAAAAGCAACACTCTCTTGAGTTTAAACACACCAATGTCCTGACTGTTCAAATTGTCAGTATTTCTGTAAGAAAGTGGAACTTTGTAAACTAAAACAAACCAACAAAAAGTATAATAAAAACTACAAAACCCTTATGACATTATCATTTGGAGCAAAATAAGTACAGACCCTTCTCCTGGGAGGACTTTGATTCTTTTCAAAACTTAGCCTCTTTCAGACTCTAAAATTAAAACAGATTGCCTGCAGAGCCCAGCCAAACCAACAGAAATGAGAACCTGGGACTTAATGAAATGAAAGTTGATTCAAGACAGGAAATTGAGTTGGTCAGATGTGTTGAAAATGATGGCAACCAGAAACTACATTATGAAGCTCCGTATAAAACAATCCTTTCCTTCTCCAAGCCATCTGCAGATGTGTGGATTTGCAAAGGAACACGCCAGGTTTTTGCAGAAAATGCACCAAAAGCAGCATTCATCTGCAAAGTCAAACCGCAAAGATGGTACACATCAGATGCTGGCTGAGACAAAACCAGATATATTTTCATCCCATATTTATGACCAGGGTCTGTTTGACTGTAACAGGTCAGTTATGTTACCATTTTCTTCTTCAGTAGAAATTTCTGTCAGACCACACCACTGCCGCACTATTACTGTGGCCCAGAGTAACTGCAGCACAATCACAACTCGTGGTGCCAGAGCAGAGTGAGGCAGCCTCTTCTCCCCTCTCCCTGAGCAGCTGGCACCAGTGCTGGAGAGGGCACCTCCATGAGCAAGGTGCTCAGAATGCAGGTGCTTCCCAAAACAAACCTACTGACTGAAAATGAGTAGCCATGCTGCATTCCATCAAGTGGTGACATGGGTCACTGGTCCACGTTCCAGGGCTGCCAGGGAGACTAGCACAGTATGGCATTCCTCTTGGCTAACCAAAAAGCTGTGCAAAAGTAGGATCCCTAGAAAAGCCTGGAGAGCAGACTGCTGGTACATGAGAAAAATCTGCAGGTAGGCTTTGAATTAATCTGGATGTGGATTAAAGTTTCTATGGCACGCAGCCAACATTACATTTAAATGTAATGTGAATAGCAAGAAAACCATGTGAGATTAAAAAAACCATCAGTCTGAAAACAAATTTTAAGAGACGCAAGAAAGCAATTTTGTTAGTAAACCTGACATTTTCTAAAGGAGGACAATGAAACTAATAGCTGCAGTCAGTTCCAATAGGCTGCATGTGTTAACAGGAGATACTGATGTTATTTCAAAAAATAAAAATATCCATATTTTAATCAAAATAACAACATACAAATGAGACACATAGTAAAGGTCCTCTATGCTCCAGAATCTCCTTAAAATAACTTTTATATTACAATTGTACCTTCCAGTGTCTGGGTACACTATGTTAGATTCTGCGAGGCTATACACGACCACTTGAACTCAAACAATGGTCTTTAACCTAACACAATGCTTTACTGCTATTGTTACTTTCTGGCATGAAAAAACGCCTGAGTTTTACAGCAATACTTTGCAGAACAAAAAGCATGCAGGTTTTGTTTGCCGAATTTGCATCTGATTAAATGTTAAAAAGAAAAAAAACCCAAAACAAATAAAAGGAAAACAAAATTAAATTTGTTTTCATGGAGATCTACCCTAGAACAGTAGTGTCTTTTATCTCTTCCAAGCAACTGTAATGTATCTCTTCCATGTGATGTGGCCTCGGTCAGTCTAGCTGTTAACCTGGGCTCAGGGAACATCAACATTCCTCTGAAGACCACTTTTGCTTATTCACCTTTCATTGTCTTGTTTGGACTGAAGGGGCCCATATCTAAACCTCCTAGGTTGTGTCAGTCTCCTCTCCATAAGCATTTGCTTTCACAGAACCACAGAATATTCTTAGTTGGTAGGGATCTTCAGAGATCATCGAGTCCAACTCTTAGGTGAAGAGCCCATACAGGGATCAAAACCACAATTTTGTCACAAGTTCCCTTTTACAAAAAGAGCCTACCAGCCCTTGTGGCACAGACCTGGGCTGAACAAGTACTGCTATTCATAGCCAGTGACTGGACAGCACAAACCAACCAGTCTCCCCACCAACACTGATAGCATTTAACCCTGGCTACGGTATAAGCCTCATACACACTCATTTTCCCTTAAATGAAATATGCTGCAACTATGCATACACAGAGTCTGTGTCTGCATCTATTCGCTATTTAGCCACTGAATCCCAAACACACAGCCATACCAGCTTGCTTTGCTAATTCAAAAACTTGCTTTGCTAATTCAAGGTCTCATTGCAGGGAATGCTGAATGCCAGAAGCAACTTCAGACAAGGCTCCCCACATATGGAATGACTTACAAGGCATACCTTAACCTTGAGTCTAAATTCTTCCTTTGTCCCAATTCCAAATAATTGCTCCACTGCTACCTCTGCTGAAATCCATCCCCATCCATGAAAATCTTTTGCACGGGGTTTGATGCTAGCCTTTTTCCTTTCCTGTCCTCCGGAAAAACATATGCAACAGGTCCCTGGCCAGATTGGGAGTCATCTGCCACAGGTCATCTGCCTGTGATGCTCCGCCAACTTACGGTGTACAATAAAGGTTTCTTCACTTCTCATAAAGATGGGAAAATATGACTATGAGCCTCCTAAACTCCAAAAAAGATTTCTGCTGAGTTCTCTGGTATCCTTTCAGCCATACACCTTGCTTTATATAAGATCTCAATTCAGGTTCAGACAAAAAACAACATGGTTTATTATTACATGGTTCAAAACATTTAAATTGAAATGAAAAAATGCAACAAACAATTCTCCATCCTTTTTAAATAAACCCCAGAATTCTCCTCCAATCAGGAGCAGTGGCAGTGGCCCCTCCCGGAGCCTCCTCTGCTCCGCTCCTACGCGGCAGCGGTCGCCCCGCTCCGCTCAGCACCAAACGCGCCCCGCGTCCCGCTCCGCCCCAGCGCAGCCGGAGCCGCCCCCGTCCCCGCTCCGCTCGGAAGAGCCCCGGGCCCGCCCCGCACAGCCCCGCGCGGTGCAGACGCACTCCGGCTTGTATCGAAATCTTTATTAGAACAATCCCCAAGAACGGTAAAACGGTGAAGTAACAACAGAATTAAGCACTTCGTTATCAAAGATATTTAAACAAAAGGATTCTATTTCTGCATAGCAGAAGCAACAGGGTTTAGAGCTCAAATCATCGTGCTCGTTTTAATTCGGTTTTGGCAAAACAATACAATCTAAATAATCATATTAATGAAACCTACCTTTAATTTCTTAAACCTCAAAGAGCCAATTTTATGGTTTTAAAACTCATTATTTGGGACAAATGCATGTGGACATTTTGTAGCATAGAGTAACAGACAATTTTAATACTAGTAGCACTAGTGTTACTTAACATGAAGAAACACTCATTTTCTAATTGTTTACAGTGCAGTACAAATTACATATTACCCCAAAAATCATTGCCTGTATCAAAAGTTTAAAAATTTAGAACAATTTATAAAACGGTTCCAGAATAGGAAATTTCAGTCTTGAAATGGAGAAGGAACTTTATGCTTATAAACACACAAATAGATGTATTACAGTAATATGTATGTAATTTTTAGCTTTATTCCTTCTGTTGTAAGTAGCAAGAGCCCAGTTCTACCCACAGTTACACAGGTACAATACGCATGATCATTGTAAACAGAAAGCAGAACAGGCCCTACTCAGAAGTCCACTATAACACAAATTAAAGCTATTAAAAAAATCTACTGTATAAAAATGGAACAGTCTTGCATTGTTTTCATTTATTTGCAACACTATTGTCATGTTTTCTCCCCGACCACACCATCAACTTTCATAATCTGACAACAGCAACAAGGAAATGATGGGTGCTGCATCACACTGCAAACACATCTGACATCCTTACTACAGTTGATTTTTTGTTCGTCAATTTGAAATAAAGTGTTGGTTTTCCCCTCTAGCCTTTCCTGTTTTGTAGTCTACACAGTATAAATGGATTTCAAAATGTAAGCCAGGTAAAGTAACAGCCAGTAAGGCACTTTGTCTGCAAGGATACAGCTGTCCAGGCTGAGCAACTGGTCAAAGGGAGACCTTCTGGGTTACTCAAAAACAGTCAGTTTTTTCTTCATAATCACTTCTCTGACAGCCCATTTGTGGAAGAACACTTACTGACTATTCAAGAATCAGCCTGACATTGCATCCACCAAAATATTTTTCCCATTCTACAGAAGAACATGCAATAGTAAAATATTTCATTAAATACTAACATTTAAAAGAATATTCAGCATCCTTGGATCACCCAAGAATCATCTGCTGAATACTGTTCGGGAAAAAAAAACCCCTCAGCAGAAGAAATGATCCTATCTTCTTGTTTCTGTGTTTTGTTTCCATGGGGGGTTTTTTGTTGTTTGTTTCATTTTGTTGGTTTTTTTGTGTATGTGGTTTTGTTATGCTGGGGGTTTTTTGGGGGGGTTTTTTGTTTGTTTTTTGGGTGGTTTGTGGTTTTTTTTTTGTTTTTGTTTTTGTTTTTTTTAACAAAATTTGAAGGCTTGACATTAAAACTTTGGTATAAAACATGTAAATGAAAGCCATTCAGTAGTATGCTCTAGGGAGATACAATGAATCCAAACCAAACTAAACAAATGTGATTACATGGATGTGATAGCAGGTGTTTTCTACTGTCTTGGTTTCTACGTTCTGCTTGTTCGTGATCTTGAGAATATTTTTTTTCTACTCATGTAAAAGGGTCTTTCTTCAGATCCACCTGCTTTTCCACAGTTCCTCCCAAGGGAGAAGGTGCTAGCATGACCCTGACTCATGCCCCTGAGCCTGGCACGCCCTGGGCAGCTCGGGAGCCTGCTGGTTCTGGGCTCTCCCATGCCCTGTGTCCATCAGCACTGCAAGCACAGACCCAGCACAGCTGGTGGCACTGTGGGCACTGTGTCACCAGCCCCAGGGGGCTCAGCTGCAAAGCACGTGGCATATTTTACCGTGTTCCACTCTCTAAAGTAAAAAATGGAATTTTGAATTTTATACTAAACCAAGCAACAAAGCAAAAGTCCGAATCCATAAATGTCGATATTAGTACCTCCTCTGTGGTGCACATCTGCAGACTCTGGCCCACAGGATTAATTACGAACCATTATAATATGATAGTCTTGAAACACCTTAGGTGAATCTTTCCCAAGTAAATATTTGCATTAATTTTGACTTAGTAATTATTAGCAATTTAATTTTCAAAAGCCAATTTTAATATTAAATAATCACTACTTACTGAATTTATTGATTACAAAATCTACATGGTATTGCTTAGTATTTTCACAGTTCTCATAATTACATCATAAGAAAATGGCTTTTAAATTTTCTTCTCAGAAATTATGATCAGTTACATTCTAAATACTTCCACAAAATAGTGAGAAGAACAAATTTATACATATATATTTTTTTTACTGTATATAAATAATAATACAATTTAAAACTTTCACTTTTAGAAATTCCTTTAGTAAATGCATAGGTTTGTTACAAAAGTTTTCTAATTAACTGTATACTACTTCTATTATGTTTTATTCCTAGTAAACTCTGTGGTTACATTCATATGATAAAAAAGCAAGCTATATTCAGAAATACGCTTTTTCAGTTGAGCTCCCAGTAAGACACTCAAGTCCAGTAGAAATATAGATTATGTAATGCAGTTTCTTTAGCTGAAAATTAATCAGTAGTAGTAAAAAAAAATAATAAAGCTTTAGAACATGGATTGTAATAAGACAGTAAGACCAACAGCTTCTTTTACCACATGGTTACACATACCCCCAAAAGTTACTGACTTAATTCTCAGAAAATATTAGAATCATGGGGGGGGGGAGGGGTGGCGGGGTGTTGTTTGTGTAATCCATGCCATGCACATAATGAGAAAGGAATGATGATGATGATGATTGATGATGATGATGAAAAACTTCATCACTCAGGAGTCCTTTTCTTTCCCAAAGGTGGGATTCTCAGTCCTTTCTGAAAGTCAAGTTTCCTCTAGGGTGTCTCAGGAGGGGTTACCAAAATCTAAAGGGGCCTATAATCAGTAGCTACGTTTGAAATTGTATGCCTTTATTTTACATTATTTGAGTCCTAAACTGAACCCATCATTTTTGTTTCAGGGAAAAGGGCTCCAGCACCCACTGGACCACAAAGAAAGCTTATAAGGACACTCCCACCTGCACCTCAGGTCACTGAATTTCAAGATCTTACCATGCCTACAACTGTAAGTCTGTGGATGGTGGTCACTTGTGCATCAACATGACCCCAAACCTGTGGCATGAAGGGCAGCATTACTGCCTTTGCAGTGATCACAGTCATCACAAACCAGAGTTGTAAGGTAGAGAGCAAAATCCCACTGACATGTAGATGGTCAGTAAATTTTCCCCAGAGACCTGCCTTCAAATCATCTGGGAAAGAATTTACATTTCTTTTTGTGACACCAGTGGACTTCTATGGTTAGAGAAGTTATTTCCAGGTGCTAAACTCCTGTCACAGAACTGGCAAATGTACGGCACATGCCACTCCCGGAAAGTGGACAGTACTGAAATAACTTCTTCAGTACACTGGAATCCATGAAAACTAGGGACAGGCCGCAGTATGGCTGGGTCCTTGGCTCCCCCAGGAGACTAATAAATTAAAATCTTTTTAGCTCAGTCTTGGAAATCACAGACTTAAGAAACTCTCCAGTGTTAAGACTTTTTCCATCAGCAGAGCTGTTACTTAATCGCAGTGAGAGTTCCACTACTGGGAGGGTCATAAACCACATTGAATGTTAATGTGCTTTCTACCAACAGGTGTATTAATGACTTTGTACTAATGACTGGGCAAATTTAACAATCAAAAAGAAAACTATGTCTTTCAGAGCATCTCTCAGTAGTTGAATAATTCATCCTGTACCATGAGAACACTTGAGTTCAAAGTCCTAGTACCTTACTGTGTGAGCCACTGGGAGCACGGAGACGTGCAGGAAGTGCAGCCCTGGCGCTCCACACCTGCACAGTCATTCCAATGGCTTGGTAGGAGCCCTTCTAAGCTAGGCAGAGGCAATGGAACTCCTCGTGCACACACACAGAGCAAAGACTTTCAATGAAAAAAAAGACTGCATTTAGTTTTCCTTTCAGAGAAGCAGGAAGGAAAGTTTCCTTGTAACGCAGAATGCAATTAGAGACTTGTCAGGGATAGGGGGATATTAACATGAGCATCTCTCTTAGACATCATCTAAAAATTATACATTCACCATCTTGTACCAGATGAAACCTCATTTGTGTGAACCACAAATCACTTCAGCTGCAGTGGGACCTTCTCTCAGTTACACCATCTTTTAAGCACAACTCCCAGAAAACTTCAATTTAAGCAGTATCAACTAAAGTCCTTTCTGACTACCTTCTTTGAGACCTGCAGGGTACCATCATGTCTTAAAAGATGCAGTTGTGGATGTGATTAAAATATCACTACATTTTTCAGTGTAGGGAATCATTAATGCATGTATAATCACAGTTTAAATAGCTGTGAACCAGCTTGTACAAAAAAATACAATCATAGCACCATATTTACAAATTTAGTACCATCTCCTCATTAACTAGAGTCTCAAACTATCTTTTTTTTTTATGGCTAATTAGGTTATATGTTAGTGCTTCCAAAAAATTGCCTGAATTTCTTTTACAAATATACACTTATAAGAAGAAACATTATCAAAACTGCTGTCATCTAAGGCAGCAACTGGTATTACAAAAGTTATTAAAACATCATTATACACTTATAAAAGTTTCAAATTTACATTTTCCTTTTCATAGGCACTCTATAAACTAAAATGTGGCCTTGTTTTCACAGCTGTTAGTTTAGCATTTAAACTAGTTAAATGTTACCAATGTTGCTCTTTTTCTTTTATATAAGCAAAAGGAAAAAAGAATCACCCATTAACCAGAAGCATCATTTACAGTTTTTACTTTTGCCTACTTTATACACGTTTTGCTTAAAAGTGACACTTTTTGATATTGAAGTTTAGCGTTCATTATCCCACTGCCTTCTTAGGGCTTAGTTTCTTCTTCCCTAGAATTCGGTGGAGGCTAGCTGACATGAAGTAGGGTTTTGCTGTAGATCCATCATTTCTTTCCAGGTCTTCACCTGAATTTACACAGCAAAACCAGTCAAAAAAGGAAACAGCAGTACAACCACACACATATACAGATACAAACAGAATTGAAAAAAGGAGAGAGCAAAAGACCCAACATTAAAAGAAACTCAATCGAGGCAATTTAGCTTTATCATTAAGTTGATGAAGGACATTATAAAATTTCTATTATCTTAGACCACTAGAGGTTTTACATGATGCAGAGAAACAAACATCTTGCCATTTTTTAATGATAGCAATATATCCCTTTTATTCTCCAGATCTTTGGTTTGGCATCATAGGTGGAAATTTTCAGAAACTCTCATTCCTCCACTGAACCCTGGAATTTTGGAAACCTCTTGCTAGAAAATGTGTCACAAAGACAGCCATGGAGTTAAACACTTTGTAAAACTGGACCATTTTTCACTGCCTAAGATAAAGTTCATTTGAAAACCTGTTGCCGTGAATCAATAACATTCTATCTGATCTATTATTCATTACTTAATGGGAGCATGGGAAGCAGAACAGAATATGAATTTAAAACAACAAGGCAGACATTACTTTTTTTCCTACAGAAGGTCATGACTAAATCACTAGTCAGGGTTCAGCCCAGCTGGTGCCATGCAGCAGTGACAGACCAGTGAACAATTACACACCAATGGGCAATCGAGAGGGAGTGTCACTGAAGCACAGTCATTACGACTGCAACCCTGCAGAGGCAGACAGCTGGATCTGCAGAGCCAAAACGAGAGTCTGAGTTGTAAGAAGTGGCCAAACAAGCTAGAGAAGACAAATCTTAATATGTCTCTGTGGCAATATATATCATGTGTCTCTGGAATAAACTAAAAAGAAAATCTTTCTTTTTTTGAGTCCACCAACCAACTTGCTATAGTCCATTTCATTCTAAATAACAGAATAAATAATTAAGTAATAGTAATAATTTATTCATTTATTTGCAGTTTAGCTTATTTATTTGAATGTTATTAGTGCTATGTCTGCCTGTGTTCATGTTTGCTTAGAACCAAAGTCCATAAAATGAGATAAATAGGATGTAGCTCTCAACTAGATAATAATTTTGAGTTTTCTAACTGATCTAGTTCCTGTGATTCTCTGGCAACCCAGTTTTTCAGAATCCCTGCTAACCTTAGTTTCTAGGGAAGTGAGGTTAAAGTGAGTGTTTAAAGAATCAGTATTACCATGTTAACCTTGCTTCAGTAACCCATAGTGCATATTTATGAAAGATCAAGCCTATGACTATTTCCCTTAGTATTATCCAATAATTTGCAAATTGCAGGAACAATCACTGCTACCATGTAACTAACTTCTACTTGGACCTACAAGAACAGCTTTCATTATAGAAAAATACAGCACATGGAAGGTACTACATGCTAAGGACGTCTGCTTCTTATAATCATACCCTAAATCAAGACCAACAGATTTCTTTTATGATTTCAGTATTCTCTGACTGGACAGCCTAAAAAGTACTCCCCTTGACAGGGCCCATGATTGTTTGCCATTGGGAGTCCAAGGGACAGTTAGTTTCAAGTGGTATTTTGCAGAATCTTTGAGGTAATTCAGCATAATACTTTGTTCAGGGTTATTAAACTAAAAACAAAGTACCACCTATATACCAAAGAATTTATTTGTTATTGTCAAGACACTTAAGCAAATCAATACTGTACAGGGCTCTTCACAAAGCACCCAAAAGCAAACTTAGTGAAATTTAAGGAACACCTGAAAAACAAAAGTCAGATATTTCCATAAAACTTAAAGCTACCTTACACTTCTTGAAGTAATTAAATTTGAATACTAAAGCATGGAATCACAGACACAATATGAAAAGAAGAAGCTGCTAAGTTTTTGTACAGTTTGCTAGTATGTCACCAGACTTCTGTAAGGAATGGATAAGGTGATTTTCAACTCCTCTTTCCATGACTTGCAGGTATCATTGGAAGAAAATGTAGTACTTACAAAAGCAGAGGAAAAGCGTGTCAACACACATTGCATAGACGCTGAAGAACCCGTGTGCAACTAGGTAGGAGCCAATGATGACTGTCTACAAAAAACAAACCACAATAAACCCCCAAATTTCTTTCAGCACCACTGTGGTAGCATTAACACGAGCCAGAAGCCGAGTCTGCTAAGCAAATTTAGAAGAATTTAATGTCAGTTCTGTATTCTAACAAAGGTTACTACTGCTGTGGACAGGGATCACAGGTTCAAGACACTGCATTGTAACACATAGTAACTTCTAGTTTTCCAGCTGGAAATAGTTCCAAACTGGACCTATTTCAACCTCTGAGGAGAATATATGCCAAGAATATTCTGAACTCCTTCAAGAACCACTCAGCCTAGAGATGTTCTGAAATTTAAGCGGGGGGGCCTACAACAGGAGAAAGAGATGCATTGCAAGTCCCTTCCATTATAAGCCATAATGTCATCAGTGTCTTGCTGTCTGGAAAGTCTGAGGAGATGTGAAACCTAATTTTTCTGAAGATTCAGAGTCACTGCAGTGCCACTTCTGCCTGAAGGATCCCAAGGACTGGAGTGCAGCAGCTCAGTCCTCACGTGAGTGGATACTATGCCACTGAGATGCTGAGCAAAGAAGCTGTTACCAGACCATGCCCTGAGTAGTCTGAGCACCTCGAACTGCCCCAAGCATTCAGGAGATTAAATGGTTGCCTTACCAACAATGGTACCCAGTAGTAATTTAGCATTGGCACTTCCTGTGCAAAGACTGGTATTCTCTGTGTGAAGAAAAAGAAAGCAAGAACACCTGCAAGAAGCACAGGCAATTAGTGATTCCCATGCTAGCTCTGATTTCCCAGGATCTAAAGAATGGATAAGACAGACAACAGATCCAAGGCTGGTTTCAATAAAAGTTTGTAAACAATACATTCTTCAATACTAATTATCTAACAAAGAGATATGTAAATTAATTAATTACCATAAAGATATTAATGGGCCCAGAAAGACTTTAATGAGCTGTTTTGTTTCACCATTCTACTGAATTTAACAGCAAAATTAATAAATAATGTAATTCTACAGTGCTGACAAAATACTTTAGATCAGCTCTTGGTACTAGTTTTACTTTTGATTAAAATAAATTAATTAGTTAACTTTGAAAGTATACAGAATGCAAAACATGGTTATTTGTAAAATAGTTTTTTGAAACTGCTGTGACAATTTGGAAAAACCACAACAAAACACTGCCAACATGAATTTCTGAAAGTGCTTCATTAAAAAAATAGAAAAACACTTTTCTGTCACAGAAAACCATGAGTAATCTACTTGATATTTACTGATAACAAAGAAAACCCTATACGGATGCTAGAAATACTCTCTTTCTTTTACTATAGCTTATAGCTATAATGGCCTCAAATACAGCAGAGTTTCAGGTCCATTCCTGCAGACCTGTACCACCACATCTTGTAGGGAGTTGTCTGTTACCAGGCGAATCTCATTTGCAATTTTGTTCAGTTCTTACAAAAGGAGAACTGACTGTGGCTGACTTATTGGACGTGAATTTGGTTTGATTCAACTATGATGCTGTGGCTGCAGAAGTCCTTGCACCAGCCACACATTCAAGAGCCGTAAAAACAATTATGGAAAAGATACTGTCAAGGCAAACCAGGTGCTGGGCAGGGTGGAGAAAGAGGGGAAAAAAAGAAAAAAGGTTTTAGTTCAATCTAGCAAATCCTAGAAACACAGACATAGATTTCCAAATAGTCAGACCAATGAGAACCTCCAGCTGCTAACTAAGCATATATGAATATGGCAGGTATGCTTGTGGGTACCAGAAAATAGAGCATACAATGTAGAAAAAAAACCAGCCAGCTTACCTACACCACCAGCAACAAGGATTTTCCCCAGAAACAGAAGGAAGTCTGTAACTTTGTCCAGAACTGCAACCCTGTTTAGCAAAGGACAAATGATACATAATCATCACAAACCAGACATTTGTATTCTTTCTCCTTAAATCTATGGATAATTGCAAAACATGACCAGAAGCTTCTGCTGGTTTTACAGGCTGACAACACAGCACCACAGACAGGCAGTGCTGAGATGGGTGTTGCTACAGCATAATCTCAGGAGGCAAAAAAGCACTGAGCCTTTGTTGAGCAAGGCCTTAATGTAGCAATGCTGCTACAGGACTGACATGAAGACTGTTTATTCCTCAAGTTGGTTTAAAAAAAAATCAACCAACCCAAAACTTCAAAACAATTTTATTCCAGCCTTACTTCCAGGGGCACAGATAAGCCAGGCCAGAACAGGGGAAGTACACAACAAAACAAAAAGCAATGTTCATGTAGATTGCTGGTAGGCCTCCTTTTCACTTGGACCTACCTGGCCATCTTTCATGACCCCATAACATGCCAAATCTACTATTTTAAGATCTCATAGTACAACATGGAAGGCAGGAGACCTCAAAGTGGGAAGATAATCACAGATGAAAGAAGGCAGACAGAAAAGCTGACAATAAATCTGCAGCTCTCATTGAAGCGTATCAGGGAGTTTCTGCTCAATGTTCTGCCAGTCTGCCTAATCAGAAACTGCAGATAAACAATGGGATGAAAAATGAACTTTGTATCACCAACCTCTTGACAGCACTGAGGGCCATATTACCATTATGGATATGGTAATATACAATACTGACTACTGCAAAAAATAAACGTTAAGAACTACTAAAGAGACAAATCATCATTAACCTGTCAGAATTCAGATTTAGCAAAATACACAAGCTAAAAACATCTTTATTTGAAACAACAGAATTATGTGTCTAGCTTTTAACTGTTGCTCTGATTAAGAGCAAAATCATAAAGGGCAGAGAGGTGATATTCTGTAAGGAAATAAAGGCAGCTTCTCTCTTCTACTGCACAGGCATTACTCAGTATGGACACCCCTGTCCTGATATTAGTGCAGGGTAACACAGTGAAGGTATTCCATCTCCCAACTCCAGTCCTTTCCTTTTCTTTTTTAGGCGTCATTTCCACTTTCCTCTTTCAGCCTTCCCCTCCATTTCCCTCCTCCTCCCAGTCCTTCACTTAATGCTTTAAACCACCTAACCAGTTTTACTGAGTCTCTTGCTTGGTAATTAGATTGTGTGCTATTGCATCAATATGGCCTGCTCCTAAGTATTCTCCCATTATTTTTTGATCTTACAGTAGCAAAGGAGGAGCCAGGAGCAATGAAGGAAAACAGTGATGAGAACAGGGAGTTTGCCAACATGCTTGGTAGTGAAGAAAAGGGTCAGGAAATTTCTAAACATCAGAGGAGATCTGGTTATGTTAAAGACAATCTTTTTGAAAGGAAAAGTATTCTGTCTTCTTTACTTCCACTCTCCGACACCTCGTAAGATTTCTGAATGAATCTGAACACTTAGGTTTTTCTGCTTTCCCTTTCTCAGACCAAGTGGGCCAAAGCTCAAAAAACAAACATGATGAGCACCCCATTCCCATGTATCTGCAGATCTCCTCTCAGAGGCTGCACTTGCTTCTTGGAGGTATTATTACAATGTACTGGATACTTAGGAATTTAAAGGACCAATCACCACAAAACCATGAGATTACATCAAACTCTGCACAGGTTACTGTACTGGCCAGCCTTACTGAGTGTAAGAAATGAGGGCCACGTCTGAGGACAGAAGCAGCACTCAGTATTTGGAGGAGATATGGGAGAGGAAAGGAGTGTGCCCACAGAGTGCAACAGCAGGAACTCCTGACATTTCCAAGGACTGGGAGATAGTCCCTTACCTCACCACATTCCGCATGAGCAGAAAGAATGCTTCCTTTGCCGAGGCGCAGAAGTTTTTACCATATATGGCAATCTGCAAAATAACAGTAGCTGTTAAGTATTTTAAATAATTAGGATACTTATCGTATGCCAGGATCTATCTGCACGTAATGCACAGTTCTCCCTAATATATGGCCTTGAAACTCAGATGAACATAAAACACTTTCCTCAGTCACCTGCTACTTCTCAATGCTTCCTATCAGACTGGGACAGAATATTATCCATCCTTCCCCGTCAAATCACCTGGTGATGAGCATGTCATCCCTTGTGATCTCACAGGTAGTAGACTGAGTACTCAGTTTACCAAGCAAAGCAAAAAGATACTTGTTGAGGGATTCTTCTCCCTTTGCTAATTACCTATACTAGATTTATAGTCAGTGGAAAAGAACAGGCACTTTTAGAGCTGAAGTGAGCTGACCCCTGTAGTTATCTCCTTGGACCTGAAGCTGCTTTTCCTGAAGAAGAAATCAGCATCAAGTAAAGCAGCTAAAGTTATTCAGGAATAAAACTACTTCTTCCTGGAATAGTGTCCACCAGGGTAAGATATACCAGAACAGCTCTCAGCTCAGACGGTTTATGAACTGTAAAGAAGACTGTCAAAAACGCTTCCTCTTCAAGATGGCAAAAATTTGAAACATCAATTGCATCAACACAGGTTGTAATGGACCCACTACAGCCACCTCCTTTGAGACAAGAAGTCTGTGACTGTACCATTCAGTCACTGAAACTGCTTCAAGCCAGAACATCCTAGGCTGAAATCTGTGTATGTTAATTCATGTGAAGATTTCAAACTTCTCTTATCTGGAAGCTAAGAAGGCTTATTTGAGAGAAATATCACTGCTTCTGCTAGAAGAATTTGTGCTCTTAACTTCCAGGTGGAAATACAATTATCACATGCTTTCTGACCTCCTTATTCAAATATCACCTCCAAACAGAAACGCCATCAACATGCAATATGAAATAAGCTAATATTCCTGTTGAAATCAGCATATCAATTATTGAATTATAGGGGGAGTTAACCAGTTATTCCATCCCTTCTCACTTATTTTGGGGGTGACGGTGATGGACAAAGACAGAAAAAAAAGAGGCTGATATTAGAAGGAAAAAAAAAGATCTTACTTTTCCATTGTAGAACCACACGCGTGTACTGCCATAAATCTCATTATTTATTCAGCAGATTCAAGTACTGCTGGCTTCTGATGAACTAATAGTGTCTAGGATATTTTAGTGTCCTAGATAGGGGAGACCACATGCAGACACAGCACATACCATGATGTAGGCATTTCTGTTTATAAATTTTAAGAATTTTTCCAAACACCAGAAACAGCACTTGAGGCAGCAGAGTAGGAATCTAGTGAAGGAGTTCTGAGTACCTGAAAAGAGCAGGAGAGAGTACATCATACATAGAACTCATGAACAGTCTTCAGAATGTAGAAAGCTATCCAGAGGAAGATCTTAAATTGTGACATTATTTCTTTATTTCTAGGTATGGACTCTCTCTCTCAACCAAATTTAACTCACTAGCTTTCAATTAGATCAGACTCATATCCCATCTGAACTTTGCATTAGGTTCCCAAGAACATAGGCTCAGTTTGAGTAAATGAACACAAATTTACTGGCTTCAAAAGAAACTACAATGGATAATGTGGAATTAGTCTCTTTTCCTTGCTAAAAAGCAGCTTGGGAAAGTAAGGAAGTAATTTAGCAAGGAAGGTCTTAACAACTTAGGGCAGATTCATAAATCTCACCTTTCAGTTTGTGATCCAGGTACTCCAGTATTACTCTAATAAGCTGGACAACTGCAAGAATTAAGGCTCCAAATGCCAGCGAACCTGTATGGTATCTAAAAACAAAATATTTGACTGTTACGTCACACGTGGGCCTATGTACATGGATATACGTATGCATATATATATATGAACATACAAATAAAATCAGAAGTGAAGGAAGGTCCATTAGCGGGAATTACATAAAACGAATAGACCTTCATCCCAATCCACCACAGAGCAATAGGATGAAGCCATAGGTGCTGTTGGTGTTTGTGAGTGCTGTGTCTGTCTCTCAACCTGTGTACACATGTGTTGGAACCCTGGTTACTGAGAATTTTGGGCTTTCTGTGCTGAAGGGCACTGACCCTCAGAAAAGCACTGCATTTGACCTGAGGCCATGGAGAAGGCTTCCAAAATTGAGTGATAGCACTGAGATTATGGGTGTGTAGTTTAAATAGAAGTGTGCAATATTACAGGGCGGAAAACGTAGGGTTTAAGGTTTTAGAATAATATAATATATATAAAGCAAGATAGAGGTTTTTAGGCGTAGACTAGTCTTTCACCTGCTTCTTCTTGGTTTTGGGTGGTACTTTGTCATTGGACAAGAAAGCCTGCAGTGTGGACTTCAAGTTTTTAGTTATTGGCTTGAAAATAGAAATAATTTAGGTGTCACTTCTTGGTTGGAGAGTTTGCACTTAAAAGACCTTAGAAAGAACAAGATAGAGGCCATTTTTTGCTTTGTTAGCTAGAACTCACAGCTCATGAGACTGTAACATAGATAAGAACTAATAAACATCTGAGTCTCAACAAGAAACTACGTCTCTCTCGTCTTTAATCCTGACTCTAACAAGAAGAAAAAAGAAGATAAAACCGCCACACACGTGTTGTATACATATATTTCGTGTGTGGGTCTACTGGGAGTACCTGCTCAGCATTGCAATTGGTTGGACCTAAGGGCAGGGACCTGCAGCAGCCTTGGTGCTATAGGGCTACAGGATTCAGCCTTCCCCTAATAACTACATCTTCTCAATTGCGCTGGTTTGATAGACTAGAGTTAGTTTTTTTCATAGTAGCTTGTGCTATGCTATGTTTTGGATTTTTGACCAGGACAGTATGATAACACACTCATGTTTTAGCCATTGCTGAGCAGCACCTGCACAGCACCAAGGACTGTTCTGCTCCTCACCCTGCCCCACTGGTAGGAAGGCTGGGGGTGCATGAGGAGCTGGGAGGTGACATGGCCAGGACAGCTGATGCCAAATGACCCCAGGGATCCTCACACCATACTGTGTCATGTTCAGCAGTAACAGCTGGTGGAAGGAGGGGTAAGAGGGGAGAATTTGGAGTTACGGAGTTTGTCTTTCCAAAACACTGCTATACATGAAGAAGCCCTGCTGTACTGGGGATGGCTGAACACCTGCCTGCCTGTGGGGAATGGGGAATGAATTCCTTGCTTTGCTTTGCTTGTGCATGCAGCTTTCTTTTACCTATTAAACCGTCTTCATCTCAACCCACGTGTTTTCACATTTTCACCCTTCAGATTCTCTCCTCCACCCGACTGTGGGGGAGCAAGCAGGCGGCTTGACTGCTGGAGGGCTTGACTGCCACCGAGATTAAACCATAATGCTGACTAATCATTTTCTTATCATATTCTATGACTGGCTTCCCTAGATGTAAAAAGAGCACTTGTCAGACACATGACAAGGTTCACTTCCAGCTCCACCGTCTTACCGTATTGCTCGTCCAAATGAAGAGAAGAGTGGCCACAGTGGAATATCAGCTGGTTTTCGATAGGCCCAGTAATAAGAGGCAAAGGCACCAGCAAGGGTACACTGACCCAGTGCAATTGCAAAGTTCACCAGCCAGAGAAAGACAAAGGCATTGGCTAACTGGAAGATGAAGATGTACTTATGGTACAGGCTTTCTCCTCCATAAAAAGCAAAAGTACACTGAGCACCTGGGCACAATTTAGTCACATTGGTTGTGTTAAAAGTCTAAATAGAAAGAAAAATAAACAACACAATCATAAGCAATGAATTCTATGTACATAGCCTCTGAAGTTTAGCAGGTTAATACAAATAACATAACTCCGCTTGATGTTTCATTAGCTCATTCAAAACTGCAACACTATTTACAAAACTATTTCAAAACTGTAACCTATTTACATATTTAAGGATTCATATCAAGGACTTACGCAGTCTTATGCAAAGCCTTAACTTTAAACTAGGTATTGGCAAACAGGGCTGTTCACCACATCCCTGAAACATCAATAAATGGAATTTGAATTTCAGGAATCTACTTTTAAGATATATATATGCTTCGTAAAAGAAAATCTGCTCAATTAAAAAAAAAGAATAATTACTTGAAAACTAGAGGCCAAATCGGATGTTCAGGTATCACCATGGTTGAAACGAAAAACTGAGCTATACAATTTAATATAAGCTGTGGATGTGATCACAACTTATCTCAGACTATTAAAAAACATGAATAATCTTTACATTGAATTACTTTTCCCTATTTCTAGTGTTCATTTTATGTATTTGCTTGGTTTGGACATGAAACGAAACCAGATCAATTCTAATTACTTTCTTTTGTAGTGTTTAGACATCAGCAGGGTCTGCATCACCACTGCAATACAGTGAAATTTAATGCATCAGTTTCTGCTCATTGCCTCATCCCACTTCTGGGCCCCCAGGAGCAGAGCCTGGGCCCTGCTCTGCCCCTCCCTGCACACAGGGACACCCAGGGACACCCACCCAGGGCTGAGGGCCCCTCTCAGCTGGGGCTCCTCTCCAGGCTGAGCAGCCCCAGCTCCCTCAGCCTTTCCTGGGCACGGAGATGCTCCAGGCCCTTCCCCAGCTCCAGGAGCTCCTGTCCCTGCTGTGCTGAAGATCCAGAGCTGGACACAGCACCCCAGAGGTTCCTCACAGGACTGAGCAGAGGGGCAGGATCACCTCCCTGACCTGCTGGAAATGCCCTTCCTGAAACACCTCTTGGTCCCCAGGACAAACTGCTGGCTCAGGGACAGCTCTTCAGGTCCTTCTCGACACAGCTGCCCCCCAGCAGGTCACCTGCAGCCCGTGCTGGTGCATAGGGTTATTTTCCCCCTGGTGCACAACATTTGATAAATATTTCTAGTTTTTAAAGAATCCTTAAATTCAAACCTACAGCCAAGTAAAAAAATGTGACTGAAGGCAAAATTAAAAAAAACAAGACAAATATTTTTGGAGCTTCATAAAGGTAATTACTGTGCCAGAAGAAGCTAAGCTTCTGCTTCAAATCATGGCTAGTCCCTGAGCAAGTTTGAGGTGCAGCTTTCAAAGTTTACCACTGCCTTTGAAAGACCAAAAAACAGACTCCTCACAAATTCAAGAACATCTTTCCTATAAAATTTTATTTTTGTCTCTTCCTTTCTCACCCTGTAAATTAGAATGCTAACATTTACAGGACATTCGCTGAGGGCCTTTTTCACCCCCTAGAGTAAACCTTATGCAGTACACAAGAAAAACAAGTTTATGTCTGTAAAATAAAAAAGTGTTACCTGAACATTAGGTAATATTTTCAGATTTAACACGGGGACTCATTAATTAAAATATGCACATTTTTTACTAGAAGTGCCTTTAATAGTGATTAAGAAATGCAGTTAGTATAGCTCTCACTACAGGTAAATATTCGTTACACTTACCTCTGGGTCACAAGTCAGGTTTGCATACTTGCACAATGTTTGATTAGCCATTACTTTATACACAGGTTCTCCTGATGTGGCCAGAAAACTGAATGAAATATTTTAAGGAGGAATCACAGAACTGTGCTTTTTGAGCAACTTAGGATTCTGCAGTGGGTAACCACTAGCTCTAAAGAACTTGTGTAGATAACAGAAAAACTGTTCTTGCTCTGCAGAGATGTACCTGGAGGGTTGACAGAAAAAACTGAGTACTCTCATTACTTAGAGAACTAAGGCAAACTCATACCTGGAGCTGTAATAACCCCGGATCAGAATGGGCAGGGGGCACAACCTTGAAAATTGTCCCCATCTCTCCTCCACATCTATCTTTGACAAGGCAGACTATGCAGTAGTTCTTGTATTTTGGCAAAAGTAGATACAGAGCATAAAGATGAATTAACACTGTCCTGAAGAGCAGCAACTGACCCTCTTTGCATATTTCTTTGTTTAATAACAGCTAGTTTTTAAATAGCAGTTTTCCCCTTTTTTAATCCTTACCAAACCCTTGCTGTTCAGGAACAAACAGTAGTTGCTGTAAGGCAATTCAGAGAAGGTAGTGCACTGTATGTTCTCTCACTCCTTTCTCGTATTTTTCTGAACAAAACACATACAGAATCCACTCCACCTCCAGTTAACTAAGAAACCATTAACACCAGATCTATGGAGCACACAGCACATTAAAGACCATATTCACTCTTCGCTGAGGGCCTTTTTCACCCCCTAGAGTAAACCTTATGCAGTACACAAGGCTGTTGTATGATCCCCCTGCCTTGGCCTGAATTATAGTCCAGTTTTTTTTAATTTAAATAAAATCACTGTCTGCTTTGTACATCATATGTAGATGTGCAGTGCGGAAGACTGCATCAGAAGAGTAAGTGCTAAGTGACCAAATAGCCCTCTTAATATTAGCTTAATTAACGTGAAATAGCAGAAAATTATCTAGTCTTGCAGACCAGAAGACTTGCTCCAGATAGGTACACAGACAGAAGGATACACAGCTGTCACAGCCCAGTAGGAAATACAAATTGCAATGAGTAAGAAGGTGATGATTGGGTAGAACAGTGTAGACATTATATAGCCAATTGCCCTATAAAAGAAACAAAATATATCAATAAGCTATAACAATTCCAGAAATAAGCTTTTTATCAGTCCTCTTCTAGCAATTTTACTTTGAGAACCTTGTTGACACTCATAGCATAACCTAGTACTGTGATCTCAGAATACTGCAGGAATTTTTTTCTTATGTCTTCAAACTTTGACTTTGTCATTTTTACTACTCCACTTTTATCAATGGTACTAGAGTGAACTTTATCAATTTGCCATGTTCCAGCTTGTCTTCTACTTTCTTCCTCTTCATGACTGCTTCAGAGATCCATCTCTTTCCAGGCCATTAACTGATTTCCATGACATCTTCTTGCTGGCTGCTGCAGACATTACCCTTTACGTCCTCATCCCTCTCTGCTCATCCTGTGCTCTTCCTTCACTCTTACAGACTTGAAACTACCTTGTTCTATTTTGTATTTGGCAACTCTGTTCCCAGCAACTTTCCTGCATTAAGTGCCAGCTATTCAGGGGCAGAGACCATCAACTTGTCTTTGCAATGTCAGGACAGACTGACACCTTCCTGCGAATATGTGACTTTCCTTGCACGTGCCGTAGGTAAGTGGTGCTCACCTATGACTACTGGAAGGCAAAATGAATAATTGCCTTTTCCTGTTGATAGCTTAGAGAGCTTCTTTTAATATCAAGGCATATGTAGACTGACACTCTACTGCTAATTCCTGTAGCTAGAATGTGACTAGTGAGCAGGAACTTGAGCATGCTAGTTCCTACCCTGCCAGGGACTCGTTCTCTCTAAGTGGGAGTTGATACCAGCCCTCTTCACAAACCTGCTACTATCCCAGAAGTGAACACGTCCAGCTGGGTACGTCACTGGATGTGAATTCAGAAAGCATGTGCTTTGTTCACTGAAACTTAACAGGTTGGCTGTCTTTATCACAAGCCTTTTTGTCTAGTACTATTTCCTACAGTATTTCTCCTATTACTTAGGGCACCTCTGATGCTATTTGTTTTATAGGATGCAGTTTCCAGAATGCAAAAGGAGACAAATTTACTCAGTTTCTAAAGGTAAAGTAGTAAATGCTGGGGGGAATGCAAGGGAACTGCCATGTGCAATCCAGAGGTTATGATCTGAGCCCAGAGACAAAAAAGTTCACTGCGAGTCACACAGGAGGACACAGCCTTATGGCCTTATGCTGTTGTGAGAAATAATCACAACAAATTAGCTGTGTTCAGCAGTTATTGGTAGGCTTCTCAGTTACCATTAAGACCATGGCCTATTATTCCAAAACAGTGATTAACAACAGTTGTTTCTAACTACGGATTTCAAGTCAGTTATTGGCATTATAACTGTAGTATTTTTGAAAATGTAGCTAAAAGGTATTGAAAAACATAATTTGATTTCCAGTCACTAGGACCTTACTTTTTATCTTCCTAAATACAGGACATGGTCTGTTAGGTTTACAGTAATTACATATAGTGTTTCATCTCATCCATTATGCATGAGAGCAGAAAGTTCACCTTCAAGTGACCTTTCCATGCTGCTGGAAAACTACAGAATGTTATTACTAATCAGCAAGAAGTTTACAAACTCTCTAAAATCCTTCCACCTGTCAAGGCTGTGAACAAAGCTATTGAAGAATGTTAAAAGTTCGCCTGGATTTTAATGAACAGGAATATAATGAACAGAAGTATAATTTAATAATGAATGAACAGGAGTATAATTTAGTGCTGCCTGAATTAATTGCTATGCTCAAATCGCACAGTAGCATAAGACAGGAAACAGATACCTGGCTAAATGCAGAACTTCAGTATTTCTTAATCCCGTGACAAAAATCACAAATCCTGATTCCTGGGAACCACAGTGGCAATAGAGATGGCAGAAAACCACAAGCAAGCGCATATAGATGAACTCAGAGCTAACTCTATGTGCTCTGAGAACACAGCCTTGCTTTCAGAGCCTATGAGACCATAGACTATTTGCAATGAAACCCAAGGGCCTGATGTTTTAAGTCAGTTTTAAGTCCATTTATCCTTTGTAATATTCCCATTTAAAAAAAACCAAACCAAACCAGCCCAACCAACCAACCAAAAATAAACAAAAAACGCCAAAGAAACAAAACTAGGAAAAAAACCCAAAACAACAACAAAAAATACCAGTAAGTGTTTGCACTGTGTAAAACAGGAAGCGCTGTGAATAAAGCCCATGCAGATTTCAGGAAACACACCATGAAGAGGTCCCTTAGGCCCTAAACTGTCATATCCTGCTCTGCTTTCTTCTTTACTCAGAGCTAAAAAGAAATATCTTAGACTGCACCCTCTTACAATGTCTGGTCACAGAAGTCTCCTTTTCTCTCTGCAGATTTATGCTTGTCCACACGGAAATTTGACTGGAGCCAGTAGAATCTCCTAGTCTTTCCTAAATAGAAACCACAGCCAAAACAACACCAAGCCTCTACCACTAGTATATGATTCCAGAGACAATCCAGTGTCAGAGCATAGTTGGCACTTATAGGTCCCAGGCTCCTAAGAACAGTATACCACACTTAGCTTTTCTGCTGAGACACATTCTTTGCACTAAAGATATGTGGTAACATCAACAGTGTATGTATTCTTAAGGCAAGAAGCAGAGAGATAAGAAATACCTTACATAAAAAGAGAAAGCTTTATTAAGCACAATCTCATTAAAAGGTAACTGACATTCCTTGAATGCCCCCCTTGAATTCCTTGTTGAACCTGTTTGGTTCAACAAATGCAGTGTTGTATTTTAAACCCCAATTTTCTGCCCTTGGTAGTGCAAGATGGGAGTTCAAGAAGAGTGTACGCTAGAGATCCTTTAATAAAATTCAACAAACATTAAAATCAGACAAACATACCTACTACCTTCCTTCAACAGTGCAATAGCAATCCGGATCCGATTTCTTAGGAAGATCAGCATCAGTATGATTATGACCTCAACACCACAAAGTATTACCACTGTAAACAAGGAAATAAAGAAGTTAGATTTATCAAGAACCAAACCAATATGCTGCTTCTGTAATTTTTCCTTGTAATTTGAACTATTGTTCATGAACTCTGTAAAATTCTCTGCTTGAGCACTTCTTTCTCCTACTGCAACTGCCAAACTTCTATCCCATTTCATAGGTTTCTAAGTCCCATTGCAAAAAAATTCTATATGCAGAGAGTTAGTCAGAATGTGTATGATCCTGATATTTATATTTTTAACAGAAAAATGGAACATGTAATTCTCAGAAAAAGATAAAAATTTACTTCAATGTGACTGCAGTATCTAGCCTTAGATACAGTTCATCCTTTACAAATTCTATTTTCCGTAAACAAGAATTTTGCTCATAATACAAGCATTTGTTCATATGATACTGCTGCTCATTTGTAGTATGTAGATAATAAAAAATAGATGAAGAGTCAAGTTTCTCATGGAGAGTGCATTTTTCTGACCTACATTGTTCTAAAATATAGATGCACTAAAATCAATAGGTTTGTTTGAGTATTAACCTGGCATGAGCTCCTTTCACCTCATTTTAGTTTACAAAAAAAAAAAAGGAAGAAGAAACTAAGATAGGACCGTTCTGGACAAATCACTTTCACCTTCCAGTTGTGTTGCTGGAATCACGCTCTGATATTAGAGAGCTGAGAGCTCTTAGTTACAAGCAGCACTTGAATCATAACTGACTTCAGTAGAGTCTGTGCCTGTTCTGATTTCTATTTGTGTTGGTTCAAAACCTACTTCTGCAGTAGAAAGTAAGAAAATTCTGTGAGCTGCACCTAGAGAAGACTGAGTCTAATGCCTGAAGCACGCATCCTCCGACTCTGAGACATACCCATTTATTTTTGGTGCTTCAGATTGTTAGACAACACTTAAGCCAGCCCACTAGGGGCAGGTTGTTGTATGCAGCAGGACCTGTGTCCTCCAGCTGAAACAAAGAAGTTCTGTGGAGGGAGAGGAAGACAGAAGGCTCAGTACCCTTAAGTATCCCAAAACTTATATGAAGGTTTGCAAAGGAAGACGAGATTTGGCTTTAGGTCCCACAGCTTAGACATAGTCTCAGAATATCAGACCCAATAGTCACAGATGATGTCGAACTGCAATCCCAAGTATTTTCCCTGGCAACAGAACTGCAGGTGGCAAGTGACTGCTGTGGTGCTCAGAGCCACACACCTTGTTCAGAACAAAGTTTTTGTTAAATACATTTCAATGCTATTTTCCCATAACGGAATATATGAACAGGTTTCTTTAAAGCTGGTCTCATTCCAATTTGGCTGTTAGATTAATGTACTTGTCTAAAACATTGCGAAAAAGGCAAGCAATGTCAGTACACGATGACTTCTAGACTAGGACTCTGACTATGTTTTCTTCAAGGATATGCAATTACTATTTACTTTGCTAGGTAATTTTGGAAAAGCAATTTAATTCCTGAATACCTCAATTTACTCTTGTGAAAGTGCCACTAAACTCTAGATAAACTATACACTGGCTGCTAAGAATCAGGCAGGGGAAGAGCTTGAAGAGTTACAGGAAAAAAAACTGCATAATGAAGTCCCAATATTCTCTAGGGAGAGCACACGAAAAAGCTCTGCCTCAGCAATACATATAGAAGATGCCTCGTAAGCTCAATGATCCAACACAGAAGTAAATGAAGACATAAAGAAGAGAAAGGAGATTTAAGCAGTAAGCTACTATTCTATTAATTTAGCTACCAAAGGGAGAGGCAGTATTTATCGTTATTCATCATCAGTTAAAAGCCTGTGTGTCTTCTAACACAGCAGTAACAGGAGTGCAAGTAATATTCAACAGTTATTTCTTCTCTCATCTGCCCCTCCTGTCTCGAGGAGGAACGTGTATGCCGCAGGTTGTCGTGTTCCACTAGGGTTTTGTTTAAAATGGTTCATTCCACTGTCTTAGATCAGTGGAAAGAAAGAGAAAGAAAATTCAGTGCAAGAAAATTCAGTGACATAAGTGTAAACTGACAGGAAACCTCATTGTGGCCTGCAACATCCTCACAAGGGCAAGCAGAAGGGCAGGTACTGATCTCTTCATTCTCATGACCGGGGACAGGACTCAAGGGAACAGCTGGAGCTGAGTCAGGGGGATTCAGGTGGGGGATCAGGAGAAGGTTCTTCCCCCAGAGTCGGGCACTGAACAGGCTCCCCAGGGAATGGACATGGCTCCAAGGCTGCCAGAGCTCAAGGAACTTTTGGACAATACTCTCAGGCACAGGGTGGGATTGTTGGAGTGTCCTGTGCAGGGCCAGGAGCTGGACTTGACGATCCTGATGGGCTCCTTCCAACTTGGCATATTTTATGATTCTAAGACACAAAGAAGTGTAGTTATTAATGTGACTTATTAATCTCATTTCTGGGGCTCTCAAAAAGGGAGAAAAAATAATCTGGGAGAGAAAAGTACCCCTCCTTATGCAACTTCATCATGATGAACTCAACTATTGCCTTCTGCTTTCCCCATGATGAAGACTGAACACACAGGAAGTAGAATGCTCATAACGAAAGACTGTTTCATTCTTATCACTAGTGTGACTGCATTCTCCCCTTACAAATATACTAGTCTCCTTGAAAAAAGCACATTCTTACACAATACAGAGAAAGAGAATTCTGCTTTCTTCTCTGAGCAACATGTGTAGAGGAGGAGATTTAACAAGGCAGAAGGTGTATCAAGACACTGACTGATTTTCCTGAATATCCATTAACAGATACCAAATTTAAAGGGCACTTACTAAATGCTAACCATGTTTGCCTCAGTTGCAGGTACACTTTGAAGTCTGTCTGGAATCCAATATCATAAACAGTGAGGTCAGATCCAGGTATTCCTTTAAGATGATCATACTCCCAGTAACAATGCCAGATGCCTTTTAAAAAACAATCAATATAATAGGAGTGTGTCTAAAGAGTGCAAAGACAAAAAAAAATCTTACAAGCCAAATGTTTTGCTTTTGCATAAACCTGTCAGGTAAGCAAAACCCAAAAATGTATCACTATGAGACTAGCCAATTAAGATATCACATACATGGAAAAGAAATATCAGTACAAGTGATTACAGACTAAGCACACTGTGCACAGGTAATGCAGGTTACTACTTCTGCTGCTAAGTATCAGCACAGCTGGATTCTTACTACATTTTGCTGCCATTTATGTCCTTCTCACTTAATTGTCTCTAAAACTAGGTATTAATTCACCCAATTGTACCATTTAATTGAAGTAACTACTGATTTTCCTTGTCCAGACTTAAGCAGTTAAGAAAAAATAGTCTCAGAGGCTAGAAAATTACACCTACCATAACCTATAATTCCAATCACACCGAAGATGAAAATCCAGAAGAGAACCCCAGCTGTGAACCTCAGTAGCACAAGGAACAGCAGACTCATCATCATTGCAATGAATAGCCCTCTAGAAAGTGAAGAAACAGAAACAAAGGGAAAATGAGTGTGAAAATCTATTCACTTTCTTGCATTCCTGTTACTCCAAATGAGGGTCACTTCATCTCACGTAACAGCACGATTTGTAAAAATGTATTTCAAAATCTTCATTATGAAATACATTCTCATGGCTGTTATCTGCCATTACAAACAAACAGCTTATATATGATGATCTCACAGGGCAGAGCCTGAAAGGTTTATGTGTACTAGGTTCTCAGGCTGGTTGAATGGGATTAATATAATGCCTTTTTTGTCACTTACACCAGCTGAAAAACTCAGTGCCTTTTTCAGGCCTAATCTATAGTACAGAAAGTTAAACTGGAGGAATACCTATATGTGGGGAAGTTGCTGGTTTATGTCCTCCACAGAAAATCCCTGCTTGCAAAGAAACAATGTTAGTAAACAACATTCTAGGAGCTTCATGGG
The DNA here is from genome assembly GCA_013398275.1 of Promerops cafer. Lineage (NCBI taxonomy): Eukaryota > Metazoa > Chordata > Aves > Passeriformes > Nectariniidae > Promerops > Promerops cafer. Next base: position 78,305 of record VZSE01014789.1, on the reverse strand, counting down.
AAAAAAAAAAGAATTCAATTTAGAAGGAAAACCATCAGGATGTTAGAAGGACATAATTTGTACTCATCACTGCTTCTACTAATCAGAAGAGGAAATGATCAGGGCACTATGATGCATAGAAAGAAACTGTTAAGAGCCTTTCTATGGAGTCCCTAGGAAAGATGTCTAAAGTGCCTTCTCTTCATTAAAATTATAATATAATATAACATAATATGTTCCCATTTCACTCCTAGAAAGCAAGTCAGAAAGGAAAAAATTATTGCAAAAGGCTTTTTTACTCTGCAAGGCTTTCTAAACAATTATGAAGGAAGCAATATGAGTATTAATCCCATCAAACGAATATCCAGCTCAGGTGCTTCAAAGAACATTTAATATCTCATTATTTTTAGCGGGTGTTACATCAGAATTTTTTATTAGTACAAACTCAAAGGAATTTAAACCACCTTCTTGCCTGTGTTCAGTAACCTTTCTTCTGAATGTTCCCCGCTCATTTAGCCAATAACCAAAGCTAAAAAATGGGAGCCTGACCATAAAAATTCACATCACCTCATTTAGTTAAACCTTTGTAAGCTTGCCTTAAGTCCTACCCCTTTAAAGGCTTCCTAGCCTGATGTACTTTCCCTTTCTGAATGATTTACTGAAATTCAGAACGTATTCCTCAAGAAAAGTTGGAGTTTTGGAGCTCCATCTTGAAAGCAGTAAATTACCTTTATCTAAAGTTATCTTTAGCTATACATGAGTCCTAGTAACACCAAAACTGAGTACACAGTAGCAACTGTCCTCAACAGACTAGTTCCCTTAAACTGAGGCTTGAAGCAGTAGTTCTTTTGGGGTATGCTAAAAAGACTACAGCAATTCCGTATTTGAATTTTAATCTAGCCTCCCTTCACTGTCAAGCTTTCACTGTCATCACCCAAACTCTGGCACTTAAATATATTTGTCCAGAAATCATTTGATCTATGCTATCATTTAGTGCAAAGTGTGAAGAAAATTCTATCCAACTACTTTAAAGTGACAACACTTCCTTACAAGAAAAATACCATATATGAAATGTGGAAACTTGCTTCAATATTTAGAATTTCTTTTCAAAAAAATGGTCAGTTCTCTGTCCAGTGTGTTCAGTGGTATCTCCTTTGAAAGAATCTGTACCACAAGCCTGATTTCAGTAAGAGACAGAGAGACCCAAGCTCGCTTAATATCTCTGAGTTTCCTGCTATTAAATATTGTGAGCATAGTATCAGACTATGAGAAAGCTGTCTTTCCACCAGTGACTGAACACCTTTAAAAGCTGACAACTTGTGTTTCTGAAATGACTAAATCTCCATATTATCATCTAAAGTATGTACCAATTGCTGTGGACTTGCATTCAGGATTGACTAATGTATGCTTAACATGTGCATGTTATAGGTTCTCACCTGGTGATGACTTCTGTTCCTGTTTAAATAGATCAACACACTGGTCCATCAAGACCAATTTTAATGGGCTAGGAATTCACAAATACTTACATATTTGCTTCAGCAAAGTAGCTACTTCTCTTGTTTCAGTGCTGCATTTTAATTAATTGGTGATTAATGAATATTCATTGCAAGATAAAGTTAATACTATTCAGTAATTTTTGTTCTTGATGTTGCTTTGCCTGCTGCATTGGATTTATGGATTTATATTGAACTTAGGGATTATAATGGATTTAACTGTATATTGCTTGCACGAATTTAGAAACTATCTGTTTTATATATATATACTATTGACACTTGGCAACTGCAACTGGCTTGAAAGTCACTTAATTAATATTTTTCAGTTTTGGAATTGCCACACACATGGGTGCTGCAACAGAACACTGCTCCTCCTGATTTTCTGTCTGGCAGGAGATTAAAAAGCTATTCCAGATCAGCTCACACTCTGTGTATTCTTACCTCACCCACAGAACCATAACAACCTTATTATCATGTGTGATGAAAGGAAATTACAGTTGCTCCTTGAGTTTTAAAGTAGGATTTGTACTAAATACATACATGATCTATTTTTTTATTCCCTGCACACTCCAAAATTAGTTTGGAAACACTAAAAATATCAAAAAAAACCCTTACATTAAAATCCAATACCAAGAAATGGCATAGTCTTCAAAAATTTTCATTCCAACTGATCTTGCATCCAGGACATTATTGATGCCACTGAGAAAAGAAAAATCAAAGAGGAGGTTGCTTCAGGTAGAAAAGGAGAATTTATTTCAACAACAAATAGGATCAATGAAAGAATCTGAAATATCTTTGGCAGTGATAACAGTATATTGCAATTTTTCAGCTCCAGTTCTGTCACCAAGCCAACATCAATCACAGTTACAGCAAAGAAAAAAACTGCGTAAGAATGTCTCTACAAGTCCTGAAAAAAAAATTCATTAAAAAGGCTTTATTGTCTGAATTGCTTGTTATGTCACAAGACAAGTGTATACTATCAATATCTTCAATATACGAAGGGACAAACAGTTGTGACTCTAGAACTGCTAATAGCATAGAACCAGAAAACAGGTCAGTGAAGCAACTTCATGGAGCTGTTTTTCTATCCTGCAGAATGCTTGCCCATATAACTGTTTTCTGAAGAATAGTCCAATACATTACTTTTTACCAGAAGCACTCAGATGAGGTGAGATGCCCAAAGCAGTAGGCTGGCCCATGGTAGTGGAAAGGTCATCACAGAACAGGATAGCCAAGGCCATTACTGCCTGGCCTGCGTCCTGCAGCATGAGGACTGCATTCTGAACCTCATTTAACTTTCCTCACAAAACTTATTTTTGCTAGGAAAAACAAGAATGATTTAAACAAATGACTGAGACCATCAGACTAATGCTTTTTGCACTCTCTGCTCCTTTCTGCACACCACAGTGCTGGATTTCCTTAATGGAACTTTGGAAGTACTCAGGCACAGAGAGACCATTTACTACCAAGTCTTGCTTGGGTACCCTCAGTCATTTGCTACAACAGATTCTGACTTTTTTTTCCATTACTAAATTATTGCACAATCTCAGAATCCAACGAACACTGAAGAAGGGTAAAACCTACTTTGCAGCTTCTCTGAGATCAGTTACATTTCTTGTTTTCCCTCTTCCATCTTTGAATGTAGTCTGATTTGCCACGGTCAACACACCATTCTTCGTGGAGAAGTCTGGGAAGCATCTCTTCAGAACTATTCAAAATATCAAAACAAAACTGGCACATTACATTTCATGTCAAGCTCCACTTTTATCATGTGTGTTTTGTAACATATTTAAATAATTTCAGATTCACAGTCAATTGTTTTTCAACTGATTATCTAACAACATGTTGACTTTGATAAATCTTGGAAGAGCCATTACATTCAAGATTATGATTTTTATGCTCTGGGGCTCTTTGTCTAAGCTCAGGCAGGGTGGGATCGTAGATTTCAACTGGAGATTCTAGGTCCTACCAAATAACAACAGTACTATACGTAGGAGTTTAAGAATTTGTAATAAATGTGGAACTCACTCTCTGTCAGTATCTGGGCAGCTTATAAAAACTGCAGCTTCTCAAATACGCCATTTTATGGTAATAATCAGACCAGCCCCCAGGGACAGATTCAATTTGACTGGTCATGAACCATATTAGCCCCAAAACAATATATAACAGCAAGTGTCAGTTTCCTTATATGCTAGATGAGCTCCTGTACCAGCCACTATCACTAGATATTCTTGGAGATGAATTAATGGAAAAAAGACAGAAACTGGTTCGAGAGAGGGAAGAGGAGATTATAAAAAAGGAAGAAAAGGAGAGATGTTTGCATACTCATTTACGCTGCCCTATTCTTTGCTGCAAAATGTCCTTGGTTCCATTCCAAAGAGAAGAGCAGGTGAGTCCTCCTTCAGAGGTGTACTTCACATAACCATTCAGTGCTTTCCTTACAAGAATCCAACAAATACTCATGCCAGGGCTCAATATTCAGTCTGGTGTATCTCCCCCAGCAATTACTCTGACTAAATGATTAAGTAACATATCTTAACATATCTTTTCCTCCGCCTGTAATCTTTGCCTCTTGATGTAGTCTAAAAGAATGTAAGAGCTTCTTTGCAAATCATTTTATGTCTTTTGGGTCAGTACTTCAGTTTTCATACAAATTCATACTATGTTTTTAAAAATTTAATCCATATTTCCTCCTTTTAATGACCTATTATTCCTGGTTTATGTGATCCCTACTTTAAAGTATGGCAAAAAATAAACAACAATTTCTTATTTCCATAAGCTTCTGGGTCAGTACTACACTTGTGCAGCTGAGATGAGCTCTGAGATCAGTGGTTATCCACTCAGAAACACTTGCTGACCGTAGTGACATTTTTTGCCCCTGAATTCCTCTGTATGCCCTGCGTAACCAGCATTGCACTGAAAAGAGAGCTGCATTGTAACTGGGCTGAAGTATCATTTGAACTTCAACAGCTGGCCATATGATCCTTCCAACATTTGTAGCATTTTCTTTATGTCAATGGCATTGCTTGCTCTTGTTTTGGAAGGCACAATTTGAGTTGAAGAGCTTTTGCTATCAGTGATGATTCAAGAGCAAGAAAGAGCTCAGCTTGACCTGATCACATGCTGAATGTTCCCAGATGACTGTTGGAAAAAATATTAATATATTTATATTTTCAAATGGAATTTATTTATACTTTAAAACTGAATGGATGTCAATGTCAGATAACAAACAGCTTCTAGCGATGTTGCCACAAAACACATTTCAGACTGGAGTTGTGCTTTAATATGAATGCTCACAATCTGCTAAGATGTGTATAAGAAGTAGAACCACTCACAGGGCCTGCTTGGAATGATCATCGAAGGACAATCTTCATCACGTAGGACTTGAGCAACAGACTAAAAAGGGGAAAAATAGGAACACTAAATACATCGCAGTATAACTAGTGTTTATTTCTCACCCGATCTGAGGGAATGCCCCAAACTGGGCTTTGTAGCCTCCTCCCCAAATTTCACTGGTGGAGCTGCAAGATACATTTATATCGAAGTGCGAATCTGAACTGCCATGGTGATTTGGAAAAATACTATTCTTTTCTTTTCTAGTGACATAAAAGAAAAGACCTTTGGATCAGCATCTAAGCCAGAACTGACTGGGCAATTGTTCCTTACCTACCCTTCACCTTTTCTCTTAAAGAAAAGTAAGAATTTAACCCAATTAATATAGCTGAATTGCAAGATGTTTTAAAGATGGGAAAAGTAATGCAGTACATTTGAGTGCAAAATCAGTTACATGAAGGATAGATTAATTTTCTTAGCTAACTTTCCAAGTAGCTATAGATGACTTAGGAGCCTTAAGAATTGGTTTGAGACACTCCACTCTACTGCTGTGGGGTACCTAAGTACTAAAGGATACTGCTTGCCACAGTACTGCAGCTACATGAGTAGCTGCAGGTAGTCTTTTAAGCAAACAGCAATCATTTGAAGAGTGGGGGATTTAGTGTGCATTCAAGACCTTCAGCCTGGATTAAACAACTGTCAAATCACATAAATGGGACATCTCCTTAAATGTTGATATCAGAATAATTAAAATCTTTGATGCAGCTCAGTAAAATCACGCATATTAAATACTGCTTGAAGAAAAAATGCACTTTATCATCTACAGATACATACACACCTTGCGAGGATTGTTAAAACCAGGTTTGCAGAACTGCCTGAAGTAATTCCACTGATCTGGTCTATATCTGTAGGAAGCCTGAACATCAATGTAGGTTGCAAACCTGTCTGGGCACTTTGAGACACAAAGCTGCAAGAAAAGAAAAAAGTACGTAAAGATACACTCTGGGTAGAGAAGGGTAAGGAAAGTCGGTGTAATAAAAAAGCAAGAAAAATGCCACTGCCTTCACTAATGTTTACTGAAGGATTTAGAAAGGATGTGTTGTCCGTTTGATTCACTAAAGAATAGTTCTAGAATTCTTTAACAGAAAACACTTTCAAAGTGTGTTCTCCTCATATCTAGCATATCAAGCCCCTCTCTGTACCTTCTGAGGTTCTACACATTCTGAGAGGTAAGAAGAGCTTTCAGTCTGTTGAAAAGAGTATTATTTATTTTTTTGGCAGCCAGAAAAAACCTGTCAGGTCCTCCTCTACATCTATCAGCAGCAGTATATATAGGCAATGGAGTGTGACAGCTACTTTCCCAGGATACATGCAATTTCTTTCTACTACAGGTATAAGGAGAACTTTATTTAAAGGAAGTCTCACTAAAATTAAAAGTCTCAGGTACTGTAGTTCCTTCCTTCTACACAACCTCTTCAGTCAATTACATCTCTACATACATTGTCAAGTTAGGTGTAAATCACTCAAAGGTGACTTTTAACTGCAGACTAAGAATGGATCTCCCCTAGTTACAGAGCTAGGGGATGCACATGTCAAGAATGAAGTTCACATGACTCAACGTACAGCCATTATAAGCTGGATTTATGTAAGAAATCAGGTGAGGACTGGGGTTTATGGAATGCATCCATTGAGAAGTTCTGATTTGGATTTAGGATATGGAGAAGTGGCTGCCCCGATAAACAGACTCAGAAGGTTCTGCTGGTCCCTGGAATCACGCTAAGGACAGACATTCTGACTCCTCAGAATTAAGACTGTGAGGTGGTTTGAATTCCATCTTTACAGCAAGTTTCAGCCTTTTCGAGAAGGCAGCTTGTTTCCAAAGCTGTGCTATCCAAACACCCTTTGCAAAGCTCTGCTGTCCAAGTACCAGAGAGACATCATGCACAAAAACTGTTTTTCATGTCAAGGGAATTCCATCATAAGCAATTCAACCACAAGAATTTTGGGAAAAGGTCTTGTACTAATCCTTAGAACAGGGCAGATGCTGCAAGAGGGTCTTTCTATATGAGTATTTCAGTCCTATGGACTACCCACAGGCCAAGGAGCAAAGAAAGAAGAGTTTTGTCCTTGCTGGTGCAACAGGTGACTAACAAGCACACACTCTGCTATAAACTGTTTGCCATCTATGAAACAGGCAAGTGAAATGTGCTGTCTATGGATCCAATGCACTGTAGTAACAGTTTTCAAATCCAGTCTTACTTAGGAACTCAAGTTCTTCTCATGTTAGTTCTCAGGGTTTTTCCTCCTGCTATTTATATGTATAGATCAGGAATGAAGAACTCTGTTTGCAGTTCAAAGGAGGAACGATCAAAAAATAATTTCTTCAGCATTTTCTGAAAAGACCAGTAATTTAACCATCCGCAGTAACAAACAGCATTCAAAAACAGCATTCTTAGTTTTGGAGTTGTTGCATATTTGAAAATGAACAAAATAACTACTCTGCTCCCAAAAACTCTCCTTCAACAAGTATGTCATCCTATTTGATTCATGGCCATTGCCAACTTGACCACAGCACCAGTCAAATCCCACACAATGACCTCGTATTTCTGAACAGACTGAACTGTTCTAGTAAAAGAGTCTAAGGACCGCAGAGTAACAGTGTCAGGGTCTGCATGTGGACAGATGGGGATTCCTGAAGCAAATCTGCAGCTGATGGAGCAAGTTTTCATTCTGACAGCAACTAGCCAGTGTTAAGAGGGTTCTTACTCTTTCTTGTTGGAGATTTCCATGTTTTATGGTCAGGAAAATGGTCTTGTAAGAAAGATCAGGAGGTTAATCTTAACCCACACAAATGCAGTGACTGGGTTTATTTCAAAACTTCATGAGGAGCCACAGTACAACAAATGGAGTACAAATTGTGGCATAAGGCAAGAATAAGCTTTCAAAATCTTCGCTTTCGAAAGAACCATAGGCTCTAACCACACTCAGATACTCCTGTCACTGGCAATATGCACAGTTTCTTGAACATGTCTAGCTTTGAAAACCTTAGGTATAAATCAGTATTTTCTGCATGCACTGAATACTACTGGATAGTTGCCTGTGATGAATTCATAAATAAAAAAATGCTGTATTCAAGTCAGCAGACCGTTTTTGTCTACTCTTATCCAAAATATACAATCCTGTGCATTTTCATTTAATTTTTCTGACCGTCACACGCTACAGAGAGTGTGTGCTACAAGTCATTTATAAAACAATCATGCTGTATTTTGTAGGACATGAGCAACAATTTTTAAGTCCAAACAAATAAATGTGTCGTTTTTAAGCACCATGACTGAGATGCAGGGAATACATTTTATTTCTACATTTTCACTCACCTGTGTTGTAGGGCACTGTAGGTTTATTAGCACTACGGGGCTGGCACATTTCAGAATGTTGAAGTAAAATAAAATGGTCTTGTTCCTATGGAAATGGAGATAAGATGATTATCATCATAAATATAGGTGCTTATACATCCTACCATTCCAAAATTTGTAGCATACATTGATATTTAAATTCTATTACTGTGAACATCCATATTGCAAACACAAGACAAAAAAAAATCCCAAGCAGACCCTGAATGTTTCACATCAAGACATCTATGAGACCAGAAGCATTTGCTGTAAAGAATGATACTTTTGACAAGCTTTTCTCCACAGCAAAATTTTAAGCTGAAACAATCCATGTATCTGTAGTCCTGCCTCCAGAGGGTGAGGTTTGTAAAATAACTCTGCAATAATACCATAGTCTCTGTGCCACCAACATCCTGTGTATGCACTGCATGCAAACTCACCCTCAGCAAATGCTTCACTGTAAAAGCTGCCTAATTTTTGTTGATCAGAAGGTGGCACCAAACTCAATCAGATTTTGGTTGGAAACCAAAAGCAGTTGTCCAAAAAACAGAATATAATAGCATCTACTAATAACACTGACAAGATCCTCCTTGATATAAATAAGGGTCATTCTGTCAGTCCCACATATTTGACATCTACTGGAACTTGGAGCCTTGTGGTAGCTGTCACTTAGGTCTGGATTTGTTGGAAACTGAGGAGCCCAAGATCTCTTAAGACTTGGGTTTTGAAGACAGCAAAATGGGCTGTTAGTCTTCGCTATGTCAGAAAATTATCAGATAGCTATAGTGAAGATAATATGGCAGTAGACCAGCCCTTTTTAAACAAGACTTCAAATCCAGCTAGTCAAGGTTATTCAGTGTCCCTGTAAGAAATGGTGCATATGCCCCTCTATGGACTATGAAGGGCCACCAAGTTGATCAGAGGGATGGAGCACCTCTCCCATGAGGGATGGCTGAGAGAATTGGGATTGTCCAGCCTAGAGAAGAGAAGGCTTCAGGGGTGTCCTAACTGTGGCTTTCCAGTACCCGAAGGGAGCGTACAAAAAATACGGAGAGGCTATTTACAAGGGCCTAGAGAGATAGGACAACAGGGAATGGCTTCCCACTGACAGAGAGTAGGTTTACATGGGATATTGGGAACAAATTCTTCCCTGTGAGGGTGGTGAGGCCCTGGCACAGGCTGCCCAGAGCGGCTGTTGGTGCACCAGCCCTGGAAGTCTTCAAGGCCAGGTTGAACAGAGCAACCTGGTCTAGTGGAAGGTGTCCCTGGCCACGGAACGAGGGTTGGAACAAGACGAGCTTTAAGGTCCCTTCCAACTCAGGCTATACTACGCTTCTGTGATGTACACGAGATCCCACAAAGCAGTGCTTGAGCCTCCACTGACCTTCACCATGGCAATGCAGCACAGTGGGAGCTCTGTCTTGTGAGCAGGACAGCAGTACTAACAATGAAGGGTGCTTGGGCTAACAAAGCTGACCCTCTTCTATCTGTCCTCCTTCAACAGCAGTCCTGCTTCTACATTTCATTGTATCCCCCAGTCCAGGACATATTCTCTGCTCTCCCACCAGCATGTGACTCCTACCAATTGCTGAACAGGGCATTGCCTTCAAAGCCATTATATAGCACCACTGCACATTCAAGTTCCATTTAAGACTGGGATTAACTCAACTGACTGACATTTTACAAGGTTAACTTGTTTTCACTGAGTTATACACAATTTTGGACTGAAATGTCATCATTCTTCAATAGCTTCTTGATGGCATTTATGATCTGTGAGCTGCTTAAAACCATTAATAAATTCTGTCTGTATTCTGTATAATGAAACTGTGTTGTATTCCATTAGTACATTATGCTCTGTAGAATGCAAAACAAGTTCAGAGATTACACAGCAACTAATGGACAGATTACAAGAAGACATGAAGAGGTCTAACAGACTTCCATGATGATACAGAAAGAACTTATTTGACTGCACAGCATTCACTGGAGTTCAAATGGGTTTTTGCACAAGCTGTGAGTGTTAGCTTTGTTTCTGACTTGTCTTTTCAGTGAGACTGTTGAAAATACCTGTTACAAGGACAAGATTCAAAACATGAAGACTGTGAATACTTTCCAAGAAAAATGTCTCAGACTAAATCCTTGGGGACTTTGGAAAACCACAGCTCTGTGTTAGTCTTTCACACTGCTTACTTTCAGGGAATCTGAAAAACAATGGTATTGAAGAAAGCCTCACAAGCACATCCTCAGCCCCACTCCAGGGACTAGAGGGACTCATTCAGAGGGGTGTCTTGGCCTACTGCCATAAACACTCTTGCTTTTCCGGTAGATTGTATTATGTGTCTTCTGGTCTATATTTTTACAAGAATCTCCTCAATGTACCAAATAAATGCCAAAATGCAGTCTCAGTAGCTGTATTATTCTCCAGCAATGCTATATAGGGAGGGTCATTTGTAAATACAAACCAAAAACCACCGTGTAAGAAACAACTAAAGGGAAGACTCAAGTAACAAAGAGAAAGAAGGAATGGGACGGAATGGTAAGAATTAGAGAGAGACACCTGGCTCCACATCACACAGGATATTGAAGCTGTGTGTCTGAGACTCCCAAAGCCATTTGTCCACTACTTCCTACTGGCAACAGAGGGGACAAGGACAAACTGGCAGTGAGGCATGGAGCAGAGAAGGGGTGCGGTGAGGGGAACACACACACACACCCCCACACACACACCCACACCCACACCCCCCACTACAATTTTTTCTCCTTGTTTTTCCTCTTCAGGAAGTTTAACTTTCCAACAATTGCTGTGAAGAATAGTCAGAGGGTGGAACAGGTTTTCTTTCACTAGCCTGTTTCCCCTGTAAAAAAACCACTTGAGAGGATATATAGCCCTAGCTCTACTTCTGTACCAGTCTCTATCTCCTGCTCCTCCCCACTGCTCTTTGGACAGTGGCTTCCTCATTTTTTTCCACAGAAAACTAAACGGGGAAAGAAAGAAGCAGCGAAGAGTTGTTATCAAACATTAGCATAGCATCCAGCTTCTTGACAGTGACAAGGGCAATAAACCGTGCCTAAAACCTACCTTTGGAAAGGAAGACGGTGAGTGAAAAAGCAAACCTTTTTTAAAATTCTGTTTCATAAACTACTTAGATTTTCAGAGAAAGCATTGATGCAACATCTTTCTTCCCTGAGCAGCTACTTTCATGTGTAAGTACTCTGTTGGTATCAACTAAATAATCTAACTCTTACAATTCAAAATCTAAAATGACTGAAAAACAGAGATAAGTAAATAGAGTCATTTGGCTCTATTTACCTCCTGTTTATCCAAGGAAGGTGTGGTTACAGTTGTCCGTCTCCCAGACTACTCAGTCTCCTCTCTACCGGCACCGGATAAGCACCGGAAAAAAAACAATAGCCTTTCACTACAGACTTTTCTGTTATTTGGTGCATGTTGAGAAAAACTATAGACCAAGCTACAATGCCTTAAGACTACTCTTATCCCAAGGTGGATGAAGAATTGCTCAACAGGTTATGAATTACCCAAACATTGGCAGCTAGAAGCTGTGCCAGCTAATCACCTTCTGTGCAACTGCTGACACAATCTTTAAGCTATATTGATACCTTACCAAAAATATTCTCCAAATGATAGAAACAACTGCATTACAGTAATAATTTGGATCTGGGTTTGCACTGGGCTACTAACGTATTTCTGAGCTTTATTTGGAATAAATACAGTAAGAGTGTCACTGTCTCTTTGACAGAAATTTGAAACCTCACATCTTATTCACAGTGCAATAAGTAATAAAGTATAAGTAAGTGCACAAGTAATAAAGGTATGTGAATGGATTTAGTACTCACTCATTGAGCGCATCTCTCTGACCACAGAACTGCCCATAGCTGTCAGTTGGATAAATCACTTTCCTGGGGTCCCCATGCACCCAAGCTGCAAAATACACAATACCTCTCTTAAGATTCTAGTCAAGTGTTCACAGTTAATGATTAAAACTAGCTAACATGAAAATGTATCACTTCTAAAGTACCATTTTATACTTTGTTGATCAACACTGAAGAGTACTGATCAGTAGATTTCCTAATGAAAAACTAAAATGCAAAGCCCAGTAAGTTGTACTAAGCTATGGATTAAACTATAAGAAAGCAATCCAATGCTCCAAGCCCCCTCCAGCCTGACCTTGAACACTTCCAGGGAAGGCCACAGCTTCTCCAGGCAACCAGGGCCAGGGCCTCACCACCCTCACAGGGAAGAATTTCTCCAACCTAACTCTGCCCTCTGTCAGTTTAGAAGCCATTTCCCCTTGTCCTGTCACTCCACGTCCTAGTGCAAACTCCCTCTCCAGCTCTCTTGGAGACCATTCAGGCACTGGAAGGAGCTCTAAGGTCTCCCCAGAGCCTTCCCTTCTCCACACTGAACAACCCCAACTTGTCAGCCTGCCTCCATAGCAGAGGTGCTCCAGTCCTCAGAGCACTTCTGCCCTGGACTCACTCCAACATGTCAATGTCCTTCCTGCGCTGGGGGCCCCAGAGCTGGATGCAGGAGTGCAGATGGAGTCTGACAAGAACAGAGCAGAAGGGCAGAATCCCCTCCTTTGACCTGCTAACCACACTTCTTTCAAAACAGCCCAGGATACGTTTGGCTTTCTGGGCTGCAAGTGTACATGGCTCATGCCCAAACCTCATCAATCAGCATTGCCAATTCCTTCTCCTCAGGGCTGCTCTCAACCCAAATTGTTTTTCTCTAGCTTCTGGTACCTGAAATTTTCCATCACATTTACTTTATGATTGCAAACTTAGCAAACCGTGTCATTTTTTCGAACACACTTAGTTTCGAGGTTTTTTTTTAATCAGTAAACACATGGCTTTGAACTTCTCCCTAATTACCTGCAGGAAAGCAGCTCTTCAGCAAAAGACCTGGGGGCCCTAGGGGACAACAAGCTTTCCCTGAGCCAGCAGTTTGCCCCCGGGGCCAATGGGATCCTGGGGTGCTTCAGAAAGAGCACTTCAGCAGGTCAAGGAGGGATCCTGCCCCTCTGCTCAGTCCTGTGAGGCACCTCTGGAGTGCTGTGTCCCGCTTTGGGCTCATCAGGACGAGAGGAACATGGAGCTCCTGGAGCGGGGTCAGCGTAGGCTGTGGAGCTGGGGAAGGGCCTGGAGCATCTCCGTGCCCAGGAAAGGCTGAGGGAGCTGGGGCTGTTCAGCCTGGAGAGGAGCCCCAGCTGAGAGGGGCCCTCAGCCCTGTCTGTCAGCATCTGCAGGGAGGGGGCAGAGCATGAACCAGGCTCTGCTCCAGGGCCCAGCAGCGGCACCAGAGCAAAGGGCAGGGACTGAGCCCAGGAAGTTCCACCTGAACATGAGGAAGAACTTCTTCCCTGTGCAGTGATTATGCACTTGAACAGATTGCCCAGAGGGTGTGGAGTCTCCCTCACAGGGGATATTCCAGAGCCATCTGGATACAATCCTGTGCCATATGCTCTGAGGTGACCCTTCTGAGCAAGGATGTTGGACCAGATGACCCACTGCAGTCCCTTCCAGCCTTACCCAGTCTGTGATTCTGTGAATTACAACAGATACTGAACATTAATTCATTATTTGCTTCTACAAAAGGCATTACTTATTGATTGGAAAGCTTTGCACAAATATAAGCAAAAGGGACATTTCAATTAATTCTAACATTCATAAAGCCGCTTTCCCTCTTTATGAAAAGGCATTACTACACCTCTATTTACTTACCCACAACTCCTAATGCAATGTAACCCAGAATGACAACTATGAAGATCACACAGCAAATAATGTCTGTGCAGCGCCTAGGGGCAAGAAGAAACACTTTTTAAAAATAAGGTGTTTAATATGACCCTTCAAAACCACCGACTGTCATACGATATTTTAACATCTGAATAAGGTATCTGCACCAGCACTTTGCAGGAGTTTTAGTCACAAACTCATGTTTGAGGTGTAAGGTCCTGTTTTTGCAGCAAGACCAGCAAATAAATGTGTATGCTTTTTCCACTGTAGACAACAACAACATATTGAGGAACAGATTTAAATGTTGTTGAAACAAGTAATACCTTACAACACCGAACCCATGCGATCACTTATCCTACAAGTAATCATATAAGTGGCAAGACATACTACAGGACATCTACCTCAGAATTCAGTTTTAGCATCTGCCATTCTTTCTGTTTTCCAATCTATGTTTCCTCTTACAGAGAAACATTTTTAACATAAAAGAGATAAAGAGAGCAGATTTTTTAAATCAGTGGAGAACTTGAAATGTGTTTCCAAGTGTGGACACTTCTCTTGAGGGGAACAGCTTTATCATCTCACTGAAATAAACTTCTGGTGAGGCCGAGGTGGTACAGGATGCAGGGTCCATATGACAGTAACCTAAGATAGGACGACTGCTCAAAATTGAAGAAGCAATGCTAAAACAATGCTTCTCATTTTCCCAGCCTCCATTCAGAAACAGTTCTAACACTGCTCAAGCTTGGCTTGATACACCGGCAGTATCATAAAGATACTTCACAAATTAGGACAAACTCACTAAACAAGTATTTATATTTATTTCTAAACTCATTAGCTTTCAGAAAGGAAGAACTACATCCTGCATAGACAAGAACAGTGCATGTGTTCAAATGATAGTATGGCAAGTCTGCAGAGTTCTTTTCCATCATAAATTTTCTCCTGAGAATGATAAAACTGAAATAACTTGTGGTTCTCTAATTTATTCTTCTCAGTAAGGACAGTAAATGCTAGTTTAGAACTTAGCTCTCTACATCTGGAAAAACACTGAAAAATTGCCCATGATTAAAAGTTGGACTTGATGATCTTGGAGGTATTTTTCAACCTAATCATTCTATGATTTCCTTAGATGCTTTCTGAGCAATTTTACTCTGCTTGTAAACTAATGAACCTTCTAAGTGGTAACATGCTTTCATCTGCATTTCATAAAACTAAGTGAAGTCAGCCAGATTGTTCTGGTAGAAGGCTCTGTCACAAAGAGGTGTATCAGAACTACTACACGTTACATGGCAGATACTAGCCAATGCAAGGCACACAGAATTGGCATTCAAACTAAAAAGACTTAAGAGAACACAGCTTAATACTCCCCAGTAATCACCCATCCTCAAGGGTAGTAAAGATGGTGGTCTAGATTTAGAAGACTTGCAGGATCAAATTCACAAGTTTTGCTAACAAAAATTTTTAACCCCTGTTCACCAAAAGAATTTAACAGAGTGAGTTATGATATTTACCTGTTATGAATAGGTCCTCTGAACTTCGGGTCAAATTTCCTTGGTTCACCTGCATTTAAAATAAAAAAAGTATAAAAACATGTCCTTATTTAAAGTAAAATCTGTCCAGAGAGGGGTGTTAACACCAGCCTTTGAAGAACATCTTCCATATATTCATCTTTAATCAGTTTTGCTAAAATAATTTCATACAGGCAATACCAGTAATTCACCAATAAAATTACATAGGTTTTGTATATGAGATAAAAGCTTTTTTTCTTCTAACTTAAAAACATTGAGGACCTCACATTTACTGCATGATAAATCACCTTTAATGTACATCCTATGACTATGCCTATGCACAGGTTCACAACAGTTTTGAGAGACAAGGATTATGTCTCCCAGTCAGAGGCTGTGTGTCTGACAGTGAGTAAATGAACCCACCTCTCTGCAGTTACAGGCTATGTGCTTCTGATTTTTCTCCAGAATCATAGAATGTTAAAGGGTCACAAGGCACCTTAAATATAATCTAGTCCAAACACCTCCTGCCATAGGCAGGGACACCTCCTCCTAGACCATGTTGCTCAGAGCCCCATCCAACCTGCCCTTGAACACTGCAACGGTTGGGACATTCACAGCCTCCACTGGCAATCTGTTTTTCATGTGGCTATCCTGATAAGCACTGTTCCAACTGATTTACTCTACACATCAAAAAACTATATTTAAAACCTACCAAATACTAACCCACCAACCTCTGCTTCCAATGTAGACCTGAATACGAGAAATTAAAGTATGATCTCACTTGGTAAAGAGTAATAAAAAATTATGGTCAAATTAAAATTTTCAAGTTTGAGCTACTGTATGAAGAGAAGCAGTTTTCCATTCAGCAGACCAGAATCTGGATTCTTCCTTTTGAAGCTAGCTATCCAGCTTTATGGGACTTTTTCTTTACAAAGTTCAGGAATTATGAAGATTTACTGAACAAAACTCTGTGCAATGAAAAATTACTTCTTCATTCAAATGTCAAAGCTACAATACAAATTACTACTTTAGAGTGCTTTTTCACTGCTTTCTTAAGGACTTCCTCTTCTAAATATCCCTGGCATTACATGGTGCTACCAGCCTAAACTTCCTCCCCTGGGCCCCAAAGAAAAATACTTATTTTTGTAAATTAGAGAACAATTCAGCAACTTCTCAAAAGCAGCATGTGCTTATTAACTAAATGCCAGACTTTGTTCTTGGTTTGTACCAGAAAAACCTTATCAAAATACACACACACATCCCCCAGTACAATAAACACAGCAGTTAATAAAATCCTATTTGCCCTTCATCTGAGGTATTCAGATCCACCTTAGCAAGCCCCTGCAACAAAAATATCTTAATACAGAAGAGACCAAAAAATTAAAACTTTGGAGAAGTGATTTATGACAGCAATGCTGGGGAGTGGAAGAAGCTATGCTGTGATACATGGTCAGGAAAGCAAATGTACCATACACAATACCTAATGTTGGGCCAACATCTGTATATTGAATGAACCTTTTTGAACAGAAATATCTACAAAATAAATATTTATACCACAAAATAATTTACCACCAGAACAAAACCGTATGAAACATCACGCCCTATAGACAAGTTCTGGCCTTAAGGCACACTGAAGCTGAACTTCTGTTAGTTGCTCATACGGGCCCCTGTTGAGCACGTAAGAGCAGCCACACCAGATCACACAAAAAAATCCACTGAACTCACACCCCAAATCTTATAGGGGGCCATATCTGAGGAGGAATGCAACACCAAGGCAAACACTGTAGTATTTACCCAACACTGATATTACAGAGAATTGCAACTGCATTATTCTTAACTAAAAGTATTGACTTTGCATTTAATAACTGTGAGTGGATTTCTTTTTCATTCATTGAAAAATTGAGATTCAAGGAATCTCTATTTACCTTGCATATACTTTAACAATCTGCAATGCCCTACATCACAGAGCGCTACAAGCTAATCAAGCATTGAAATGCTACCTCCTTTTATCTGTTTTAAGCTTGCAATGGATCAGTTTACAACTGCACTGTATAACATGGCAGCAGTTATAGCAGTGTTACGTTACCAAAAATGTTACAAATTATTATACTCAAATGTCCAGGTCTGCTGAAATGTTTCTTGTACATAAGCCATTTCACAGTCTCGGTCATGCTTATATTCCTTTTCTTACCTTTTACAGTGCTACTACTGATCACTAGAAAAGGAGGAGCCAGAACGGCACAGGATATTCAACACAAATATTGGATGTGATTTATATAATCCTATAATGACTCTTTCTATCTGACTTCAGTCCATTCCTAACAATTCTTTCTAATAGTCTACTTGCTTCTATGAGCAAACATTTTTACTGAGTCATCCATTAAGACTCCAAGTTCTCACTCTTGAATTTTAGTAGTTAGCTCAATCCCACTACTGGAGGAGCCTATTCTCCAAAACTATTCAATGTTTTCCTTAAAAATTAGAACAATGAAGTAGAATGAACGCTTTGAAACTGTGCAGGTGACAAGTGTTAAAATACTTCTGGAGACAGAAGTACTTAGCAAAAAGGATTTGGATAAACAACACTTCAAAGTGATTTTTGTAAAGTAACAAAAGTTATAAAGACAAACTCTATTCAGGAGTCCATGCAGAATAACTGATTTCAAAAACACTGTTGAGAAGAATCCTGAAGGATTACAGCACTCTACAAAAAGAAAATGAGTCAGTCAAACAGTATCTGCAAAAAACGCACCACTCTTTCAAGATGTACGAGCATGATTGAAAAAGTCACTGTTCCTTGTGCCTGGGGACAGGTGAGGCCTCAGACGAGTAACTGTTTCTAGATCATGGGACTAGAACTTCAGAAGACACAAACAAATTGGAGAGAGTAGAGGGACGTATTAAAAAGAAGATACTAGGAGGTTTACAGAAAGCAGTAAATGAAGGCAACTTCAATGCCTGTGATTAAGCAGAGGAGCACAAAATAAGAGTCTTCAATCACCATACAAAATTGACAATGATCAGTAGTTCTGTTTCCTCTACCAGTTAGATAAGCTAACCTCATTTGCAGCAAGGATGGTTTAGATTAGGCATGAGGAAATCTTTCGGGACACAATTATACACTGGAACATACACTGGAATTTTCATCACCCTAAGGTTTTAAGAAAGGATTACACAAACACCACTTGGGAAGGGAACATGAAAATGTAACATCTCAGCACACAGCCAGCCAAATGGATCTAATAAATAAGAGGATAAAACCAAAGCACTACAGAAAGGGAGCTCTAATTCAAATGGAGACTCTCACCTCCAACGAGTCAGAAGATGGATGCTGTGAAATAGTAACAGCCACTAACAGCCGTAAAATTATTGCGGTACTGCAAACTCCTTCCAAGAACTGTTCCCCACACCAGCAGTCAGTGCGCTTATGGTGGCATGGTGCAGGGCAACATGGCTCAAACTGCCTCCTCTGTCACTGAGCTCTTGGTATAAATTGATTACAGAATATGGTAAGAAACAGTAACAACATTCTAAGTTCAAAATACACCAGAATTCACTGCCAGAAGTAGTCTGGATCCCTGGAACACTCGTTACAGCTGATCACAATTGTGATCAGTTTCATGGAACAACAGAAAAAAAAGAAAAATGCCATTTGTTTAATCTAATTTTTCTAACTTAATTCTAAATTAAATTCAAATTCCCTACTTAATTACTACTATTCTTTAAAAATTCAGAAAATCTTTTGGGGGTGGGGTGGGAATTATTTATGTTTCTAGAATCTACATAGCTGCTGGTAAAAGCAAACCACTTCCCCAGCTACAAAAGCCCAAATGTATTCAGAAATCAAATTCCAAGCTTTAGGGGTTTAGTAGGCATAAGGAAGAAAGCAGTGGTGAGGGAGGGACTGGCACCTTTCACTAAGATTAAAAACTGGGATTATATTCATTCTTTGCAGATGAGACATCTATTTTACAGGCTGCCTTATAATACGAAACTTGTGTATGCTGAAGTAAAATATCATTACAAGAAATAACTCACAAGATATTTACAAATTCTGACTCCAAACAGCATATGAAGTTAATTGATACACTTTATCACTGTAATAATTTTGAAAAGCAACTCTAAATTACTTACCGAAAATAAAAATCTACTATATACACAGGTAAAATTTACCTTTTATGTGCAGTTTAAATAAACTAGTAAATGAAATGCAGGAAAAAATTAGAATATTGCTAATAATTGAAGAAGTTACAGAAAACCATTTTGAGTCTGGATCCAAGCTCATTTAAGACAATTGAAATAACACAGTTGAAATACATGAGATTTAGATCAGGTGTTTTGAATTGTTCTAAGAAAGCAAGTAAATTACCATGTTTTCCATAGTAGTTTTCTTCATCTCTAGCCATGTAACTGCACCTGGATCAGTTGAGCAAGCTGTCTGTGTGAGATACCAACTATGCACTTCTGTGTTGCTAGCTAGCACACTTTCCCCAGCAAGTAGAGATACACAAAAATACTATTTAAATAGATTTAAAAATAAAGCTGATTGTCAGGGACTTCTCCAACCAGAACAGAAATTCACAAAGTAGGCAGGCCTTACTGTGAATAGAAAGCTATCACTCAGTGCCTTGTCCACCTACCCAAGCCAGTCTGTACAAAGGGGAATGAATCTTATCAGCTTGTATTAACCTACACTGTACATGCAGAAAGGGAAACGGCTGCACCTGAATACCATTTGTGAAATAAACATATGGAAGTCAATACAACCGAAAAAAAATCCTGATGATTTGCTAACTGAACATAAGGTATAACACTGTTGGCTACATTTCCTGCGCTACTGTGACAGTAAATAGTCTTTACATGAAACTGGTGGCCACATCTTTCCTCCTCTATTCTAGTGCCCCAAAGTTCAAGTCATGTAAGTCTAAAATGTAAACTGTCTGCTGTATCCTGAATTTCCAATCTTGTCAAGTGGAAATCTATCTGCAGAAGTAGTTATAACTTACTAAATTATTTCTTACTAGAATGTACTTTTTGTATTTCTGCACAGCACAAAAGTGCAGAACAGAAGAGGTACCACTAGAAGGTCTTAGCATTGTTACATTGATACTGTAATGTTTTTAAAGTGAAATGAAGTGCAAGGCATTATACTCAATATGTGAATCCAAAAGCCTGAGGCAATCTCTCCTTTGAAGCCACAGAGGAACAGAATCTACACGTGGTGATCCTGACCAGAATGAAATTTCCATTCTCTGCGGAATATGATTAAAACACCAATTGTAGAATTCTGCAATGAGAAATGTGTACACTTGTATATGCACTCCTACGATAATGTACAAGACAAGGCTGAACTACATGCTGGAATGACAAAAACAGCACTTTTAAGTCAGCCCTGTCACTGCACAGTACGCAATGACAAAGAAGAATAATCTCATATGACATTTAACCAATGATGCCTGTGATATGAAGTCAAAGCCCATTTTGTTATTACAGAACTTAGCAGCAATGTTCTAACGTTTACCAAATTAGATATTTAGTATAACCAGTATCAGGCAACCAAAGTAAAAGTAATATGTTGAAGATGTAGACTGATCTCCTGCAAAATATTAGCTGTTGACTGAACCCTTGTACTGAACTACCTCCCAAGACCTCCTGTCATTCTTAGGCATATAGAAAAAAAAAAATAAATAAATGCAGTGAGGCCAAAAGACTGATTTTACTGTGCTCCCATTCAAGTTTGCACCTCTGTGAAAGGCTGCTTCACTAAATCTCAATATAGTAAAGGAACAGAAGGCATTGAACAGACTCTGCTAAGCAAAAAGGCACGCTAACTAACATGCATTTAGTCAGCAATATATTACTCAACTCCAACAAAATGCTATTTCTAGTTTGATAACTATTAGTTTCTTCAGGTTTCTTCCCTGGTGTTTGGTCAACAATTACACGTGCCAGTGACTAGAACGGGTATGGCTTTTTAAGAGAACAGTGTTCTTATTAGCAAGCCGTTGGATCTGCATGTGTAGGCGCTGCTCCCCTCTACTGGAGCACATCAGTCAGTTCAAGTAACTCAAAGTGTTGCTAGAAAAGGCCTCAGCAACGGTAAGCCCTCCGCGTACTCAAGCTGCTAATTGAACGCTCAAAGATGCAAGTGCACAAAACAACAAATTAGGCTGCTAACAAATGCACGGGGTGTAGTAGGATTGAAAGAGGTTCATCCCAGTTATGTTTCTCTAAAAAAAAATCACATTAAGATTTTGATGCTTCTGCCCATCTGTTCCCAGTAGGATTATAAAAAAATCTCAACACAAGTTCCTGCAAAACTGATCTATCCTTGTCAGAAGCAGAAACTTCTTGAACATATATAAAAGCCTAAACTTTTCAAGGTTTACAGTCTTAATTTTGCAAAGAATCCAAATAAATGTTTGAAATGTACTGCTGTTTAGTGGTAGGCAATTTCATTTTACTTAGAAGATTTTTTTAGGCAAACTTAAAGACAAATCTTAACAAAGATTTTTTTAGGCAAACTTAAGGTACATTTTAAGCCACATGCAATATTCCTTATGCAGACATAGCCTCATAATCCTAGTAATGTAAAATAATACATTACTACTGTAAGACACATGTGTTGAAGCAGTCTATTAAATCAAAAGGTTGACATTAATACAAAAACAACTCTCAGTAAGTCTTGTACCTGGTTTGGCAGTACTGGCAGTGATGGCATACTGGTTTTTTTTTTCCTCTTTGAAAGATTCAGGTATAACTTATTTCTTATAAGATCATATGTTGCATATAGGTAAAACCTCATAAAATAAGGGCCTTGTTACTCTTGTAAAATCATGGCTCAGGCCTGCTGCTTCGGCTAAGCAGAAAAGGACTATGGGAAAGTTACTCAGCTGAACTGGAGTTGGAAAAACAAGTCATATAACCATTACCTGCTCACATCACGGTTTACGGTGGTTGGCTGGATTATGTTTGTTATGTTTTAAGACTATGTAACTGATAATGGGCTAACTGCTTAAAAAGGCCTGGTTTTTGCAATAAAGCGGCTCTCCTTTGCACCTGCCTGGGGACTCCATGTTGCTTTGCTTCATACAATCATGCACACACATAAACTGCAATTATAATAAAAACACACTTATGATTCCTCTCCTGTGTAATAAATCATACTAAATGGCAGCTGCCTTTGAAATATCTTTTCTGTGACAGTTTAAGTTTCTGGACTGCCATTATACTTTCGATACTGGCTCATGACTTGCAAAAAATGGAAGGGTGAAGAGAGGAGTGGCAGATGACACAAAGAAGTCACCTCATCACTTAGGTGTCCTTTTCTCTACAAAGCTGCAAAGACAGAGATCTCAACATGAAAGTCAGTTTCCACCCACACTTAGTCCAAGTTTCAAAAGAGTCTGTCGCTGACTTACGGTGAAGCTGAGGGCATTCAGCACTGCTCACAAACCAAGTGCCACTGCTTCAAGTCTTACTAAAGGACAGAATAAAAGAAGAGGGGGTAAAAAACACAACACAGTGAAAGATAAGGGTTTAAGTTTTCAAGCAGACCAAACTACTACGTACTATTTAGTTTTACCCATCATTCAGACTCTCTTGCTTCCCAAGAAGTCCAGGGCGTGGGCACTACATAAAGAGAATTGCCCAGGAATCCTGAGGTCAGTGACAGTTCAGTAGAGAAGGCTGACTGTTTTTCTACTGTGGTTACAAAACCAAGCACTACATCAAGCTCTAAGAATGATATTATTATCATTGCAGTCTCCTAATTAGCCATGTAGATGAAAAAGTATGATGTTAGCCACAAGACAAAGTGAACAACAACACATCATACTCCCGGATGACTGTCAGTCCAAAGATTGTGCAATATTTTTTCCTGATGGTGACTGTACAATTAACATGCTGTCCATGTTTACTATACATTAGACAAAACATCACCAGCATGATATAAGCAAATGTCAGAGGTCCACATCTAACATTCTCCTAGTATTAGTGACAGCACAGGCTATTAGGCAGTATTGAAACATACCAGTTGTCAAACAATTGCCCTCTGAAAGGGGACTGAAAATGCATACAGTTAATGTATTTAAAACAAATTATCACTGAACTGCAATGCTGCCATGCGATCAAAAACACCAATAGCTAGAGGAAGTTTTACAGTTCTTGGAACAACAAACAAAATGTTCCCAGCAGTTTGGGTCACATACAGAACTTCTTTACGGTTTCCATTTCAATGTGCTTATTAGCTGTTCCCCCAAATTATTCTTTGGAGCTGAAATTGTCTGTTCTTTTTTTTCCCAGATTCCATTTCTTATTCTTGTTCTGGGGCTAATGCAGCAACAAATTTCATGGACTATCCAAGCAAAGACACAGCTACCAAGATACTTCTGAAATGGTGTGATGTGTGGGAAGAGTACTTCTCTGCTAACTCAACTATTCTGCAAGACTTTTTTTTCAAAGTGAGGGTGGGCCCAGGAGACTGGATGAGCTCTAGAACAAAGCAAGTTCTGTCTGTTAGTTATGTTTGATGTAACTGTTTTGTTAAATATTTCCTTTTCCCAACATTTTCATGTATTAATCCAGCTAGAAAGGGCTTGGAACACACTCTCATGCTTTAGAAAAAAACAGCACCTAAAATACAGCTTTGATGATGCTTTACCCAGAAAAAGGAACGTTTTGAAATAATCAGATGCTTCCTATCCAGGATCAGAAAATGCCAGTTTTCTGTTTCTAGGCTGCTTTACTCCAGCTGATCTATAATGACAGATAGCAGCTAACGATTTTTTTCTCCTGGCAGAGTCTCTAACCCCACATGCTTTATACCATTACATACCATTGCAACCTTTTCTACTTATGCAGTAAAATGCTGCATGCAGATACCATACCAAGACCTTTTCTGTAAGTCATTAAAATAGCAGTTTTACATTCTCAGAGGGAGGGTGTTATCTTCAGCATCTACCATTAATAATCACAACACAGCACTGTTGCTACTGGGAAAAAAATGCAACTATACACAGTTTTTTAGATATAAAAATGCCAGGTGGATGAAACAAGAGCTGGATTATTCTGGACTTTGTGTACATCATCTATCTGCCACTATTTCATTTGTACAAATGCATTCAATTACTTTGGAAGCAAGAGAACAGTCAGACTCACAACCTTATGAATACACTAGTGTCTAATTCACAAAAGCCACGTTGAAACTGCAGTAATCAGAGCCTTGACCGCAATGCATAATTTTGAAGATCTTTCTCTGTATACCAGGCCTTTTCCAATAGCTGCATATTAAACCAAGAATGGCTGATGGTTCCCTGTATTTGTTTAATGAGCTTTTTTTTTGAAAGCTAAACATCAAAAATCCTAATGTAACATGTTGGTACAATGTCCAACATAAAATGAACACAGCTATCACATGTCTCAAGTTGGTCCATAATTTCAAAATTTTTCAGTCAGTATTCCTTACACAATTCTCAGAATACTAAGATAAGGTTCTATCCTTTCTCTCCCCTCCTCCCTGCACAGCCTTTTTAAACATTTAAAAATGCAGCTTGTGTCTTGAAGACAATGAATCAGGTGTCCAAATTTTAAAAACAATTATCTCTGTTTTATCTCCCCTTCTGGTTCTTCATGTCTCAGAGGTTCTATGCCTGGTGTGCACTACCCTGTTATTGATGTAGTACAGATGTACGACACTTCCACTTCAGCAGGAAGTGCCTGCTGAGCACATTCAGAAACTGGCAAGTTCACTTTTACAATTAGGACCCCACTTTTAAGAGGAACTGTATTCGTCCGGGTAATAGGAATTTGAACATAATCTTTACACAATTACAGAATGTACTGAGTTGGAAGGGACCCTCAAGGATCATCGAGTCCAACACCCAGCCCTGCATAGCACCATCCCCAAGAGTCATATCACGTGCTCAAGAGTGTTGTCCAAATGTTTCTTGAACTTTCTTGGTGCTGTGACCACTTCCCTGGGGAGCCTGATCCAGCACCCAACCACCCTCTGGGAAGAACCTTTTCCTAACAGCCACCCTAAACCCACCCTAACACGACTTCAGGCCATTCCCTCAGGTCCTGTCACTTGGCACCAAAGAGAAGAGAACAGTGTCTGCCCCTCCTCTTCCCCTCACGAGGAAGTTGTAGACTGCAATGAAATCTCCCCTCAGTCTCCTCTTCTCCAGGCTGAAAAGACCAAGTGACCTCAGTGGCCCTTCATACGGCTTCCCCCCAAGGGCCTTCACCATCTCTGATGCCCTTCTTTGGATGCTCTCTAAGAGCTTAACATCTTTCTCATATTGTGGTGACCAAAACACACAATACTCAAGGCCAACCCAGTGCAGAGCAGATCAGAGTGGTACAATCCCTTCCTTTGCCCAGCTGGTGATGCTGGGCCTGATGTGCCCCAGGCACAGTCAGCCCCCCTGGCTCCAGGGCACTGCTGACTCATACTTCAACTTTCTGTCAACCAGGGTCCCAGGACGCTTTCCCCAGCACTGCTTTCCAGCATCTCATTCCCCAGCCTGTTCATACATCCAGGGTTGCCCATCCCAGGTGCAGAATCTGGCACTTGCCCTTGTCAAACTTCATATGGTTGGTGATTGCCCAGCCCTATAGCTTGTCTTCTGGTGTTTCATTCAACAACAACAAAACCTCCATCACTACTGTTACAAAAAAATGAGTCTGGTACCAAAATCAAATGGAAGGTATAAAAATAAATAAGGTAACCTTTAGCTCTAGAACAAGTTATGATTCATTATTAAGGGTAAAGCAGACTATTAATAGCTTTTCACAATTCATTTTTGGGACTAACAAAGTTTATACCACTAAACCTTTAGCACAAGGTTCAAATTCCACAAAATATTTATATCTTGTGGACTCTGACTTTTGATAATTACTATAATTTTCTGTAAGACGGACTCTTGGTCTTACACGATTAATTACTCCAAAATGCAGACAATTCATAGATTTGTCACAATTTTCCATTAAGAACTAAAAACAAATAATAATTTTAAATTGTCTTTTATTTTCTATTAATTTTTATACTAACAAGTATCCATGAGAAAACAACTATTACAACCTACTTAGAACCTTCCATTTAAAACTTATGTAGCAAATTTAAAATTTCTTTTAGATGCAAATAGAACACTGGAAGTGGCATTACAAATTATTTTTTTCTTTCTATTGAAGTAGAAGCATTTGAATAAGAACTTTGTAGCGTATGTCAGTTCAAAACCAGAGAAATTACATGAGAGTATTCTGTAAAAGAAGTATATACATAAAGTTCTGCTTTTAAAAATAACATTAAGAAATTACAAAAAAATTTTAAGAATTGCAAGCCAGACATCCTGATTCACTCAAGACAAACTGCTGTCTCTCATCCTTTGTTTTTCAATAGAATATACAAATATCCACTCCCACAGTCCTTTATTCTGAGGGAAAAGGGGGCACAAATCTATGAAGTATGGTCTTACAAAGTAGCACAAAGTCTCTGGAAAAACTGTCTCTAGTAATTAAATGCACAGCTTTCAGAAACTAATAGCCCTACAATCTATGAGAAACTGGCATGGGAGCCACATCCAGCTATGATGGCTGATTACTAGGGAAGACAGAAAACCATCCAGAAAATATCCCTATATAGCTTGGAGAATTAGTAAAATTTTAATCAGTTTCTTTAACAAGTTCCTCGATGTCATTATTGTATGACAAGCTGTTGCAACACGTTTTCTGTGAGTGTCACCACCATTCTCCTTGCATTCCATATCTGAAATAAAACCATTCTTTTGCTTAGAGAGATTGAAAAACTGGAAGCAGAGCAAGACATTTTCTGCCCTAGTTCAGGTCTACGCCTCAGGCATCCCCTTTTGGTGCACACCTGAGTGAGAGAAGTGATAACGCCAAGCCCTAAGAACTCTCTGTTCTGCCCCAGGCCTGGGCTCAGCGCGGCCACGGGACATCCTCCGGTAGCCGTCTCTGGAGAGGCTCCGGAGCAGCGCCGCGAGGAGGCCTCAGTCACGGCCGATCCCCGAGACGCAGCTCGGCCGTGCCCTCGCCAGGCACAGCCCAGACCGCTCCGCGCTGCTGCCCGAGGCCACGGAGCCGTCCGACCCTACTCAGCCCAGGCGGCCACTGTCCTGCTCTGCCCTGCCCGCAGCACCGGCCCAGCGCCAGCTCTGCCTCCCTGCCGCAGGCTGGCGCAGCCCCGGGCTCGCTCGGACCTGCTGGCCTTGCAGAGCACCATCCAATAGGCCCTGCCTGCCAGCCCAATCCCGGCCCTTGTGGCCCAGCTCTCAAGGCAAACCTTGATCCGGCAGCAGGATGGTTACATAAAGAGTGACTAGTTAATTTCTATTAAAGAACAACGTTACAGAAATGCAAGCATATTTAACATTAGTAAAACATTTTCTCTCAAATGAATACCCTCCAGAGCAGCTCAAGGGTTGTTTCAGCCAAACATTACTGAATAGCGATAGATCATGTCTGCAGAACAGTGTCTGGTAAATTACACTACATAAAGCTGGACAATTTAACGTACGACATGTTGATAATTCAAGGCATTTCCAAAGCTAGAAAATGTCTTGTTTTGCTTTTATAAAGGGCATTCTTTGAACCAAGCACCCAGTTTCACTGAAAGTCACACTGCCCAAATGTGTGACCAACTTTGGCACTTGGTTACTAGTATTCAGTACAGTATTAGAATACAAAAAATAAAACCATTCAGATGGGGATTTGGTGAGTCATAACTATTGCTGCTTTAACGGAGGTTAAAATGTATGTTTATTTAACATTGTACATAAGATGCATTATTATGAATGCCTGTCTTTCTGTACAGTCTCTGTACAGCATACTGTCTGGTATAATGAACAAAGCACCAGCTCTCCCTGGTTGTTTCTGAACCATAAGATATGCAGTGACAATTGAGAGTTTGTAAGGCTATGTTAATTAGATCCAGTCTTTTAAAGGCAGGCACATTTTCATTTATTTTGCCTTCATTTCTGAGACTTCTGCCACTTACTGTAGGATGTACTCTGTAGTCTTAGCAGTGTTAACAATGGCTCTGTGTCTGGAACAGTGAATATATTCTCAAAATTATAATACAGGCAGATGTAATTTAAGAATTTATTTGAGCAAATACAGTTGCTTAGAAAGGGTCAGAAGGCACCCTTTATTTCAAGCTTTTTCACTTATTAATAAAAACAGACTTCCACTGTATTCTCTATTTTGTCTTCATAAAGGAAAATACTCTGGAATCAAAAGCTTGACTTTACACAAAGCCTAATGTGTTCTTAGACAAAAGAAGAGGGCTGTGACTACTGATGTTTTCTGTTTCTATAGGCTTCTAAAGTAACAACATACTATGCTGAGTTGGTCTGTATCCTTTGAGCCAGGTTTGCTTCCTACAACTGTTAGCAAATAAATAATCCAATATTAGTTACAGGTTTTTATTCCTCCAAGGAACTTGTTGGCATTTCCAACATGCACTATTAATGCGAGACTGTTACACACTAATGCAGAAAACAATGTCTCCATACATTTCATTATTAGGTGCTACAACAAGGAAATTATTATTTGAATCATGATCTGAAAACTGTTTGAATAATTTTGGATGTAAGAGGACTAAGTCTGGAAAATTTCACGTTAGCTAGATATCTGTACAAACTAATACACAGTGACTCCTAAACCTGTACACAGACTGACTTGCAATGCTACTATACCAAGCACTGTGCATTATGAGAAAAGTCTTTCTAGGAAACAACCTGTTTCTTGCAGAAGCAGGTGTCAAGTTAGTGTCTAAAGCACAGAACTGGCTCAGATTCCCCCTCCATTTCAACAGAAAAATATACTATATGCTCATTGCATAAGACTAGGCTTATTATAAATAACTTGAAGATTTTCCTGTTTGTGATGGGTAACCTAACCCCAATCTGGAACTTGTCTTCTACTGCTGTTGGTGAATCACTTTAGAACAAAACAACTGAAAAGTGTAATCCTAGATGTAAATCCACAGACACAGTGACATAAACAACAGTCCTGAATGCTCAGTCTAGACTAAAATTATTATAGGACTAAAACCCATATATATGAATTGTTAGATGTATATCAGCTATATGTGGAATTAATGAAGACGTGATCACAAAAGATTAAATTCTCTGGGAACATTTCTACAATGCTTCTTGTTGTTCAAAAGAAAGGGTACTCAGTAATAACCCAGCCCAGTATCTGCTTCATTACAGGAATGGGCCATGGGCCTTCCTAGCATCTTAACAAGTGTTCAGGATCCAAAAGCTGGGCATTTGGTTAAACACAGATGCTGGATGAGACACTCACTGTTTTCTAAGAGGGAGGAGATATTCTTACAGACTTCGCAGCAGCTCCAGAAAACGACACACTCATTATACATAAACGACGTGAAAAGTGTATTCCAGCTGCTGGAGGGAGAGGGAGGGAGGAAGGAGAGAATCACAGCCCACTGTAGATATGAACATTTAATGTGACTGTTTAACACATGAATATTTAAAAGACTGACAAGTAACTTGTGCAGAAGAAACATCTCAAAGACAAATCAAAACCAGACCAAAATAGGAGGCAAAATAAGATTTGGGGGATTTGGGGAGATTCTCAGAATACGTATTAATCTTAGCAACACTGAGAAAGCTTTTAAGAGAGTTGTGAAAAAATATGAGAAGAAGGAAGCCGTATGAATAAGAATTTGGTTTACTCTGACGAAAGATCAGAAAATTCATTCCCAGTCTCAGAAATAAAACAAGTCTCACGTCCTTACAAAAAGTCACCAAACCCGAGCATTTTACAGTCCTAGACTCAGCTTTATCCACTGCAGATATATCTTAACATTTTGAGAATAACAGTAACCAATAAAATCATAACGTATATAATAACGTGCTGACTGGAAGTTCTGGTACTATTTTCTCAGCTAAAAATGCTTAATATTAGGCCGAGATGCCTAAAAGTTAATCTCTGGTTTAATCTCCAACTCATTCCTAGAAATTGCTGTCTTATATTTGGTAAATATTAATAATCATATAAATTGTAAGTGGAAATGAGTTTCTGCTCTTATATGTGACAAGGTTGTAATATCCCATGAAAACTGTGAAATCCAAGGAACTGGAAGCAAAGTAAATTTTGAAAATTGAGCCTTTAGCATTACAGTTTTATTGCTGAATCAACTCCAGTGCTTTTTTCTTAGGGTCATCTGGCACTGAAAAGTACAGTCAAGAAATATTATACTACTAATAAACAACTAATACATTGCTATTATTGCTGTTATTGTTGTTACATGCTCCCATAAAAACTGCATTTTTTAAAGTGGTACCCATTAACACCCAAGTTACTTAGACTTTTCTCTGCAATGTAACTGCAACTGTACTAGTACACAGATACCAAAAGGTGGACTGAAAACACATAAGCTTAACATTCAGCTATAAAGGTGCTGCTAACACACTTTGCTACATGGAATTTATAGCAGTAAGGTTTCTGTGGCTAGTAACTCTTCTGTTGGTGCCATGAAGAATTCTACTCTGTCTTTCCCAATGGTATTCTAAGCAAATGCCCTCAGGACACATGTACTTGGAGCCAGTGCAGGTCACAGCACTCTTTTTATGGCCTTCAGATACTGTGCTTAAACTATGACTGAGCCTACAGAAGGCATTACCATAGGACACCTAATCTCATCTCTTGAGACCTCAAGGGAATGGCACATCAACAGAAATGTTGTGGTGTGCAGTCTGAATTTGCCTTCTCTGGTGAGCCACCACACCACAGTATTCATTCTGATGAACCTCTGGTTGATGCAAACAAAAGGTATTGCAAAACTGAAGTATCAGTGTGTAGAGGGAAGATTTCACAGTGCATGCTTGTACCCTACTTTTTCCTACGTTCCGTTAATCCACTCATCTCCTTAAAGAATGGAAAGTGAGGAGAAAGACATTGTATCTGTACTATATTATGTATAAATGCCAAATACATGAATTTATTTTCAGCACTCACTAAATATTCCAAATCTCTGAAGAAGCTAAAACACCCCAAACTACTAACTAGCAATTTTGCAACGATTTTATTTTACCTACTGTTTGTTTCCATGTGTGGTCTGTGAGCATACACATACGCAGATGTTAAATTTTAACTGGAAGGATTTTCTTCACTATGACTCTAAAATGCAAGATTTTAACACTCCAGGGTGACATGCGTCCACATGTTATTGCATAATAACACTTTTTGTCACCTATATTTAGCTAGCAGGCTACACACTTCCTTTCCAGTTGAGCAGAAGTGACTGTTCTGCTAAGAGAGCAATCCCTTCATAATAGGGAGATCTTCATGGAATTCTTTCGGCTAAAATATAAGTAGAACGTGTTCAAGGATTCCTAAGTGCTGTTTCCGTTATCTGTGACCTCCAATGTTACAGGTCCTGTACTCTGTTTCCTTCTGTTCTGTCAATATCCTTCAATCCTCATTTCCTAGTTCACATTCTTGAGTAATTCCCCATCCTGAATCCCAAATTATTCTCCCTTCTCTTCCTAGTCACATTTTTATTACCATTCCGCTGCCATATATGAAACGAGACTGCTCCTGAATGACAGGTTTCCATTCTCCTCACCCTCAGAGATAGAAATGTTTTATACATTTTTAATGTGAAGAGCCGGTGCAAAATCAGAAGGCTACATAAGAAGGTACATAAAGACCAACCAAATAAAGGGACTACTGCATATTAAATCTGCTTTCTATACCTTAGAATACATAGCACTAATTAAATATCTCAGTGAGCAGTAGCATTTCTCTAGTCTCCTCTGAAATGGTGTCATTTACACTGCACCATCGCCCATTAAAACAAAATCAGCTCTTCATGTGCCCTAAAACATTTTGCCAGTCAAGAGTCAATCTGTTTGGAAACCTATCACAGAAAATAACTGCGAAGAGTGAAATCAACATTCCAACAATATTGTAAATTATAAGGTAACCAGAAACTAATTTGAAAAAAGAGAGATGTTTCGTAGAAACAACCCGGTGTTGACAGAGAGATTAATAAAAGGAAATGTCAAAAAAAGGACTGTTTATGTTACAAGAAGAAAATACCCATTTTGATACACATTCCCTTCCTGTGTATAATTCAGCATTATGAATTTGAAAGCTGAGATTCTAAATCTTGCAAATCTTTTTTAACTTGCTCAATTATAAAGACAGGTATCTCTGTGGGCTCCACAGGAAAGGGCCCAGGTTAAGTCTTTCATATAAGTCAAATGAGACTTGAACTGGTCTGAAATAATGGTTCAGAAACTTCATCTTTCTCTACTGCTTCTAAATTGTATCTTCTCGATTGTTTTTTTATAAGACAGATGGAGTTCTTAAAGAGCAACCTAAACTTGTGTGGCAATTACTACAAAAATTCCAAGAAAAGCTTCAAACATATGCATTGAAAACAGCAAGAAATCTTGAATTTCTCTTATGTTTTAAGCAGCAGACCTCATGCTAGAGAAACTGATGCCAAAGATAAGTATCAGAAGTTTTTTGACTGCCCTTCTACTATTTTCTGGAAGGTTTTCTCTACTCTAGTAACCCAGTTTGAGCTTGCCTAAGGTGAAGAGACAGATCTATAAACTGAACGATGGGCATAAAAAGAATGTAAAGAAGCAGACGTAAGGGATCCTGTTACATGCAGACCACATGGACAGAAATTTAAAAGTTGAGATCACTGTCAGTAAGCCAAGAGGAAAACAGGACTGGTTGACAGCTACACTTGCCTGGTGAGAGAGGCTTAGTTTCCAATCTCAGAGTACTGATTTTATGTTAAAGATGTCTCAAAAAAAAAAAAAAACCAGAACAAACAAATGAACGAACAAACAAAAAAACACATGCAAAACCCCAACAATCAAAAAAACCCCAAAACCAAACAAACCAACAAACAAACAAAAACAAAACAAAAATACAAAAAATCCCAACTTATTCAGGACCTTCCTTGACCTCTTGGCCAAAGCACCCTCATACAGGAACCACTCTGTTGAGATTTTTACAGCAGTAGAGCTGTTCTGAATGTTTGCCTATTCAGACTCCCCAGTCACCTAAATAAGACTTACATTATTGCTAAGAAAATATGTGGTCTGTGCAATAGGAGGATGGCAGGATTGTGGGGGCTTTTTTGTTTGGTGCTGGCTTTTTTGTTTGGTTGGGTATTAAAATAGGGCTGATCAAATGTTTTAGAATGCTAATGTTTTCAGCTTCCCAGACTTCCTTCCCTGTCAATGCAGCAACAGCAATATTTGTTCTTCAGCTTAAAAGACCCAATACTAAATGTCCATCTAAACTGTGATTAATGTAGCTTGATTAATGATTAAGTAGAATAAAAATATCTTCTGGAGGGAAAGAAAGGAAGGAATGAGAAAAAAATAGAGTGGAAAGCAAGTGGAAAAGGAAAAAATCAGGTAAGCAAGGGAAACAGGAACGAGATGATGCAGAAGGGTACAATCTGTAGCGTAAGTCTAGGAGAGTTTATAAGACTGATCAGGTATCCAAGAACAGCAGCAAATTATCCACATGTCCTTCACTAAAGACAAGTCCACCACAAGCTGTATCTAGCAGGCAGCCTAAAGACATCAAGTTAAAATTGGACTTTGGTTATCCTGACAGATGCGGAATGGAATAAACTATTCAAAAAAAGAATTTCTGAATCAAAATTTTTAATCTGAAGCACAGCAATTTTGTAATGGAGAACAGTGTGAACTGAAAGAAGTTCAAATTCTAGCACATTTTCAAGATACAATTCGTATTATGACTTACAAAGAGTGTTTCTTGAATCTTAACCATCAGCAATAATTTCTTTCAATGCACATAAACATTTTCTAACTAACAGTACACTCCCATCCATTTAATCCATTTAAGTAAAACTGTAACTGTAGTAAACTGTGCATAAATGAGAATTTGATAGTCACAATATGTTATTACTTGATTTTGATTTCTGGATAATACACTAATGAAATGATTCCTGAATGCTAACAACAAAGAACCTTAAAGATAATGAGCATGTACTGGTAAAATGCAGAATGAGATGACAGTACATATATAGCCTGAATGCTTTAGGAAATGCAATACAAAACTTGACTGAAGGAAAATTACCTGAAACACAGAGATGTATTTTCCTATTATTAATAGACAAAATGACGGCTAACAAATGGTTTTCTTCTTAGAGTACCTTTTGTGAGAGATCTCCATCACTAAACCTAATCAAAGCTTCTATAAAAACTGAAAGAGCTAATAAAGATTAAATTGGACAAGTTGGAAATACCAGGACACATTGGACTGACTTTCTAGTCTCACATGCCAGAAGGCTGTTCCAAATTACTATTCAATTCTAAGGATGGAAGCCAATGCTTTTCAATCCCAGGCTTTTTTTGACATACCAAAAATTATGCTCAGTCTCTCCTCCTGCTTCACTACAGGCTAGGAAGAAAAAGTAAAAAATTGCTTGAGTTGTGGACTACTGTCCTAAAAATCTGAAAATAGGAAAGTTAAATCAGTTTTCCAGTGACTCTATACTCTTGCAAAACACTTTTAACTATGTGTTTGCTGATTATTTTATGCCAAGACATGGTCCCCCTTTCCCTGACTGTGATTTGGATACCTACCCTGCTGAGCCCTACTTTGTTATGCAACTTGTGCTGCAATACCGAAGCAACTATGTGTCTTCACAGAACATACAAAAGCCATCATTCAGACATAAGGAAAAAAGAAAAAAAGATGGCAGTGGATTGGTCCCCCATTCTTTAAATACTTCCCACCCACTAGAGAATTCAAACAAAAAAAACCGTCCCACAGTGCACATTCCATCCTACTGGTACTCCTAGAATAGAAGTGTTTCAATTGCTTGGCACAGTGGATCACCAGGAATAAATACATCAAGCCAACCAGAGCTTGCATTAGGTATTAAGACCTATTATTTCTGGGATACTCTGACATTTTGTCACAGTATCAATACAATTACATTTTTAATTGCTTTGAGTGCTACTGGGAAATGGTCCTGAAGCATGAACAACTTCTCACACATTATGCAAGTCTCCCATCTTGAGCGACACACAAGTATTAAAACCTAACAAACAAGAGGCTTCCTTTACCAAATAAACATTTCCTGATCTTTTTCTAGTGTGATATTACATGGCAACATTCTTCTTACTCAGTACTTCCAGAGGAAGATTTTCTCATGGCCAAAATATTTCTTTTATTACAGATTCAGCACGTTAACTCAGCAGATTAAGATTTGGAAAATATTTGCAGGCGACTTTCAGCTGTATAGAAAATCTGCTGCAAAGTGCTTCCTATGTAGTTCTACGAAAGCTGCGAAACAAATGAACAAAATCACCTCCAACAACTTCTTGATCAATGTTTATCACTACTGAAGTGTTGCCAAAGAAAATGGCAGGTTTCCTTCAAGGGTCCGTCATGCATTACAGAGGATTCACAGCTGGAAGTCAAATACAAACTCCTCCTGAGAGAAATCTTGTGTTCTAAATATGATTATAGTTTGGAAATCTGCAATTATCTTTTAAAAAAAAAAGTTCTGATGGTGAAAGACGCTGCAAACGTAACACAAAAAAAGCTTCCGATTCCTTCCTTTTTGCTCATATTTATTTTGATGTAGGTCAGATTTGTAGAATTGAAGCCAACAGAGTGAGAATAGGAAGGAAAAATCATAAAAGTCCTCTAAAAGAGAGGACAACAATGAAGAAGCATGCAATAAACTAAAACTGTATTTTGTAACAAAAAGACAGATTGACAGACCAGAGAGAGACAGACAGGCAATACTGAAAGACAAAGCAGATACTCCAGATGCCAGATGCATAGATGATGTCAAAATTGATGCCTGCAATGACAACAGCTATAGTAGAAGAACTTGTCATCTGTACTAATAATTTGCATAAACTTTATTTCTCCTTGGAGGGATGCAACCTCACATTATTTAGAAACATCTACATTAGTAATATTAGCAGCATTTGGTTGAGGGATTGTGTCAAATGGTCAGGAAGAAGCTGTGAGTAACCACAGTGTAACTTGCTACAGCTTTTGTAGCGCAGCCAAAGCTGCAGAGAAAGACAACATAATATGTAGCTGCCATCAAATGTAAACACAGCCCACAAAAATATAAGCACATAATTTAATCTTCTAATCAAATATTTAGCTTTCATCTATCTTTTAAAAACAAAAGGTAAGGACATGGGTGAAAAGTAAACCAATCTCATCTGTAAGTGGAAATCATGTACAAGACCATAGCAAGGGAAAGCAGATGCATATGGCTTTGCCCTTTAGTACTCTAATCGTGACTGACATCAAAGTTAAAATGCCCTAACATCAGGAAAACATGTTTTAAGATAGTGCCCAGCTATCCCAAGGGTTTACAAGTGCTCATCACGTCTGCATGAGTGGATGAGCAGACAGGCCAAGACAATGCAAGCATGTTTGAAAGGTCAAAAAAAGCACAGCTAGACAGACTATAGTCCTACCCTTCCACAAGTGCTCCAGAAAGCCTCTTGGGGTCACACAGTGAGAATAGAATCCACTTCCTCTTTCAGTTTAATTTACTATGCAGGCTATAAACAGAATGCTACCCATAAACAAGAGAATCTTTCCAAACACATAGCAGTCTGAATTAAGGACCACTGTCATTCAGTTGTCTTGTATGGTTGGGCAACCACTACTTATTATTTTAAAGGCACAATCAATACAAGCAAATTTAATACTTTAAAGCAAATTCACTGCAGGATGCCTTTTAGAGATAATCTTTGGTACAGACATAAAACTATGATACTTTGCCTTAAAGTATGACAGATAATGGTTACAGACAATACAGTTTAGCGCAAGCCATTAGGACTAGTCAAATCTAATGAACTTTAATTCCCACGTTGAGTGCAATACTATCTTTAGCTTATCCCACTAACTGAACTGACTCAACAGCTTAAAACAAGTCAAAAAAACAGGTGACCAAAAATACATTAATTGACCATCCACATCCCCAGGAGTCACTCTGTGGGGAAAAAAAGAAACACTTCCCCACACTGTTCCTTTATCATGCCATCCTTTCTTACTGTATCTTTCTTATACTTTTGAGTGAGACACAGCATAAATAAGCAACATTTGTAGGTTTTCTCAGATATATCTTATTCTGGCAGTGATTACAGTGTACAGAACAGGGAAGAGTCTTGGAAAAAAGCTCTTGGCAGTCGGGGGCTTCATTTTTTTCTGCTTGCAGAGCCACATTTCCAGGTGTACTATACCACTTCATTGATAGTCATTGGCTCAGAATTCTAGTGCGCCTGTTTATTTGTTTACCATCTCCATTTACAGATTCACTTGATTTGGGGTTACTTTCACTTTGTTTAGAAACTTTCACTGATTTCTCTTCCTATTCTGCTTGTCAGTATCCCAAACCACTCATTCACTACCTACAGATTTTTGATTCCCTCAGTTGAAAGGAAAACCTTTCATTATAAAAGGATTAGAAGAAAAAGTCAAGTTTCCAGTAGATGAGCTCTCTTTCTTATCTTCTCTACAATTCCAAAATAAGCTTCCAGACAGCTGCTAAGATGGTTGCTTTCCCTCAGACTGGAGACCAAAATGGTGGCTAACCTCAAGCTTGTGGACTGGTGTTATATGGCTCTTACCACAACACTTAGTCATTTGTGAAGAGCTTATCAGCATGAATTAGCAAGGATCTGCTCTGCGTGAACTGCATAACTAGAAATACAATATAATGTAACATTATGTTACTTGGTTTCCAAATTAAATTATATATTCCTAGTTATAATAATTTTGTTAGCAATATATATGTACATATTATATACATATTTACTTAAATACACACACACATATGTATGAAAGAACTGTATTATCTCACAAATCCTACACAAACCTTTAAATTACTTATAGGGGTAAATATTATAAGAGTTCAAGAGTATTGGTCACAGGCCACATCATTTCCCTGTTTATAGCAGTTGCCTAGATGCTATCACAGATACTGCATTGTACTGAAACTGACAAAAAGGCATATTCACAGATACAGCTTATTGCCTTTTGTCTGACAGAATAAAGCAACACAGCATAGGAATTATTTATCATTCTGCCGTGGGGGGTGTCTAAAAATAAGTACTGTATTTTGCTACGCTTAGCTAGTTTTCAGCAACCTGATCATAGCCAAGAAATTATGACTCTTATAGAAAAATATCAATGATTAAAAAAGCAGTTAATTTTAATGTAATATCCACTACAAATAATCTTACATAATAAATACCAGAGGTATTATTCCGCATATTAATTTATTTCAAAGTACACTGATTATAAAGGACACTAATTCAGCTATCAAATTTCACAGCACATCAGCTTGTACAAGTCTAGATGATCTGCATGCAATAGATACTCACTTTCTTCTATATACAATCAGCTGTGCAGAAGAGATAATTATGTGGTATCCCAGCCCACTCATGTTAGAGCTCCTCTTTCTGGTGAAACATACTCCTAAAAGTACAAATGGGTTCCCACCCTTACCACATCAGAAGTACACACTAAACATTTATTTTTAACAGATATCTACCGGTTAAAAGTAGGTACAAGCCTGGGACTTCCTGCTGAAGAAGTAACCCATCAAACATCTTTAGGGAACCTTAATCAGTGACCCTCTTTAGGGAAAGGATCGCTTTAGGCAAAACTTCCTTTTCTTGGCAGATGTCAGAGGTCAGTCAAAGGCACCATTCCAGGTTTTAGTAGAAGAGAAGACCTTTGACTTCAAAGTGACTACTCAACAGATTACCTTCAAGGAGTACAGTCACTTGCTGCAACTCTCTTCAGCACAATCTAGAAGGGAAAGGATGACTTCATTTTTGTGGAATGAGGCTAGAAAAATGCCAATATCCCTTAGTTAGAAGGAACAGTCAGACATACCCCATCTCTGCCCATGAAAAGTTGCCCATAATTTGTACGGGCATGGGGACAGCACTGAATTTCGACACCAGCAGTAGACTCTGTGGGATTATCCCACAAGCGAGAGAGATTCCCTCCTGGATACTTTTATTTCTGGGTGCTTATAGCATCCCAGCTGCCGTGAAGCGCCGCAGCAGATTAATGTGATAGAACATCTCTTGATGTTTCATATGGATTGCAGCTCTATTACTTGGAATGGCAGGTATAAAGCTATTTATATCCATATGTGGACAGAAGTGAATTCCAGAGACTGGAATTCTAGTATCATAAAAGCTTGGTACCAACAAATTTAGACTGAAAATATGAAAAGGAAAAAAAAAAAAAAAGCAGAAACATCCACGTAAAGTTTAAGTTGCATGGGTCTTTTGTCCAAAATCATACTCAGTCACTGTTGGGATCTGTTGCGTAACAATACTTAGATATCTAAGACATCCACTTAACTCTAACAATTGCCAGGCATTTATTTCCTGTCATCCTAGGAAAAATAAAACACAGGTTTATTATAAACTTTTTTTTTCCCCTAGTTACTTATTAGACTTGTCACCACTTTCCCACACCATCTTCATGGACTTTGAGTCCTGCATATCACACCACCTCCCAAGTAAGTGCCCACAGAAAATGAAGTTGGAAAGAACTTTGAAAGGTTATTCTGTTAGTCTTCTTCCAGGATTTCTTGGGTGCTTCTTCACTGTTTCCTCAACCTCTGACTGAAACACCTTCTTCGAAGTTTCACATGAATCAAGTTTCACATATGGAAATCTAAATGTCCAGGTTCACTTATATGTTGTACAGTGCACAGCCATCACATTTTCCTTACCTTCACTGTAACAAAGTAAGGTTGTTAACAAATATGGGTATTTCTCTTCCCTGTATTAAACAAATCAGACTATTATCCCATAAAACACACCTTGTTCCTAACCTCACAGGAAAGCTCTTATGTTTATGTGCTTTAAAAATCCTAAGTTAACGTAATTTACACTATCCTGCTAGATGCTTCTCTGTTATTCTATTAGATTATTAGACAATAATGACACACTGACTCCCTGACATAATACACACATGCTAAGGAATCACATTAGCAGATTTTGTAAATCTGACTGCCTCTGAGCCAGATACTAGCAACAGGAAACACAAACACAGTTAAGCAACTGTGAATGTGACGTGCCTTTACACTTCAGGAGTGAATGCAGAGCAAAAAGATTTTCTCATATCCAAGCAAAGATCAGTTACCGAATTTACTAAATCATCTCCACGTTTCTGTGTGTTTAACTGTAACAGCATTTTTTCTTCTGACCAGATGATTATGGCAAATTTATTTTTGCTTATTATGCAACAGTAGCAACTGATTAGCCTGTGCAGAATGAGATATTTATGACTCTAATATAAGGATACAGTGTAGAGAAATACAGGCCTAGTAGAACAGGAGAGACTTTGAGAAGCAGAGATGCAAGATTGGATGATACTATACTATACAGGCTTGGGATGGTAGTAGAGAGAATTTCCCCTCAACTATGTAGTAGTACCCTGCTTGTTAAAAGATATAACCAAGTTTAATTAGTCAACAAGAAGCCTAACTTATTAAACTCTTTCTAGTGTCCAGTGACAGTTACACATAACCCACTCAATAGTGTATAACTATGCATAACAGTTTCATTAATCTCCTTACTTACAGATGTTCTGATTGTATCATCCTTGTTCATGGCTGAGCCAATACCTTACTACCAAGAATGGCTCAGCATAAGTCAGTAAGCTAAAAGATGTACAACATTCAAGTGCTAAAGGATAACAAATGTAGAACCTGGATGCTTTCAGATACTCTAGAATCTTAATTGGACTGGAAAATGTAGTAATTAATTTGGCTCAAGAAATACAAAGAAGCGCTAGACCACTAGGTAAGGAAAAATTGTATTACCTAAATCCTACCAGTTTTATTGCCTATTCACTTACTGATCAAACCAGCTCTGGTATGGAGTACTTTTCATATTTTCATAGAACAACAAAATGGTTTGGGTTGGAAGGGACCTTAAAGTTCATCTCATGCCAGCCCTATGCCATGGGCATGGACATCTTCCACTCGACCAGATACTCAGAGTTCCGTTCAACCTGGCCTTAGACGCTTCCAGGGATGGCACAGCCACAGCTTCTCTGGACAACCTGTTTCAGCACCTAATCACCCTTGTGATAAAAAATTTATTCCGTATGTCCAACCAAAATCCTCTTTCAGTTAAAAACCATTTCCCCTTGTCCTGTCAACAGAAACCTTAGGGGAAACAAAAACAAAAAAAAAGAAAAAAAAAAGAGGAGTTAAAAAAATATATAATAAAATCTTTCTCCATCTTTCTTAAAAACCCCCTTTATACATATCAAAAAGCTGAACAATCTCAACTGTTTTGGCCTTTCCTCATAGGAGAGGTGCTCCAGCCTGTTAATCATCTCTGTGGCCCTCCTATGGACCTGCTCCAAGATCCCTGTCTTGTGTTGGGAATGCTGGAGACAGATGAAGTACCTTCAGCTGGGGTCTCACCAGAATGGATTAGAGGGGCAGAATTACCTCCCTCAACCCGGTGTACCACTTCTTTTCATGCAGCCCAGGAC
This sequence comes from Promerops cafer, assembly GCA_013398275.1. Lineage (NCBI taxonomy): Eukaryota > Metazoa > Chordata > Aves > Passeriformes > Nectariniidae > Promerops > Promerops cafer. Next base: position 36,284 of record VZSE01014789.1, on the reverse strand, counting down.
ACAACTGGCTTTCTGGGTTGCAGGTGCACATTGCCAGGCCACAGCCAATTTTTCATCCACCAGTACCCCAAGTCCTTCTCCTGCAGCATTGCTCTCAAACCATTCATCCCCCAGCTTGTGCCGATAATGGGGATCACCTGCGGCAGGTGTAGGACCTTGCACTTGGCCTCGCTTGACTTCAGGAAGCTTGCAGATCCTCAAGCCTGTCACGGCCCCCCTGAATAGCATCCCTTCGTTTTAGTGTATCAACTGAACCACTCACCTTGATGCCATCTGCAGCTGGGCTGAGGGTGCACTTAACCTCATTTATTTTGTTGATGTACATACTAAATAACACCGGTTTCAGTACAAACACCACTCATTACTGGCTCCCACTTGGATACTGAACCATTGACTGTAACTCTTGGGACAAGGATATTGTGGAGGACACTACCACAGAACCAGACAAAAAACAAAGCAGCATGCTAAGAGAGAAAGTTTTCACTCAAAAAGACCTGTCTGCAGTAAAAACCAACAGGGAACATATTATAAAGTCTTTAAAATTCTTTCTCTGTTTTTCTGCCCAGCCTCCCAAGTTTATTCCACAGTGAATCGTTTATGTAAAACTAGGATGCTGGCAAAATCAGGTATGTCTCAAGCTCTGCAACTAGGTAGAGCAGATCTGCTCAAAAAGGAAATGATTTATCCTGCCTAAAACATGCACTGCAAAGCCCAGATGAAGTGGACCTAATTTATGTCAGAGAAGAAAGGCTTAAGCCATCTGAATCTGCATTTCGCTACTTCCAACACTTCCGAGTATATAAAAATATTTTAAAAGTGTTAAATTGAGTTTCATTTTTGATATGAACCTACCTCACTGGTATGAAATTTGAACCTCAGAAGGCAAAATGAATTACATACCACATGCACAAGGATTTACCAGCAGGAGCAAGGGAAGCTTTATCTGCAGCAGTGTCACAGCCAATAGCTTCCACATCGTATGACACTGCTGTGGCTAAATAGCCCATTTTCCTCAGTTTGAGGATGCCCTTCTTGCGTGGTACACATGCATAACTGGAGGAAATTAATAATGGTAAATGCAGGCCAAGTGACAAGAATGACATCTTGATAGTAAGTGTCATAGTTCCTCAAAAGCTCTCCCAAGTGAAACAGAACTTCCCCAGCTTGGGAACATAAAAAAATAGTATTCTTCTTAAGAGAAACCTAACCTGACCACTTCACAGCAGTAACTAGGATATCACAGTTAGAAACCCAATTTTTGGTTGCATCCATTACTGGCAAAAAAAATCATAGCTAAGTAGTTCTTCCTAGAAGAGATCTAAAAACGTAGATATAAAAAAGCTAGATGAATTTGAGTTGGAAATAATAAATTGGGCCTTCTCAATGTTTCTTAAAATAGTGATAAAAGTTTTTGTTAAAGATGTCATCATCCCTTGGGCCTTCAGTGTCCATTTGTAAGGTAAAACTGAACTGCAGTTCACTGCTACAGGAAATTGTTTATGGGACAATCACTGTTTCTACAATGAAGTAAAAAACAATTTCAACATTCATTTCAACAGTCACATGACAGCATTTAATACTGCAGTCACATGAAAGAAAAGTACTGCTTCCCTTAAAAAATAGAGACCCCACTTGTAAACCATGCACTTGACCAATCTCTTCTAAAGAATCAGACTGATGACACAAGTTAAGTTGAGAAGTATTTGCCTCTGTCATTTATAAATGCTGTGAGGAATCCTTGAGATTCCAAGGAAAGAAGTTTAGGACATCTATTCCTCTGAAAAATATACCTGCAGGCTAATAAATAACCAGCTGCAGGCAAAGACAACAAACTCAAGAGAATAACTATTACAGCAACCTAATTTAAAAGGAAAACCGTATTACATATGCTGAATTTGAAAATGCTGCACTTTCCATTTATAAGTCCTTAACATTATGGGATCTAACAGGGCAAAGAACCTTGCTTCCCAACACAAGAGTAGAGTAATTGCTCAAGATTTCTGCAAATGTAGCTAACACAATAAACATTACCATTATTAATATCCATACATGTAAATGAACTAAAAGGAAGTAAACACTGATGAAACAGCTCAAATAGCAAAAATTCTACAATTCTTCAGAATGCTCCTTTCCCCCTAAAGGTAAATTAAAAGATTCACCCTTTCTTACCCACGTAACATGCTTTCAAAAGGATGTTTAAAAGATTACTGTATTATGACAGTAAAACACTTGGTATCGCTCATCATGACTTTATACTAGAGTGCTCTTGATTACAAATGGCAAATGAGGAAGCATACACAGCACTTACTGAACTCTATTCGAAAGCTATTTTCCCCTTCCTGAATACTGCGTTCCGGCTCTTCTTCCAGAATAATACTTCCACTCTTTCTGCCATCAGTGCTGAGTATCTATGATTCTAGGCCTACACACTCACTGAAGTAACCTGCAAAACCCTTTGAATTCCATAGGAGAAAAAAGGGTTCTCTCAGAAGTTAAATGATTTCAGACTCACCAATTTTTATTTCACCTTAGCTTTGTGACTTGTCTTCCCTCCCTAAAGGCTTTTTTTTTTTAAATTTTCCCTTATAGGGAAGGGAAATAAAAAAAAGGCTTGGCTTCCTTCCCTTGAAGGAAGCCAAGCCATGGATTTTCCTTTAGTCAGATCAAGGTTCAGACCATAGCAGTGAACTAAAAAACAGATTTTCCCCAGGTGTAAACGTGTCACACAGCATGCCTGTGGTACCGAGGCAACGGCTACTTTACCAAGCCGCGTTTACCCTTTTCCGTAACTCGGCTCATTGCTGGAGGCCTTCGGGGCTCCTGGAGCAGCACACCTGTCCTAAAGGGGTTTGCTCATTCTGCACGTTTGTTTTGCCATGGAAATCTCGCGCGCACTGGAAGAGGAAATCAGCTTTGTAGCGACACCTTCAAACAGGCTAAGCAGCTTTGCAAACCCCATGTCCCCCATCACAAATACATCGCCTTCCAAGGAGCGATTAAAGCAGAGCCTAAACACTCAGATGAAGTTCTGCCCCCGGTGACCTTCCCGCGGCGCCGGTTAACAGGACCAGCGGGAAGCTCCCGCCGCAAGCGCCCCGAACACCGGCAGCCCACAGGTACCACCGCTCAGCGGGCTCCGCCCCCGCACACCGCTCCGGGCACCCCACGGCCCCCGGCCCCGCACAACGCTTCACCGCCTCAGGCATCACAGTCGAGTCGGCCCGGCCCGGCCCGGCCCGGCCCGCGCACCTGCCGCCCGGCCCCTCTCTGCCCCAGAACGCGGACAAAGCGGCCACAACGCACCTGCTCCCGCGGCGGGGGTGGCGGCGGCGGAAGCTCCAGGTCTGCCCGCCCCCATCTCTGCGCCCACCGGCTCTTTGCCTGAACCGATCATCCTGCTGGCTCCAGGCCGGGCCAGGTGCTCCGGCGTCCCCGGGGTCTACCTCCGACACGGTGGACCCTGCGGCCACCGCGCCNGGCCCGGCCCGGCCCGGCCCGCGCACCTGCCGCCCGGCCCCTCTCTGCCCCAGAACGCGGACAAAGCGGCCACAACGCACCTGCTCCCGCGGCGGGGGGGGCGGCGGCGGAAGCTCCAGGGCNGCGGCGGAAGCTCCAGGTCTGCCCGCCCCCATCTCTGCGCCCACCGGCTCTTTGCCTGAACCGATCATCCTGCTGGCTCCAGGCCGGGCCAGGTGCTCCGGCGTCCCCGGGGTCTACCTCCGACACGGTGGACCCTGCGGCCACCGCGCCCCCACATTCGCCAAGGGAAACAACCTCCGTCTGCCTCTGGCCGCCGCTGCCCGCCGGGCGGATCCGCGCTGTAAACAGGCCGGAGGGCAGTACAGGCGCCGGCCGCCCCCGCCCCAGCACCGGCGCTCGCCCCGCCGTGCCCCGCGCTCACCGTAGAGATGTGCGGAGGTTTCGCCCTTCCTCGCCATCGTCTCCCGGTGCCCTCCGCGCCGGCACTACCGGGGCACAGCCAAGGGCCCGGCGCCTCCCCCCGCCGCTCAGCGCGTTCTTTGTTGCCGTGAAGGCATGAGAGGCGGCGGCGGCCGGGCAGCCTGCCGCTCCGCTCTGCCGCGGCCGGCCGCAGCACCGCCCGCACCCCNGGCGGTGCCGGTGCCCGGGTCGCGAGGAGGGGGGGGTGCGGGCGGAGCGGCCGCGCCGAGGGCCGGTGAGGGGAGCCGGGACGGCTCGCGCGTCGCCAACTTCACTTGGGCCCGGCGGCAACTTCGGCATCCGGCGAGAGCGGGGCAGAACCCGCCGGGGCCGTACCTGGTAGGGCGTTTTCCATCCTTCCGCACCAACCGCCGCTAGCCGCAGCCGGGTGCGCTGCCCGTCTGTGCCCGTGCCCTGCGCAGAGCCCAGAGGTGTTGCCGCTGGTGGGAAGCGGCCAGCCGGCCCTGAAGCCGCTCGCCGCCCGCCCGGGCCCCGCCGGGAAGCACCTCCCTTGGCGGAGCTGTCCGTGCCGCCCGTGCTGAGCGCCGGGCCGGCCGGGCCGCCCTCGGGCAGCAGTCTCGTGCCTAGCAGCCGGCACGGGCTCCCGGGGCTAGAGGAGGGCGAAGCGTTCTTATGTCCTCACCGACAGCTGTGCGTCTGTCCCCGACGGGGAAAGTGTGTCGATCCTGGGTTGGGGCATTTTCGTGATTCAGTCAAAAAACACCCTCAGTACTGAGAAATACGCATTTTTGGTCATAAACTTTCCTTCAGCTGGCATCCTTCTCCATGCGTTTTATCTGAATGGGGCAACGGCCACTTAGGAGCAATTAGTCTGATTGCTGACCTTCTTTTACAGTGGTGACAGCACAAATCATCACTACAGCAAAAGGCCACTATACACCATGTCACGATGCTATTAAGTCTGTTGTCACTAAGTCCAACATACAGAGTATTTTATAAGAGAAAACATATTGAAATGACAAAGTGCACCTGTTGGCCATTACTTATATTTTCAGACATGAGCTTTAGAGGAAAAGTTACTTTCCAAGGCTTGCAAATAAAGGTACCCTTCCGAAAATTGGCTTGAGACCTCAAAGGCACATGGCTCATTTATTTATGAGTACATTAATGTCCATAGATCATGGAAGTTCTTGCTATGTTTGTATATAAATGTAAACCAATCATCAGTGCATTAGTGAGGGTACGTGCCTCTTACATACATGGTCTGTGCATCATCAGGTCTTGTAGAGGCAGCTCCCTTGGCTAGTTTCAAGGAAACTAAATCAGGCCTATGTATGACCTTATCCATCCTCCTAGAGGTCTCAGTTCAGGCCAATCACTCCAATAATTACTGAATTTCGCATACGTAGTTTTGTCTGCTAGTAGTGGAAATTCTGGGGGAGTCATTCCTTCCTCCCCCCCACCCCCCCCCATATTGCATTGTTAGAATTTATACTTTTAAGTATTATATTTTCAAATTAGTACTTGCTTCCTTCAGTCATCCCACTTCATCAGGGTATTACCTGGGCAGAGGTTTATGATTCTGTGCACTGCTTGTGGTCTACAAATTTAATGAGAGTTCCTTCTTAAGTTCGTCCGTCTATCCTCTAGGCCACTTACCTAGCCTAGCTTCCCAAGGTGTTTGTCTGTGTTCCAGGAAATGGACCTCAAGTAAATCCATGATGTGGAAAAGGGTTGACATACTTTGCTAAGAAGAAATGCTTATTTCATCTCAGTGATGTTGACTAGGAAAACAATTCAGACAATCTCACCTACAGAAGAAAGAGCTTCTGGTGTCAAAGACTGACTCAAACATGAGAAAAGCAGTGTAGGATAGCTTTGTAAGAAGGAAGGAGGTGCATTAATGTCTTCGGGCTCATTCTGATAAGGCATGGCAACCTAAAGGTAGCAGGGCATGACCAGATTTGATAGTCAGAGCTTAAGTACCATGCTTGAGGAAGCTTCAGTATTATTCTAGAGCTCAGAGTTCTTCTGTTCCCCTTGAGCAGAGGAATGTATCTATATATAGCTGTACTGGTTTGGCATGGCCTCATGGGTGCCTGGCGTTGGGCCAGTGTCAAACCACAACAACAGGCTACCTTCAAGAATGAATATTGGAATCTCAACAATAAAAAACATAGGTAATACAGGTAGTATAACCCATTCTACAAATTAATATATAAGACATATAAGTATCACATATTATATATTTTCTATATATAATATATATAATACAGAGCATATACAATGTCTATATTTTGTCTATACTATACAGTTTATATAATATAGTATTTATATCCTCCAGGAGAAGAAGTAACTTTTGACTTGGTTCTGACTACCAGAACCAAGGAATAACTTAAAAACACACTAAAATAAAAGAGAAAACTTGCTTAAAAGAATTCAAAAGGTTAGAATAGTGCTAAAAACTACAAGACAGCTATACAGATAGATAGAAGGCTATGCAAGGAGACCACTTTGAGACAGACCAGATCATCTTTGTATATTCATGTTTCTCCAAAGCGCCTGAGAAATGGCAGAAGGAAGTCACCAGGCCTAGACAGAATGAAAAGGGCAGTAGCTACAAACAAGGAGGAATATTCCTATATTCCTATAACCTATCAAAATAGGGAACAGTTGTGTTCAAGTGAGTAAATTATAAAGGATCACAAAACTTGGCATGTTAAGTGTGAAAGAACAGTAAAGCAGGCCAAAAAAGAGTTTAACCATTAATTAGCAAAAAAAGTATGGATGCTGAAAAGAATATTTTTTCTGAAGGCCAAGAGGAGGAAGAGAATATGTAGAGCTAATAGGATATTTTCCTTAAGCCTCCTATGCACATATAGACTTGAAAATAAGCATTTTCAAAATTTTTGAAAATACTTCTGATGAAAATCTGTAAAACTGCAGACCTTGCCTCTGCATGTTGCAAATAGTGAAGACTACAATAATGCAGACAGATTTGGAATATGTGATATATTGGAAAGTATAATTTTTGTAAAGAGAGGTCAAGGCTCAGAGAACTACTGAAGACTTCCCAAGGAGCCAGTAGACATGAAAATGAGGGAACACAGCTGATTTTCAAGTTATTTGGATTTCTGAAAATATTCCACAAGGTTCCTCATGAAAAAAGTTTTAAATAAAATAAGCCACCATAAAGGGCAAATTTATTTTATGGCTAAAATTTGTTAAAGGGCATTAGAAAGGTCAACCATTTCTTGCAGCTCCAGGACCCCTCTTGTCCTGCCCAGCCACTGGAGCCCATGCTGGTGCCTGGGGACGCAGGGTCCCTACTAGGCAGAGTGACATGACTGCTGCTGCCTTCCTGTTTGTGGTGCACAGTCTTCAACAGCACCTACATGCAGGACTCACCCTCAGCTCCAGCATAGAGCACAGGCAGCCATGTCCTCTCCTCCTCTTGGGCTGGCAGAGACAAAAGGTCACTAGTGCAGGCACACACAAGACTCCTTGGATGCCCAAGCACATGCACATGCCCAAGCACATTCACCCAGTACCCCTGCCCAGATCCCAACCTCCTTACCTGCCTCAGGAGTGCCTATTTCCAGGCTGGTTCAGCTTGATACCTGCTGCAAACATCTTGCACTCATGTATCCCACAGGCACTCCCACACTCTCAGGTTGCCACGGATGACAGGATGGATCCCTGCCTGTCTGATGACCCGATGTCTCCTACTCATTGGCAAGTCCAGCTTGAAGTTTGAAGCCTCTCCAGGAAACGAGACACGCGCACCCACTATGGGGAAGCTAATGCCACCCTCAGCATCCAGCACCACGCATACAAGCTGTGACGTGGTCACGGTCCAGCTACTGGTGCTGAACCCCTCACTCACCTCACCCACACCAGTCCCTCCCAGTAGAAGATTTTCAAGACATGCACTGTACCCACCTCAGCAGATGGCAGCTAAGACCTCCAACCGCTCCAGCAGCAGATACTGAGACCTCCCCAACACCAGCAGCACCAGTGGGCACCCACATTCCCAAGTGTCACCTTGGTACCAAATCCACTCACGGAGGACCCTGAGTAGTTGCCACTTCATTCTTACAACACACATACACATGGAATAGTGAGATAGGGCTCAGTTAGAAAAATGTACCTACTGCCCTTTTTAACATGACTGGTCCATTTAATGGTCTGTTCTTTATTTTCTCCTCTGTTCCTCCAGATGCCCTTCCCCTGCACATTCCTTCATTAGTTTGAATAGCTCCACAGATCCATTTCCAACATTATGGACCCTCAGGTTTGCATCTTATCGGGTGCAAAGTCCCAGTTTGCCTGCAGTTTATTGAGGCAGTTTGTTTCTTGTCTTTGTCACTGTTATCTTTGACTGTCAAGTTTTTGTCTCCATATTTTGTTTATGCCTTTCCACCCTTTCTTGTTATCTCACTTGACAAGACCTTTGATCAGATAATCGTACTGAAGTAAACATTCATCAGTTAGTATGACTGTCTGATCCCTGACTCCCTTACCATTTGTCAGTCAGGTCTCTGTCTCTTCATGTTCTTGTTTATGGCTTCCTCCATTTCTCCACTGAAAAATGACCAGGTATCCTTAAAGAAGCACACATTTTCCTTCCACGTAATGTTATAAAAAATATTTTTTTTAAATCTGAAAACTAATCACAATTTTTTTTTAATTGGTGGGGTCACCCATAGACTCTCAAAGGCTTGTATGTTGGGACTCTTGTTCCAGATACTCATCAAAGACTTTAAAAAGGAGAGAAATACTGAAGTGGGAAAATTTCATGCCAATAGTTATGGGGCTGAAAGAATTTCAGATAAGCTTGGGGCAAATAAAATGTAAAATGACATGGACAAGGGGTACAGAGAAATAATTATAAACAAAGATGAGCTTTAAGTTGACCATTAGATCCCACATCTTGTTATCACAGATATTATATGAAAATTTTCACTTTGGTGTTCAGAGGTATTAAAAAAAAGGCTAACAGAAAATCACACAAATAGACCCCAGAAGTTACACTGACCTTTTTGCAAGAATATGAGCAACTTTATGATTCTGATTCTTTGACACAAAGCTAAGACATTGTAGAAAGTACTCATGAATGATTTTTCAGCTTGGAAAAGAAATTGCTATGGAGATATCAACATATTTTTTTATTAGATCTTTGGCCCAAAGAGGATGACTGCCTCAAAGATGTTATGTTTGAATGTGCCTGTTTGAATTCAAGTAGTAGGGACCACAAATGAATTTAGCAGATGTCTGATTAAAAAGAAGCAACCTGAAGTGGTTCTTCATAGTGTAGAAACTAAGCCGTGGTTCCCAACACATTCAAAAAGCAATCACTCAAGTTAATGGAAGAGACATCTATGAAGCATTATTAAACACAAAGGCATCACCTCCAGCTCAGGAAACTTATAAATTAAAAAATTTTTGGAGGGTAGAAAAAATTTTGGAAAAAAATGATAAAAATAACCACTATGTTATTGGTAAATGATCTGTTCTGGAACCATATCCTGACCATTCTTCGTTGCAGTGTCATAAACTGGATACTGTGCGAAACAGATCTTTGGTCTGATCTAGTACAAGTCTTGTTACTTCCATGGCAAAATGAGTTTCAGCTATTCATGTTGTAAAGGGCCTCATTGTTTGTCACATGAATGTTAGATGAAAATCTCAACCACCTCCTTCTTGAGCTTGTATTCTCAATCCCAGTATTCTTCTTCCAGAATCTGTAACCCAAGATTTTCTCCCCTTCTTTACTTTTTCACTGCATGTGCCTCAATAGGGCTATAATCTCAGCTAGTATTTCTAAACTCTACCTTATACAATTCAACAACAAGCAACAGCTATAATCATTATTGAATTCTGTCAGCTGTTATAGAAACTGAACTCTTGTGATTTAAGGCATGTTTTACTTTGTGTTTTGTCATTTGCTGCACTTACTAAAAATCAGTATACATGTCTCACTATAAAAATAGTGTCTACATTGCATCAATACACATTTACATGGTTAGGTTCTTGTATACTATTAAATGTTAGCATTGGTATGGTCTTGCAGAGCCACAAATGCAGTTTTATAATATAAATGTTTATTAAAATCCCACCCACCATACTGTCACGGTGCTGCTTATGTGGTACCTCACCTTTAGTCAGCTTGGGCTGGCAGCATTATAATTTCACTGTTCTGGGCTCTAACCTACAAGTGTTAAATTCATTTGAGAGAGATATGTTCACTACAACTGGACTTTTATCAATATCTGATTTTACAAGGAGAAATGTACCAAACAATATATCTTGAGCATTTTTAGGCTGCTAAAGTGCCAGCTGCAGCATGTTTAGTGCAAAAAGTCCTAGATACTTCCTTTACACATGGTGAGGCCTACCTCTCTTTCTTAAGATTAACTTGTTTTTATATTTCATGCACGCAAAAGCCATGCTTGTCTAACTAAGTACTTGCTTCTTAAAGCAGTTAGTCCTGAAAAAGTCTTACCACACTTAAAAAAAAAATTAGGACAGGTGATTTTTACACTAAGGCGTGGTTCAAAAATTATCTTCTCAGGTTTCTACTGACTTTCTGTTTCTTCAGAAAGTCAATAGAGAGCAAAATTGTTGCAGGATGCCACTGATTGTTTTTTATTTGTTCTCAAGCTCTGTACATCTGTCCCTTCTCTTTCCTTACATTCATGTTTGATAGTCACATAAATGTAACCTAGTGTGGTTGTATGACATTAAGGAAAAATATTTGGTGTGTTTACATATAGTAGTTAAATAAAAAACTTTCAAGACGTAGAGCAGCTATGACTTTGTGATTAAATAAGATTGGGAAAATTTGACATTACGTACTGCTTGTGATACACAGCAATTAAACAAAATAGATAAAAAATATACTTGAATATATACTAAAATATACTTGAAAATATTTTACCTCAAGAATCATATTATCTTGATTTTAGATCATTCAGAGGTTTCCACAGAGATGATTTCCTTTTTTTTTTTTTTTTTTTTTTGTCCCCAATAAATTTATTGTTTTAAAAACTGTGAAAAATCTGGGAAAAAAACCCTAACCGCCCACTCTGGGCCCCACAACTAAATCCCAAGACAACCCAAGACAAACTACAAAAATCACAAGAGCTTGCAACAGAAATTTAGAAGAAAATGTTGGGTTTAAGATGTTTTAAGTTACTATTGTATCAGGGATCAAAGAAAAGCAAAACATGTCATAATTCTATTAAGAAGAAGCTGCCATGCTTGTTTCATTGCACTACATCAAAAATTATTCTACTTTAGAGATCATGAATTCAGGACCTACAGACTAAATTTTACTATATTTGTTTAGTGCAGTAATTTCAGTTAACTTTTAATACATAAATCACTGCAGAAAATTCCAGTCGCTTTCCATTTCTAAAACAAAAGTTCATTAACAAATGGTAAAATCCTGTTTGTTCTTAACAATTGAAAAAACTCCAAACGTGTAAAACACTTAAAATTATTAATAAAAAAATCACACTTCAGCCTAGAATACAGTTGCTAACTTTAAGGGATAAGCATCCTGGTTCTGACCAGGACAAGATTAATATTTGCAGTGGCCAGGAGGCACATGGCCAGGACCCAGAGGTTATTCTTTACCACCTCACCATTGTTGGGGTGGGAGAAAGGGGCTGCTTCTGGTTGGAGTAGTCAGGATCAGTGAGCATATTGCATGTGAATCACCCTCTCTCTTTTGTGTACTTTTATTATTATTGTTACAGTTACTGGTAATTTTTCTTATCTCATTGCTGTTTCCAGTAAATTGTTCTTATCTCAACCCATGATCTTTTGTGCCTCGGGTTCTCCTCTCCAGCCTGCCTTAAGGGGGGGTGAGAGGGGAAGAGGGAGTGAGCGACCAGCACCGTGATTTGGAGAGTCACAGTGGGAACTCTAAATCAGGGAGTACCATTCCTAAAGTACATTACAATATCTCAAAACAACCCTATATCTAACATTACATAAAACAATTTAGACCTTTTTATGTTTAGTGGAGGAGCATGGAAAAATATGGAATTTACAGAAATGAAATTCAGAGATCAGGTTATTAACTGACTGTATAAACTCAGATTATGACTACACCGTGTCGAATCTTGTGCACATAATCCATTTAGCTTGCTCCTGTAAGAATGTGTCTCCCTCCATGTTTTATCATTGGATTTATTGCCCTGAATACTCTGCCAAGAAACAGATGCTGAATTCTTCTCTTCCGCCTGCAACAGGAGGAGGGGAAGAAGGAGCGAGCGAGCGGCAACGTAGTTTGGAGAGTCTCAGCATAAGCAATAAATTGGGGAATACCATTCTTAAACCATGACAATGAGCTGTAGTTTGTAATGTAATAATCTTACTGTGTTTACTTGCTAAGTTAAACATTTCAGCAATAAGCATCGTGCATTCTGCTGGTTAATATGTAAGAGAGTATTCTAGGTTAATAAAGCAACATACTGTGCAGTATACAATTCTTACTGTAGTAAAAGTTATCAGAGGAATATTAAGAAATATGACATAGTAAGCATTTGAGAAAATAAAAATGAAGGACAGATGCTGCATTTCCTGCTTCAGAGAGAAATGCAAAAAAATCTACGTACACCTTATGTAAATTTTTATCTGTTGTCAAACTTATGCAAATAAGTTTGAACCTCAAAGTTCTAGTAGTTCAGGCTTTGATGGATAACCTTGCCATCTTTCATACCCCTCTATTCCCAATCACTTAGTAGACATAGACCATCTGGGCTTTGAATTTTCTCCTCCAGATTAGCTTTGGAAAAACTATGTTGACAACATATTGCCAAAAGAATTCTCATTCGTTTACCCAAGGAGATGTGAAGAGAGGTAGCAAGGAAACAATTTGAAGGAGAGAAGGAAGGTAAGCAAGGGTATAGCTTCATATGTGCAAGCTGCATAGTGAGCAGCTAGTTTTAGTACTTGAACCCAGTCGCTCCTGTCATTTAGCAGAAATGTCCTGGAATACCTTTGTCTTGGCTCCATGCACTCTTTCCTTCCTTTTTCAGGAATAATTTCTGTTCTTTAACATCTACAACCCTGCAGGAGATCACAGATGGTTAGCAGCTTTTTACTACAGAAGCTTGCTTCCAGGAAGTATAGACATCTGTCTTCAGAAGCAGGTAGCAAATGTCACATGCAGCGATGCTTCTAGTGCAAGGCAAACCTGGACAAGAGCAAATGTTATGGTGTATTTCTGACTCAATTTCTTCAATTGGACAGTTTCAGACAACAACCTTCTCAGTCCCTGTCTACACAAACAGTTCAGTTCAGGTGAGGAGTGTAGTTTTGAGGGGAGTTTCCAAATTGTCCCCACTTACTGTGTCTTACTTAATTCACAGAGAGATCTCAAAGCACATGAACTGATTTCTGCATGAAATTTACTCAAAGACATGGTCTAGGAGTGCAGCCAAAGTGTTCCAACCCCTTACTAGGGAACAGTCTCTCAAGACGGAAGGAAAAACACTCCAAAATATTTTTTAGGTCTTGCATACAACATTGCGCTGTATAAACCAAACAGCATTGTTCTGCATTACTTCCTGATGTCAACATTCCCTCAGTGTACTGATTTATTCAATCTCCCTGCCTTAGGGATGTCCTCAACCCCATTCAAAGCTGTCTCTTCACCTCAAAAAAGAGCTTATTCCCTACTGAAGGGCTATGGATCCTAATCTCAAAGGCATCTAGAAATAATGTTTCATTTCTGATCACTGTAGGATTTGAATCACTTCCTGCAGCTAGCAACTATGTTTAGCATATAGCATTCTTACAGGTGTTTAATCATGATCAGTCAGCTGAAGTTGCTTGTTACATATGACAGGATATATTACGTATGACATCAGCTTTTAATACATACTCTGAACCTATCTATGCATCTTTAGAATTTTGATGTATGCCATCCCAGAATATGCACAGTATAATCCACGCCACAAATCAAAAATTAAAACTTTAAAGCTTTCAAATGACATTAGAGTATTTCCTCATATATCATCACAATATAGTGTTGCCATGACAAATAAACTGAGGAATACAAAGATATTTCATACACAAACAGTTAAATAATATATAGACAGAAAATGGACTGCTCAGTAATGAAATTCCCACCTTATATTCAGAAACATGATCTCTGGAAGAGAACCCTATATAAAATGGAACACAAAATGCAGACTTTGAGTGCTGGTATTTAAAAGGCCCACTACAGCTTTACATTCCAAAGGCATGGTGTACTTGAAAGAGGAACATACAGAATCTTCAAAAACACTTAAGCAACATAGAGTTATAAATTATGCTTATGTCTTTTACTCAATTACCCTTACAGTACATGAAAAAATTCTACTGATACTAGAGTGAAAAAGCAGCAGCCTATGCACTGAATCAAAGCTGCCTACATGCCTCCCTTAGGTAATCACCTGCAATCACAACAGTATGAAGTCTATAAAACATTACAATCATCTACTTTCAGACAGTTGATAAATATGTCAGGAAATAACTTTTATATGGCTAGTTTTCTATCAAATAGTTTCTTTGGTATTAACTACAAAATCAATACTATCAACTGTCAGAAACAAAACAAGCAATTAAGAGCCAAACATAAAAAAGGCAATAATGACATAGAAATATTTGTTGCATATTATTTTGTATTATTATACAAAATAAAATGTTATTCAAAATCCAGCTTCCAGAAAAATACTTCATTTTGTGAATTGCTAAAATTTCACATCAAATAAGGAATTCACAGAAAAATCAATGGTTGCTATTTTTCTTGAAATCCTTGTTTTAATAAACCCCTAAACACCACTGCTGTGAAACAGTGAAACAATGTTATTCAAAAGCATATATTTTACGCACTGCAGATAATTTCCAAAAGCATTGCTTTTCCTTTTAAAATACAACCGGAATTAAGAGCATTTATAAGCACATTTTATGTAACTATCAACACAGTTGGCAACAACTCCCGTGCTCCAGGCCCAGTCATTCTCCAGTTCCTGGCACACCTCCAAAACATGAGTTTATGATTCCCTGAGGCGCAAATTACAGTAAAACTGCTTACACGAGCTTTTCTGCTAACAGGTGAATGATGTAGGTGATTGGAGCCAGCCTAGGACACTCAGCAAACAGGCAGCAAACTGGCCCAGCCTCGGGCACGGACCCTGGCCGCGTCCGGGCGAACGGGCCGGCGGCCACAGGGCGCGGCGCTCCCCGCACGAGTGAGCGAAGGAATAGGAACCCCCCCGCGGCTCTCCTCGCAGGAGCAGGGCGGGGCGGGGCGGTCGACTCCGGGGCTTCCCCGGCCGCTCGACTCGGTGGGCGGCCCGCGTGGCACCGCCCCGGCTGCCCGAGCACCGCCCCACCGAAGCCGCTGCGGCTGCCGGGCACTCCCGCCGAGATGGCTGCGCTGAGGGCTATGCGGGTGAGCGGCCGGGACGGGCGAACGCTCGGAGGACACAAGACCCGGGGAGAGGCACGGCACGGGACGGGACGGGACGGACAGGTCCTGTCCTGTCCTGTCCGGTCCAGTCCGGACCGAGGCGCTGCTGGTGCTGGCGGCGGGGAAGGGCCGCGGGATCGCAGAGGGCGAAGGGCGGAAGAGGCAGGGCCAGCCCGGGTTCCGCCCGCCGCGACTGTCGGGACAGCTGCAGGCGTAGGTGCTGCCCCGGTGGGGAGAGCCGGCGGGGCTGGAATCCGTGCGCTGTGCTGCTTTTCCTGCCTTGCAGTATTACCTGAGTTTATGGCCGTAATCCTCACGGTTCGAATGGGTATTGCCATCTGATATTCTTCAGTAGAATTGCTGCGCGGCCCTGGGGCTCCTCATATGGCAAAGGCCGCGTCGTGCCAAGTGTGTCTGGCACCTCCCATTTAACGGTGGAGACCGCTTCAAAACACCGGGGTTAGAGTTCAGGGTATTTTATCCAATGCATTTCCTTTAGCATATGTAGCTGTACTACGTATGCTAATTTAAAAAAAAATATGTGGGAAATATAATAGTTGGTTTTCTAAAGTACAAACTTTCTACTGTGTTGAACCACCAATAACCTCACAGCTTCAAACTAGAAAATAATAACTATTCAAAACACATTTAGCATTTACATATGCCTTTTTGTGGATTCCCCATTTCCAGAGGCATTCGTGAGTCTGAATTACTTGAAAGGCCCTTCACAGCCTCCTAGTAGCAGTGTTAGTTAGCCCCAAATTGATGCAGCTTGGCTGCAGGTCCTAAGTGTTGCTGTGAGAGTGAGGGAAGTTAGTGAGGGAAGAAGTCTCCATCTGAAGTTGGTATCTTATGGATCAAAAGTAATGCTTTAAGGCAAAGGAAGCCCATAGGGAGGAAATTAATATTTCAAGTTCAGCCTCCTGACATGTTACCCCAGCAGCAAACTGCTCTTGATAATTCTTTTCATTTTTGCCCTGAGATACTTGAAGCAGAATCAAGGTTAGCGACCCTTAGCTAACTGTTGTCCCACCATTTTCTGTGATGTGCATCTTTTCAAACAGGTTCTATAGTTCTTTTGGCATCAAGGTAATGAAGAGGTTGCATCACTTTTGTGAGTAGCCTTGTCATATGCCCTTTTCCTGACAGCACATTCTTCCAGCGTTAGTCTCGCTACACTGATGATCGTATTTGTAACTGCGACAGAGTTTATACCACAGTGCAAGAAAATGCAGTAGGAGTTGTATCTGAACATCACTAGCAGTAGTTTGTCACTGAATCTAGCTGTTCCTCAGAGTCAAGCAACAGGAAAGTTGACAAGTAGACAGACGGTCAGCCAAATTCTTACATGTAGCAAACCCTCTGATCAGTCATGCAGCTTCCAGGTATGAATCCCATCTGTCCACATTTGTTTGTGGGGGTGTTGTTGAGTTTTTTCAGAGTAATCTCCAGTGTTACCTTGCATACTATACCACAATAGACATAAGTTCACCGTTCATGGTTTAAAATTTACAGCTTCTTTCATATAGGGTATCACTTTTAGCATTAGTTTGAATCCAGTACTTTTCCAAGTGTAGGCAAAACCTTTTGGTGGCAAAGCTATGCGTTAGTCTATCAAGGGCTGCTCCTTAAAAAAAGAAAAGAAAAAAAATTCAATCATCTGCCTTTTTTTTTTTAACCTCATCTTGTCTTTTTTCCAGATAAAATAAGGCATAAATAATTCTGAAGAATCAAGGTCTTTCTAGATTTTTGTGGTATTGTTTTGGATTTTAATATGAGAGGTAGCAGTAACAGAAAACTTAGCAAGATACTGTTTTGCAATGTCTATTGTTTCTAAAAACTTGAAATTAATAATATATTACCTACTGCAAAATGCAATCCTGAACTATTAATAAATTGACATTACCAGCACAGTATGCAAATATGTCATAGCTTCTCCCTCTTCTTTGCCTAGCAGTGGTCCTTCTGTATTTCTTCACCTTTGAACTTTATAGATGTTTTCAGTATCCTCTGGAAATACTTTTTTCACTGTGTTGATACCTATTATTGGCAGTATTCTTCCTGCTTCTTGTGCTGTGTTATGACCATATATCATATAGCATTATTACTTTTAAGAGCACAGTTTATCTACCATAACTTTTTTGAAGATACTTGTTGCCTCCCCAGCTATGTAACTTTTTGTAATGTCCTTGTCTTCTAGAGTTCCCAGTAAAATTTCTGTGATATTTTTTGCATTACTATCAATAATTCAATTTTTTAATGCTAGGAAATAAGTGACTGCTCTGATCACAATTTAAAGAAAAGAAGTCTACATTTTCACAGAAGAAAATCAAGAAGAAGCCTTTCCTTAGTGTTTAGGCAAATTTGTTTTTCCAGTATTGATTTGGGTCATCCTAAAAAATTATCCAATTACATATTTTTCACTAATTTCCAAACATTCAGAGATTCATAGCTCTTGAAGAGAGTAAACCATCCTCTTAAAACAAATTCAGACATGTTTTTGCACAGTATTAAGACATTCTGAAAATAGCTGTAGCAACAATATTTGGGGCTCTAAACTTAAAAAAAAGCAGAGAATGTATTTACAATGAAAAAGAATACGTTTGTGAAAAGTATTAGGAGGAAAAATAAACTTTGGAGAGTCTGCTGTGTTCTCTCCTATTTGAAGGATAATAATAATCACCAAGTGTTAGTGGCAGCAGCTTATTAAAAGAAAGCAGAGATTAGTCTAGGACGTTATCAAAATATTCTGATATATTGGCTAATAGGTAGGTTGTTTTTAAAATCTTGCTAAATCTGCATGTAGGTAAACATTGAGCAATAGGATATTCACTAGAGGGCCAGAAAATGAAGTTTGATGAGTGTGTGTGTATAAATGAAAGAAATATATGTTGCTGTGTCTCTGTGAACATAAATTTTAATTACGCTTAAAAATTTTTAAATACTCAGTTGCACGATACTTAAAAGTGCATACAGCAGTTCACTTGCCCTTGGTCCTGTTAAAGCCTGAGATTCTTGGCAGAGGTGTCAGTTCATGTAAGTGCTGCTTGCCACAGGAGGAAAACACAACGTAGCCAGTAATTCTTTTATCACTGTAGTAATTGTATTATACTTGATGTGAAACTATTTCTAGAGAGGGAGTCTAAAGTTGTGCTGCAGATAGGTTAGTAGCTTTAGGAGGCTTGAGCTGTTAAGATCTTACACCTCATGTTCTTTTCCTCTTTAGCAAATGCTTCAAACAATCGCAGGGCATGGATGGAGGCCCTATTCTAGTAAACCTGCTCAAAACTTACATGTAGGCAAACCTGGAGCTGGCTTTAGCTTTGGTAAGTAGTACGGTTTTCAAAAAAAATGTAACAGTAATGGGCAAATTGCAGAGTTAAAAAGAAATCATATCCTATATTGTAGTTCACCATGATTTTAAAAGGAAGGTGTTTGTTCTAAATATATTTCTATTAAAAAAATAGTTTGAAAAACAAAGTAACTTTATCCTCAACTGAGGCAAGGCAGATATGTGTGTAGTGTTCTAAAGATTTTCTTCTTTTTTTAACTCATGCCTGTGTTAAGGTTTTTTTTATTGCCAAAGTGTCTTAGCTTTGAATACTTACTTCATCTTGCTGTTTTCAATGTTACAGTACCTAATGTAGTCATAGTTAAACTTGGTTATCAAGAGATGTAAAAAAAGAAATTCATCTACATCTTGGCATGTTATATACAATATGTATATAAGCAAATTTAGAGGATCAGAGCTAGATGTTTGAAACTGAAGAGTCAGGATCTTTGGGCAACCTTTGTCTTTTTATGCATTTAATTAGCACAGCATTCTTCTTGTTTCTTTTGGTAATACATTTTATGTTACACAGTCCTCTCTGCCTCTCTGCTTCGTTTTCAGTATTTTGTGGATAATTTCATCAGACGTAAGTAAGTGTATGTAGGGGTTGATCAGAGAACAGTGGAGGTTTTCTCCCAGGAGGAAGAGGAACCTGAACTTTCTTGCTTCCTGGAGAGCCCCAAATAGTGATGGTTTGGGTTGTCCTGGAAGGATGCTCTTCGTTGTCTTTTTTATCGTAGTCTTGACAATTGGCAAAAAAAAAGAGAGCAGAGGATTTATGATATTTTTATCTTCCTTTTTTGAAATAGAACTTACTGATGAACAGAAAGAGTTTCAAGCTACTGCTCGTAAATTTGCTGTGGAGGAAATTATTCCTGTTGCTGCACAATATGACAAAACTGGAGAGGTAAATCTACCATAGTGTAAGGGAAAAATTGGGAAAAAACAGACTTTTATCTTAACCTGCATAAAATTTAAAGTTTTAGTTGTGGTGAATCAGAAGGTGAATTTTCCATGTCTGTTTCAGTATCCTGTTCCACTTATAAAGCGAGCTTGGGAGCTTGGTCTTATGAATTCACACATACCGGAAAGCTGTGGTAAGTAAACATTCTTTTTAATCTGTAAAATGAAACGAAGAAAAGACATTAGATGAGATTCTTATGTGTAATTGTGGATTCTGTACTGAATAAATAGTTGCATACTTGAATAATCTAAATTAATCAGTAGGCAGGTTGACACATACAAATGTGTTACTAGGTGTGGGTGTAATCAGGAGACAAATTAGATAGATTAGGGTTTAGTAATTTATGACCAGATTTTTCTACCATGATTACAGCTGCTTAACGTTCCCCTGGTGCATTGTCAGCTAATTAGGCAAAGAAATTAGAAGGTCACATTTTGTTCTAGTCTCTGATACAGGCTGGAGCAATTTAAGAGTTTATCCCAGAAGGACAGTTTTTCAGTTTAGATTAAGTGCAGTACAGCAGAGTCCTGGCTCATAAAGATGTATGAGTGATACAGACAAACATGATATGCTAGAGAAGGATTTTAGTGAAAGGAACTAATGCCTCATAAAATCATTGGTGTTCTCTGAAGTAGCTAATAAATGTGTGAACAAGGGATCACTGGTTTATAGAGAACGCCTGAACTTCCAAAGTAAGTTTTAAAAATCATTAGGTTTCTTACTGGCAAAATTAGCAGCACAGCCTTGCTAGGTCTTGTGCTATTTGGGATGTCTATAAATAAACTGGAAAAGGGCGTAAATGCAAAGGTGAAAGGGTTTCCTGATAATACTAAGTTACTCAGCGTAGAAAAGATGATCTGGTTCAGAGAGCTGCAGGAAAAGGACATGAAAGAGAGTAAGAGTTAAAATGGCAATGCGATTCCAAAAAGAAAAGGTGATGCACATGTGAAGGGAAAGAAGCAATCTGAACTTCACAGAGAAAAGGTATGCTGTGCACTAGATACTGCCTCTCAGAAAAAACATCTTTGGATCCTGTGAACATGAGCATAATGCTCAGTAGTGGTCAAAACTGTGCACTAGATACTGCCTCTCAGAAAAAACATCTTTGGATCCTGTGAACATGAGCATAATGCTCAGTAGTGGTCAAAACTGTGCACTAGATACTGCCTCTCAGAAAAAACATCTTTGGATCCTGTGAACATGAGCATAATGCTCAGTAGTGGTCAAAACTGTAAAATCTAAGGTCAAGAGGTACCCTTAAGGGAATGAAGAAAAATCAGAAGGCATAATTATGCTGCTTCCTGAATCCATATTGCACTTGCCTCTTTAACTCACTATATAGTCAGATCCTTCCATCTCAAGAGAGTATTGGGGCACTGGAGGTTCCTAAAAGGATGACAAAGATTATAAAAGTTTTGTCTTCTGTGTGAGATGTAAATTCTATAGGAGAAATTACTAAAATGTCAGTGTCATGGGAGAGTGTGAAAAGGGATTGATGGTTCACTGTCCCTTCCAGTACAACTAGAAGGCATCAAATTATGTCAGCAAATGCTAGATTCAAAACAAGTGAAAGGAGATGGTTCTGCATGCAGTGTGGAGTTAATTTGCAGCTTATTGCCCCTGTAGTATAAGGTGCTAAAATTTTACATAGATTCAAAAAGAGACTGGACAAATTCATGTAACAGATGTCTGTCAGGGGTTGGCATAACAAAGATACCAAAGAGAATTATTTCTTTGACTGAGGAAGTCACCTGAAAGTTCAGGAAGATATTTTTGAGGTAGTTGTTATCAGATTTGTATGTAGCATTGGCCAGTTTCCCATAGTGTTCGCTTCTGTCAGAAACAGATTACTGCGTTGGTTGTCTGCTAATACAGACACTTTTTTGCATCCAAATGCTTTTGGCTCAGGAGCCCTTTCTCTGCTTCCTAGGAACTCTTAATTCTTGAATGTACAGTAGTAAAAAAATGTGAGTGGTACATTCTTGCCTTTTTGTGCAAATTGTCCCACTTTAATCAAACAATAACTCTGGACCCATGATATGTAATTTTCAAATCACCTGTTACTCTTCTGACAAAGATTTATTTAAAAAGCTTGTGTGAGAATGCCTAACCAAACACAGTACACAATCACATGTATGTGGAAGAATACATTTTTGTTAATTATGTTGTGTAAATCACTAATATTAATACATCATAATTTAAATCCCCTTGAGTAACTTAAATATTTCAAACATAGGTGGCCTTGGCCTTGGCAGTTTTGAAGCGTGCCTTATTACAGAAGAGTTAGCTTACGGATGTACAGGGGTTCAAACTGCCATTGAAGCAAACTCCCTAGGGGTAAGTTCCATCTTTTCTTACATCCCTTAAACTACCATCTCTGCCCATGAAAGAGCCAGATTAACGGCCTAAACATTTGCTTTCAGCAAATGCCAGTTATCATTGCAGGAAATGAGCATCAGCAGAAAAAATACTTAGGAAGAATGACAGAGGAACCAATGATGTGTGTGAGTATAACTGCTATACTGCAGAATATTTCTAAACCATATTAAACCATACTCCTTACCATTAAGGAGTTAATACCATTAAACCATACTCCTTTTTTTTTATCTTTTTTTTTTTGCAATGTTCTTCCCCCTGAACACTTACATGTACTCACAACTTAGCCCTTTTTGATTTGTATGTAAATCGTGACATTTACTGAAAGTTAGCGAATACCTAATGAGATACATCCAGTAAGTAAACAGAAGATATTATTTGGAAAATTATCCCCATCCTAAGTCGCTTACCAAAAATTAATAGGTTTTTTTCCCTTTCAAGAAGGGTTGTAGATGTTTAAGAAAAATACAGGGTTTATGTAAGGAGACCCTCAACTTGGGTGGGAATGAAACTCTATTTGTGATCTCAAATATTACATAAACAGTACTTGTTACATAGAAAGAAGTATAGATTTTTGTGGAATGCATGTAAATTTGCAACTAAGCCTGAAGGACTCAGTCAGTGCTCTTACTTTCAGACTTTAAAGATCCTCAGCTTTCACATCAGAATTTTTGAAGCGTGAGGAAGTAGTAACTTAAGGGTTACAGAATGTTTGTTTGATTAAAAGCCAATTTTTTGTGTTATTACGGATTTATAAAGAAAATTAACCCTTACTCAGCCAGCTCTTTGCAGGGGGGAGGGGGCTTTGTGCTGGGTTGTTTTGGGGTTTTATTGGGGGGTTTTGTTTACCTGGTGTTTGGATTTTAACATGCAGTTCACTTAAACCTTTGACAACTAGTTTGATGCACATAATCGGCATTAATTTGTAGTTGACTAAAGACAGAACTTTTATTCCACAAGATTTTGCATCTTAATTTCTTTTAGGCTTACTGTGTAACAGAGCCTGGAGCAGGCTCTGATGTGGCTGGTATAAAAACAAAGGCTGAGAAGAAAGGAGATGAATATGTTATTAATGGTCAGAAGATGTGGATCACAAATGGGGGGAAAGCGAACTGGTATGTTAACTGGTGTCAGTTCTGTGCTGTTATGTAGTGGCTCTACCCCACCCCTCTGACCTCAGGTAAATTCTTTAAAGACCTAGCCTTCAGATACAGATCTGAATGTTCTCTGTGTTTCAGCAGACTACATTTTAATCTCTGCCCAGTTTATGAGGATAGCTATCAGGACAGCATATACAAATGCAGTCTTGAGTGCTGTGCAAAGCCTAAAAAGAAAAACGAGTGTGACGTCATGACTCCACACTCAAGAATGGCCTCTTGAATCTTGCAGTTATCAAAATTAAATTTGATTCCACTAGAAACACCTCTTACTCCCAGTGAAGCTATAAACACTGTTAGATTGTAGTATTACTTTTTATTTTCTGAAAAGAAGACATTTTTCATCTGTCAAAGATTGCAGATATGGCTGTGTTGTCTGGAGCATGCTTTTACAATGTAAACCTCTTAAATCATGTCTTACATCATGCGGATCCACAACACAGAAATTTCCCTGAATTCAAATGAAAAAACTTTATACACTTACCCAAAAACTGAATCTTCTAGTTATTTTCTTGTTGAAGACAGACCCACTAAAGACAATTGATCAGACTTCTTTTGACCTTACTGAGTATCATAAAAGTGATTTACAGCTGTTTAATTTTTAAGAGAAATACTTATTTACAGCTTACATTTAGAAAAATAAAATCGAGATCTTTGAAATCAGGTGATAACTTTTACATCCAAGAAAGTATGTCCTAAGCATTAATTTTTATGTACATGTTATGAATAGGTTTCTTTTGTACTATTTGGGAAGCTGTTAATATCATAAAGACTTACAATACATGGAAAAGGTAAGGAATCTTTGCGTGTTGATCTGAAAAATTTTATTAAATTTTATGAAATTTTGAATCATTGAAACTTCTACTCTCTTGCTCCCTCTCCTTTTATTTTCAGGATGGGCAAGAAAGAAAGGTTGTTAACTCACAGACAAAATTTATGATATGGTAGAAATACACATAAAAATGTTTGAAGTGCTAGATAAATAAATATATCTTGTTAATTGTGAAGATAAACTGCATCCATCTGCTTTGTTTTACACTAGGTATTTTTTGCTAGCACGTTCCAATCCAGATCCAAAAGCTCCTGCAAGCAAAGCCTTTACTGGATTCATTGTGGAAGCAGACAGCCCAGGGATCCAAATTGGAAGAAAGGTGAAGACTGTATTTCTTGTTTGACAAGTCAGGAATTATTGTTCAGTTCTAAACCAATAATAAAACAAATGTACCACTAAAGAAAAAAGACTGTTACATATCTGAACAGTTTCATATGCTTATGTACAACCATCTTTTTATTTTCACAACATAGAACTGTTCATAAAACATAATTTTAAAGCTATTAATTCAGAAAAGGAATTATTCAGAATGGTCTAAAGTAAGATGACTACTTTGAACAGCTGCAAGAGTCTTTGAGAACTACTGTATTGGCAGGTGCCAGTAAATGAGTAGTATGCCTTGAAAGAATAAGAAGCAAGTTGGACAATTTTGACTGTAAATACGCACATAATGAGTGTTAATTTTAGCTAGTGCTGGTCAAAGAAGAGGCCTTAGAGACACCGATGCTGGTTCTCTCTTTACAAAAAAGTACTATTTTTAATAGTAGGTAAAACTGAATGTTGGAACATTAGGCAAGAAATCTGAAAACTTGAAAAGCTCATTTATTTATTCACTTGTAGTATACCTGTACTTCCTGCATATTAGATTCTTTTCTTTTTCCCCTTGCTTCTCAAAGATAGTTGAACTAGAAGAACATAAGAAGACTGATTACAGCGACAGAACTAATTTAATATAAGGAGAAAGTAAGCTGCCCAGCTAACACAAGTTAAGGGCATGCTGGTCTGCTAGTACAAAACTAGTATTTGTCTTGCATGTGTTAATTTTTAGATTAAGTGTTTTGGGGAAGAAAAACTATATGCTTTGAGTCAACAAAAGAATGAAAACATACCTTTGAATAATCCAATTTAGTAGCACGTCTGTAAATTTCCCACTTCAGGAAATGAACATGGGTCAACGCTGCTCAGATACAAGAGGCATTGTCTTTGAAGATGTGAGAGTCCCAAAAGAAAATGTATTGATAGCTGAAGGAGCTGGCTTTAAAATCGCAATGGGAGCTTTTGACAAGACCAGACCACCCGTAAGTATCAGAAAAAAATAGGTTATAAAATATAGCAGGAATTTCTGATTTTTTATTCTGGCCTGTATTCAATTTAGGTAGCAGCTGGTGCTGTTGGATTAGCAAAAAGGGCCCTTGATGAAGCTACTAGATACGCTTTGGAGAGAAAAACCTTTGGGAAACCAATTGTTGAAGTAAGTGTGAGGCAGACAGAATATTATAAAAGCTTATGTTTTCACACCAGATGTACTGCTATTGACTTTTCAAGGTTATTCCCTGATATTTATATTTCCTTAATTGTTTATATTATATCTCTTCCATTTTGTGGTTTCCAAGTCTATAAGTTGCACCGTAAGTAAAATTAGCTATGTGGTAACTTCAAGAATTTTTGGTAGTTTATCAATGACAGTAGTAAAAACAGAAAGAAAACTCTGCCCAGAAGCTTAGAACTTACATACCAGCTGGGCATACTTAAGTTCTTCAGTGCTAATAAAGAGGGATTTTCAGGAAAGAAGAAAACATCTGAGGTATGTGAAACAAGACATACAGTATTAACACCAGTAGAATACATTGCCCATCATGCTGCTTACCAGTTTTGAAAAAATACGAATAA
Source organism: Promerops cafer (assembly GCA_013398275.1). Taxonomy (NCBI): domain Eukaryota; kingdom Metazoa; phylum Chordata; class Aves; order Passeriformes; family Nectariniidae; genus Promerops; species Promerops cafer. Next base: position 10,364 of record VZSE01014789.1, on the reverse strand, counting down.
ACAACAAGGTAAATTTATATAAGAAAGAACAACTTCAACTGTTGTTTCATCAGTATTTAATCCCCCTGACTAAATGGATTTGGAAATCAAAAACTTAAGAGTATAATTCAACAGACATATATGAAAGCATGATGCATATTCTGTAGAACTCTCGTACAACTTACTGAGTTTTTTTGAAAAAAACCACTGTTTTGAGGCGATTATATCTTTCTTGCGCATCACAGAATTTTAAGCAGGCAATATTAACCTAGTTGATTTCATCGTAGCACCAAGCAGTGTCTTTCCTGCTTGCTGAAATGGCAATGAAAGTTGAACTCGCTAGGATGGCTTACCAGAGAGCTGCGTGGGAAGTTGATGCCGGTCGCAGGAATACCTACTATGCTTCCATTGCGAAGGCATTTGCTGGTGACATTGCAAACCAAGTAGCTGCAGATGCAGTACAGATTTTTGGAGGAAATGGATTTAATACTGAATATCCTGTAGAAAAACTAATGAGAGATGCTAAAATCTACCAGGTAAGTAAAAGAGAATGTGTAAATGCATAGATTTTATACAGAATAAACTAGTGGCTACTTACGTCAAATCGTGATGTACACATATTAAAAAATAATTTTAGAATGAAAGCAGTTATCCTTCCATTTAAAGAAAGAGTCATTCAAATCAGGAAATTACTTCAAATCAGGAAATTCCTTCCATATAAAAGTCATTGCACTTGACAAAAACTGAAAGCCCATCAGAGAAATAAATTATATTGTGTGGGTTTTATTTTTTCTTTTTTTTCCTCTAATGTGGTAACTCGTTGCAGTTCCTGGATTCTCAATTTTGAAGTTTTCGAACTCTTAGGAAAAAAATCCCAATCAAAATACCAATGCTTGCTTTGGTATTCTGTAAGTGGAGGTGGTTTACATATCATGCCGTTCTTGAAAATCTTCAGAGATGCAAATCTTTTGACCATCTATCTGTATCGTGGATTGATGTCTGCTTATAATTCAGCTGTCTTCTTAGCCTGAACACTAAAGCAGTTTCTTACCCCAACAACTTATGAGGGAAGAGTTGGTTTTTGTTTGGTTGGGGTTTTTGTTTTTCATTTCCATTAAACTTTGTTTGAAACTTTGGTATTATAAGCTGCATAGAATGCTGTGGCTGAGGTATCATCGGTATTGAGTGGCATGGCCTTGCAGTTTAACCCCAGCTGGCAACTAAGTTGCCACACAGCTGCACACTCCCTTCTCTTCCCTGCTCCGGAGGGATGGTGGAGAGAATAGGGAAAAAAAGGTAAATTTCATGCATAGAGAATAAGAACAGTTTAATAATTGAAATAAAATAAATGATAATAATAAAAGGGAGAGATAGATAAGCATAGAACCCAAGAAGAACAAGTGATGCACAATAAGGTTGTTCACCAGCTGGTGACCAACACCCATCGGCCCACAACAATCAGCACCCTCCTGGTCAACTCCCCCTAAGTTTATATAGTGGGCATGACTCTCTATGGCATGAAATACCCCTTTCAGCAATTCCAGGTGAGCACTCCTGCCTATGCTCCCTTCCAGTTTTTTGTGTACCTCCTCACTGGCAGATCACAGGAAACTGACAAGTCCTGGATTTGGAGTCAGCACTACAGAGCAAGAACTGAAACATGAAAGTGTTACCAACACTATTCTCACAAAACACAGCACTGGACCAGCTACTAGGAAAAATATTAGCCCTATCTTAGCTGGCACCACGACATGTATAATGATTACCTTGCATGTGTTGTATCAACAGAAGCCTGACACAACCTAGAGTGATTATACATTTTTTTTTAACAACAAAACCCTTTTGTACTCATGTTTAGCCCACAGTTTGCTGTAATCCCCAGGTTTTTTACTGCAGTGTTACTGTCAAGAAATTATTCCGTGTCATGTTGTAATTAGTATATTGGCATATACTATGCTGCAGTTCTTCATTCAGCAAGAATATTTTAATTGCATTCAGCAAAACCATTAATCTTTATTGACATCTAACACTAATAGTGACTAGATAAAACATACCAAAGTAGATGATCTCTAGAAATGCACATAGACCATGACCTATAATGATTGTTAGCTATAACAGCTGTCATTCCCAAGATTCTAGGTAGTTAATATTTGTCTTATAGCTGACTTCAAAATGCAAACTATTATTCCACTAGCCAAGAATTTATTTTTCTCAGTTTAAGGAAAGACCACTGCTATGCTAGAATCTAAAGGTCCCTATAACTAACTTCACTTCTGTGAGTGAGGAAATGAATAATTGAAATGTATGATTGGGATTTTTTTCCTGTCAGGTTGCATGCTTTTTTTAGAGAATGATGGTGCAGGGGTTGGAACTCAGATTGATTGAGATTGATTTGACAGAATCCCATTATTACTTAGTTTTTTCATTACAGTGATCCAAATGCATGGCTAAGTAGGCTTGTTTTTGTAATTAATCAGATTTAGTATTAAATTTTTGATGACTGTCAGTTCCATTTTATCCCCAAGAGAATTCAGGAAAGGGTTTTGTCCTGCAATTATTTTGTCCATGTCTCTTGATTATATCTTACACTTCACTGTGCTTTGCTGTATTGCTGCTCAATTCCAGATGGTATATATTTTTGGCCATATGTTGCATGCAGAAAAACTTGATTTTTCAACTTGTCTTTCATATCTTTGCTCTTTTTTGGTATTACATGATCCTTTTATTGTGTTTACTGGTAACATTTTTACATGTCCTTACTGTGCCCTAATTTTGTCTGGCTACAAATCTAGGCTACTTTGGTAGAAACTCTTAGGTTTGGAAACTCTTAAATTTGGAAAACTTCCTTTCTTTAATTGTCAAGGAATCCTGAAACTATTTCCATCAGCTTATAAACCAAAACCTTTCCTGGAAGTAGTTAAGAAGATTGTGAGTTGTGATGTCTGTACACTTGAATTCCATGGCTGTCTTCATCAGCAAGTGCAAATTTAGTGCAATAGGAGCAGTCTGGTAGATTGCAGGAATGGCTGCTGAGACCCTGACAGCTGCGCTCTAAGCAGTTTGAGCAGGCTGAGTTCATAGCAAGCCTGTTCGGTCCCTTGGGATGTATGTCCCTGATGCGATTGTTCGGATCCAGGTGCAGGCTTGTGCCATTATGGCTTTCCTGGGGATTGGTGAATGTTTGGTATGGAGAGAGAACAGAGCTTCCATTTCAGGTGGTTTCAGAAGGCACCTAGTATTCACAAAACACCATCTGCTCTGTGGACTGGATTAACATGGGGGCTAAGCAGCAGCAGAGAATTCACCTTGGGAATCAACATCTTGTTCTGAACCAGAACACTGATGTGAACACAGGTTATAGCATTCTTATTTTTAAAATGCTCTTTAAGGTTCCTGGAGATTATTCCTGTAAGTGAATTTTCATGATTTTCAGCAATTTGCCAAACCAAGTTCTGGCAGAACTGGGAGCTGAAACATTGAAACTTCTAAACTCTGCTGCCTCAGTCCTTGCATTGCATTACAGTATGCATGTGGAGCATACGTCCTCCTTTGGCATTAGAACTTCATAGGTGCTTTTTTGCCTATTTTTGACTTTGCTGCCAGCAAACAAACAGAGCAGAGGGATGATGCAGGCTGTTGCTAGAAGAAAATGCAAGAATAAAGAAAACCACAAACAAAACTGTATGGGGGAGAGTACTAGTTAACAAGAAGCAATGGAAATAAATGGATCAAAGACAACATATGGTATGACCTTGAAAGGCTAGTCAAAGAAAACACTTAAGGACAAGTCATCTCTTCCCTTCTACCCATCATTTCAGATCCTGCTTTGAAAAATCTAAATAATGTATTTTCTTCCTCAAATAAGAGGAATGTTGTCACCTGTCTATTTTCATGAGAGCCCTACTGACTTTAGATAAGAGCACCTGAAAGAACAAGACTTTCTCAGTATCTTGTATGAGTTACATTTCATTTAGTCCACTAATTACTCCGTTACACTGTAATTTTGTCTGTTTTTTCTGTCTTCCTGCACATCCTAATCCACACTGGATTAGTGCCATGGAGGTTTACAAATGTATACCTGTTAAAACTTTTAAAAAAATCACCCAGTAACATTATTGCAATTCTTCTTTTCAGATTTATGAGGGAACTGCTCAGATTCAAAGGATGATCATAGCTCGTGAACATGTTGGCAAATTTAAGGCTTAAAGAAATGTATAAAGTGTGTCTGGCACTGCTGTAGTGTTCTGTGTTCTTATGGAATAAGATTTTAGTGTGTTTCTCAATAGAATTAAAAAGGGATGAAGAAAAAAATCCTTCAAAACATTTTTATTCTGTTCATTATTAAGCACTGATTCTGTTCTCACTATAAAATAAGATAATCAGAATGTAATTTTTGACAGTCAGTGCTGCATTTTAATAAAATATTTTCAAGAGAAGTGTGGTTAGTTTGTACTCTTTTTGCCTGTCATATCACTTACACTGGACAACTAACCCAAAATACAATTTTTGAAGTACGTTAATAAGTGTACTTTAGTGTCTCTATGCTCTTGCCCCAAGCAGCTGAACAGCCGTTCCAGTTGAGCAGCAGGAAGGCTCCATTGCTATTGTCTGCGTGTGTCTGTGCTGAGGATTTATATACTATCCAGCAGTATCAGTATCAGCTTGAGAGAATCTGGCCTTTACACTCTGAAGCGTGTACATATAAATGAGGATGAATCTCTTGAAGTGAAAATGTGTAGCTTTCCCTTAACAATGACTTACAATATGTTTTTTATTTAAAATCCAGTATATTTAAACAATCACAGAGTACACCGAGTTGGGAGGGACCCACAAGGACCATCAAGTCCAACTCCTAGCCCTGCACAAAAATCCCACCCTGTGCCTGAGAGCGTGGTCCAAATGCTGCTTGAGCTCTGGCAGCCTTGGAGCTGTGACCACTGCCCTGGGGAGCCTGTTCGGTGCCTGACCACCCTCTGGGGGAAGAGCCTTCCCGGAAGACCAAACCTAAACCTCCCGACTCAGCTCCAGCCATTCCTTCAGGTCCTGTCACTGAGCATCAGAGAGATGAGATCAGTGTCTGCTACTCTTCCCCTCACAAGGAAGTTGTAGACTGTGGTGAGTCTCCCCTCCGACTCTTCTTCAGGCTGAACAGACCAAGTTCATGCCACTCCTCATACAGCTTCCCCACAAGGCCCTTCACCATCTTCATTGCCCTCCTTTGGATGCTCTCCAATAGCTTAATGTCTTTCTTGTATATATAAACCTATTATTCCTTTCCATCAATGTATATAGTTACCTATGTTTGCAGCAAGAACAGCCTCGAAGAAGGAATTAGGAGATTTCTTTTTTAACCCTGGGTAGACCCCTCCTGGCAATGCTGGCACAACACAATGGACATTCCCTGGAGTTCCTGAACAAATTACTGGATATGTGAGGCTGTACTGCATCCAGTTTCTAGGCTCCCCTGTATAAGAAAGATGGGGACTTAAAGGAGGGAGTCTAGCACATGGCCACAAAAATATTAAAGGCCTGGTTCATCTGTCATGTGAGAAGAGGCTAACTTTTTAGCCTGGATAAGAGAAAGCTTGGGTAATTTTATCTATGTGCATTAATACCTGATGGGATGCAATGAAGAGGAGAGAGCCTCAGTAGTACCCCACTGAGAGGGTAAAAGGCAATGGGGACAAATTAAAATACATGACATTCCACTGGAACACAACTTATTTTTTTTTATCGTGAGGGATGTCATATGCTGGCAGAGGTGGTAGAGTCTCCATCTGACACTCAAAACAGGTAGTGGTCTTGAACAACCTGCTCCAGCTAAGCCTACTTGGTGTAGGTGGGTTGTGCTCCATGATTTCAAGAGGTAGCTTCAAACCTCAAGAATTCTATTAATTCATTTCCAGTTTCCCTCCAAAATGTCCATGACTCTGTCTGGTCTCTCATGTCTCATCTGAATTTAGTGCTGGATGGTACTATTACTGTTATCAGGTATAAGCTCTGCAATCCTTACTTCTTGGGTAAGCTACCTGGGAAGTTAGTTCTTTAAAGAAAGTGGTTAGCCTCTACAAATTACTGGCTTTCCTCCAGGACGACTCATAATGCAACATCTTTGGTAAGTATTTGACGTATGTATGAAATAAACCTTATTTTTGACTATCCTATGCAACCCAGCATTATACATAGTTACTTCTTGTTTGATGCTCCTGCCTGGTATAGTTCAGGGGGAACATGTACCAGCATCAAGAGTTGGTAGTCATGAACGTAATCACCCAAGACAGTTTTAATTAGGAAGCAAGAGAGACGGTTTTGAGGAAAAGGACAGTTATCCTCACCCATTTTACCTGTGACTAAATTCTTGGATTTGCTTTTCCATAGAGCTGAGGAAGGAAACAGAAGTTATTTCTAAACGCTGTCCTGTTTGCTGTGATGCAAGAAAGTGCACAGCTGGAGTTAGTGTACTTTAAATTTACTACCTGTTTCAGAATAGACTTTATCTGCGGCAAGCCAGGGCGCCACAGCCCCTNGGGTCCACTCGGGGGGACGGGGGTGGCACTCGCCTCTCCAGCTCCCCAGCGGCCCCGAGAGCGCGCGGGCTGGGCCAGGCCTCGCGGGGCCGTGGGGGCGCGGGGCGGCACGGCCGGGCCCGGGGAAGGGTTCCTGCGTCCGGCACTTCAGGTTACTCTTGGCGAGTTGGTGTTATTCTTTAGCTTTATTGCAAGGTTTGGTTCGCAGCCTTTCCCGGGGAAGGGTTAGCCAGGCTGAACAGCGATGGCGTGAGATACGCAACCTTAGGCTCGAAATAACGAGAGAGATGTTTTTTCCCAGAGTCACAGTCACCGGTGTTGGCTATATTATACCAAGTTGCTAAAATCTCTTGACCTGACGTTGCAATTGTTGGTGCTTTTTACAGGGGACACCGCAAAAGGATGTTATAATAAAACCCGATGCCCCAAACACATTACTTTCAGAAAAACATGCGGACTATATAGCTTCGTATGGAACAAAGAAAGATGATTATGTAGGTATTAGTTTTTTACAGTACAGCTGTGGTTTTGTTAACAGTAATACCTTTTTTATTGGCTCAGAGTTAAGGTTTAGATACATGTTGTTGACAAGCTAATTGTTTTTTACCCTGCAATCCAAAGTATAAAATAAAGGTGCTTTTTAAATTTCTCTAGGTCTGTGATGACTTTTGGCATGTATTATCTGACTATAAATTTGAAGATTATCAATTTAGCTCTATTATTACTCTGAGACCTGAGAAACAAGCTACTAGCTTCGTCATCTACTAGAATGCGCAAGTAGAGTTGCATTTGCATGTTACTCCTTTGATGGGACAACTTACATCAATTTTATAGTCATAAGTGGTTGGATGTAGTCCACAACAATGGGATTCCACTTCCAGCAGGTGAAAATTGTCAAGAACTGCTTATGTGAAGAAAAGTTGCAGCTACCTTTACTGTTCACAAAAGCACGCCAAGCACTGTTTCTTTCGATTGTACTGCATGTAAAAAATAATGTTTATGTAGTGTAGGTGATGTAATCAATGTAAGAGAATTCAACATAAAATTTCACTTCCTAGTGCAGCTTCAACTTGTGAGAGTTTTGGCACTTGGAAATAATAGACTTGTTATTTTTTGAGATTAGTTGGGGTGGCGATTTAAAGGGCTTCTTTGAATGTCAAGATAATAAGTGATCTGAAGTGAATTGGTGTGCAGCTACTTGATTGTGCCTAATTTGACGTTGAGTTTGATGGTTTGAACTAGAAAAAACCAGGGAGGAAGGGTGTGCAGTATGTGTTGGTATCTACATGTACATTTTCCTGTATGTATGAGTGTGTATATACACATGTGCATGATGTACAGAATATCTGTGAGTGGCTGATGCGTAGTTGCTAAATGGATGGAGGATGGTCGACTAACTAGATGGAGACTGTTTGTGGAAGTTAACTAATATATTTTCACTGAGCTATATGGATGGTGTGCTTATCTGATCAAGAACTAAAATAATGCATTCTTTAGGAATACTGTATGTCGGAGTATTTGAGGATGAGTGGTGTGTACTGGGGACTCACAGCAATGGATCTCATGGGGCAGCTGCACCGAATGAACAAAGAAGAAATTTTGTCATTCATTAAATCGTGTCAACATGAATGTGGTGGAATAAGTGCCAGCATAGGTCATGATCCTCATCTTCTGTATACCCTCAGTGCTGTCCAGGTAAATGTAGCAGGGTAATTTTAGAGAAAAGTGTTTGTGATTAAGATTTTGGTGATTGCATATTTATGAACCAGTTACTGTTGGAAGCCCATGACAAAAATTATTTGAGTATCTTATTAAAAAAAAAATCTAACTGACAAAACTGTAGGATTTAGCTGTATCACTTTCTAAAAATTGTCATATTTGGGAATGTTTTACTTTTAATGGTCAATTAATGGTTACTGCATTGTTGCCAGTCTTGTAAGTTATCTTGAAATACTCCTTAGCTCCAGGTTTTACTGGAGCATTTTATAGATAATTTTTGATTTTATAAATTCTTTTTAGTGTACGTTGGGGTGACAGATATGTATGACCAGAATAAGAGCAAATTTTTTTATTTTTATATGAGTTTTTTGGGAGCGTATAATTAAAAAATTGTACTAGTCTGTTGAGCATTTAATTTATTTATTTGGTGCATATGCTCCCCCTGATAAAAAGTAACTCTCAATCTTATTTTTTCACTGCAGCTATCTCCATTATAGACTTATTTTCTCACTATTGCTTGTGCCTGGGTTTTGTTCTGGTTTTTGTTTTGGTTTGTTGAGCTCATGCAAACCATTGTGTGAAAAAGTACTGAAAAGGCTCAAACACTTCTGAACAATTATCTTGATTGCTTGTAGTGTGCGTCTCTCATTCAATCTTATGGATGAAGTATTTTAATGGCATTACAAGTAAATAATATGGCATTCTTTTCTAGGCCGAAACTATGCTGGATTTAAGGTATTGCGTTTGAACCCCTTAGGTAGGACAGGATGCTCTAAGGTGGATCTTTATTACCACTTTAGCACTAGAATTATTCTGAATACTGTGAGGACCAGGACACTGAAGTTTTTTCAGGCTGTGATGTCTGAACTTTTCCAAACTGTCTGATCCAGCTCCTTTCACAAATCCCAATTCAGTATAATGGGGGTACAATTTGAGGTTGTTACCCTGCATATTAGAGATGTTAGTTCTTAAATATATACTTGATATTACTAGGAGATACTTTCATGTTAACTAAATTGAGCTGTAGCTGTGCAAACTGAAAAAGTGTTCACAAATGCTGATGTAAATTTTTGTGGTAAACTTAACCGGCATATCTCAGTGAGTATGCATGGTCTTAGTAAACAAACACTGTTTAGTCCTATCTACGTATCCAGGATGTTTAAAGGGTCATATCATATGTTCTTGTGATCACAGTTAATAGTAATTTGTGCAGATGTGCATTTAAGGATGCATGCTGTGATTATATATTTTCTGCTGGATTTGTACATTCTTTTTTTAAAATTTTCCGTTGGACTTAAATTTTATCTAACAATTGAAAGATTCCAGCTAACTAGGTTTACAGTCATAGTCTCCAGTGTTTTCAGGATTCGTACTATAATATTGCTTACTTTCAACTGGGTTTTTTTTTCCATTTTGTTATATATAATAAATTCTTAATTACTCTCTTTACTGATTATGCAAGTTAGGAGTATAAACATGAAGTCAGATAGGGCTCAGAAACAGTGTTGTTGTTTTCACATGACATTGTGTCATACAGATTTGCTGGTTTAAATCAGTGCTGGTTTGGAAAATCGTATTCCCTACTATAACCTTTATTTTTCTTCCAGAATATATTCACTGTACAGTTGGTGTATGATTAAATTGTGCATGCTTTTTCTTAAATTATTGCATTTTGGTTCTATTCATTGTATTTAAAATTGAATGTAAATAAAAATCTAATAATTTGAAATTAGTAACTGTTGACAAGTTTGCGCTGTAAGTGGCATTAGTAACTAGCAGCTTAACATACACATATCCAAGTCGCCACAGTGCAGAACTACAAATTGGTACATCTAAGGTGTCATTGTCCCATTACAATATTAACCATAATCAGATCTCTGTTCTACATATTGCTAACATAAAACAAACCTGGTTATGCTTTTGAAAGGAGACCTCAGCACTGGAAAGTAGCAAAGCCTGAAAGAGTTCAGTTTGAATTGTTTGTATCTCCCTTTGAGAATGTTCTAAAGATTTCAGACAGAGATCATCTACAGTGCAGAGATCAACTACTAAAGTGGAAAGAAAGTTTAATAAACCTTACCAAATAGTATTCAGAGTCAATGAAATCTAGTCTTTTATAAGTCCATGATTTTTTTTTTT
>VZSE01014783.1:3172356-3188818 GCA_013398275.1 Promerops cafer | reverse complement strand
CGCGGGGGGGCGCGGCGGGTCCTGCGCCCGAGCTGCCGCCGCCCGCCGGCGGGGAGGGGGGAGGAAAGGGAGGAGGAGTATGAGGGCGACTCCGGTGCTCAGGACTGTGCAATCGGGCCCGGAGCCATCGAGCGCCCGCGGCGGCCGGGAGGAGGGCGGGAGCGGCGCGGGGAGCGCGCAGCCCGGGGCGAGGTGTCGCCGTGCTGGAGGGGACAGAGCCACCGGCCCGGGGGCGCTCCGAGGCTCCGCAGCCTCCGGGGCGATGAGCGGCTCTGCGCTAGGGGGCACAGCCGGGGGCTCGCGCTCAGCGCTGCCCCACCAGAAACAACAACAAAAGATCCCTCTTGGTGATGCTTTGTGAAGGTGGCTCAGCTGGCACTGCTGGGATTTGTACCTGGCTGTGATCAGCGTCTGCCATGGCTTCTGATTTCCACTCCACCCCTTAGGCATCCGCGTCCGTACTTCCCTGCAAGGGCCCCTGGGCGCCGCACAGGACAGTAACAGGAACACGCCCTTTATATTAAACGTTCGTCAAACCCAACGTTTGCAAAAGTTGTTACTGCTGGGTTTCATCAGTGTAAGCTGTGATCCCAAATCGATATGGAATCCCAAGTCAATCCCAATTCCGTGTCTTACAGACAAAGGCAGCTGAAACTCCTCCAGGAATTTTACCTCGTTTCTCCTGCTGCATAGGTGGTCCAGCTGGAGGACGTTGCTTTGTCACTGGGAATTACTTCCACCCTTCCAAATTTTCATTAACGAACTCACTGGTAATGTGAAAATATCCATTGAAGGGATTTTCTTTAATGTATTCCGTGATCAGTTTCAGTTCTATCTTAATAAGAGGAAAGTATATGTCTCTCAATCATTTTTTTTAGTTTTAAAATAAACAAACAATAATCTTATTGTAGTTTTCCAGCTGATGCCAAGCCATGTTTGGAATCTAGGACCCAGAATTCTCTCCACAATCCTGTGTTTTCTGGGACTAGCTTCTTTTAACTTGCACAAACAGAATCTCAGAATCATTAAGATTGGAAAAGACCTGTAAGATTGAGTCCAACCTTTGACTGATCACCACAGTGTCAACTAATCCATAGCACTAAGTAACGTTTCTTGAACACCTCCAAGTGTTGGTGTCACACAACTTGACACCTCCAGTGATGGTAACCCAATCTCCCTGAGCAGTCCATTCCAATGTTTAATGACCCTTTCCATAAAGAAATTCTTCCTGGTGTCCAACCTGAACCTCCCCTGGCACAGCTTGAGGCTATGTCCTCTTGTGCTATCACTGGTTGCCTGGGATAAGAGGCCGACCCCCACCTGGCTCCAGCCTCCCTCCAGGCAGCTGTAGAGAGGGAACCATTGTGGTGAGGGAATAATGCCTGGGACACACAACCACAGGAGCAGAAATTGTGTCTAAACCTTGCATAAGCTTGTACATTTGACTTCACATAGGTTCAATATGTAAAGTTTACATGCGGGGGATCCTCTGTAAACATCTGTACTCAGTTATGCAGATGATACTGCTGAGAAATATTTCAAAGAGCACATGCAGGGCTGCCTGATTACATTGTGCTGTAGATGCCACGAGCACCAGGCTGCGTTACCATATATGGACACTGGCTTCATTTTTACTAAACTGACTGTGATAAAAAAACATGAGCACTGGTGCAATGACCTTATAAAAAAAATTCTGGCAATGGATGTGCTAATGAATATGCCTCACACCTGGAGCAGGAAATTATTTACATATTATGTTTCACAGAAATCAGCTCCACAAACTCGTACTGATGTAAAGGTGTTAACTGGTTTTCAAAAATCACATACATTCCTAGGAAAGAATTATTTGCTAAGCTAACTTCATTTTGATCAGGAGCTGAATTGCTGCTACTAATACAGTGATTTGCAATTCACTTGTGAGAAAGGTCAGCTGAACAATTTATATTCAAAGACTGTTATGTGATGACTTTTCCCATAAGGAATGCCAGAAAAACAAGGGTTCTCTGACAGTCCTGAGGTACCAGACACTCCTGTTAATATTTGTGAAGGATTGATTATGTTTAACTCAGAAACAAATAAACAACCTCAAATCTAGAATAATTTTTGGAAGATTATTGCTGTTTTTATTATTATTTTACCTATTATTCACTCTGTTATGGTAGCAGGCAGAGACCCACTCAAAATTAGTATCTCATAATGCTGAGTGTTACATGAACACAGGGCAAGACAAAACATCATTCATTAAGAAGTAAAGACTTGCCCAGTTTTTCCCAAGAATTATCTCGCCCAGCCCCCCAGGACACATGATATCCTATCTCAGTAATGCTTTCGTAATGCTAAACTGATAAGAATCAATTGGAATAACAAGGCATATTGATGCAGGATGCTCCTTCCATCTCTGCGTACATCAGCTTTAGGGTTGCTTTGTGCCAGCAGTGCTTACATAAGGGTAATAAGAGTCTGTCTTCATTGGATTTATAGCTAACCTTGATTTTTACTATTATTTTTCCCCAAATTGGTCAACAGACTGTTAACCATGCACTGATTCAAAGTAGCATCTACTTTAGCAGTTATGCATGCTAGTTTTTCCCCCTTTTCAATCTGAAATTAAAAAAAAAAAAAATGTGCAAATGTATAGTAATTTGTTCTAAAACAGAAAAAGTAGGACAATTAGATGCGTTCACCATGTATTAATTCAATTTTCCCTTTCCCCATTAGTCCTGACTGTGCTTCAAAAACAAATTACTTAATAAATAAGCAACTGGCAAATAACTGAAATGCTCAAACCTACTGATCAGTCTTCTCATTAGTCTATTTTGGTAAAGTGGGTTGACTGATTTAGAGCATGAGTCAGTTCTGCCATACAAATTCCAGACATAGTAGAATATCTATACAGTCACATATGCCTCTGAGCTAAATATTTTCATTCTTTCAGCTTTATAATCCTCAGTGACTCCAAAGAAGGAAAAAAGAATGTATGCCTTTGAATTCAGTGGGACTGTCCACGCATGAATAAGAATCACAGGACTAGGGGCCTGATTTGAATCAAATGTTACATCACCAAATAATTACCAAGCAAACAAACTCAAATTCCATTGTATTTTAAAATCATTAAGAATGGATATCTTTAAGTTAATTATAAGATTAACCATTTTGTTTTACTTTCTGGAGGCATGAAGAACCCAATACATTTTGGCCTGTCCTAGCTTTTGCAATGCTTTAGGTACCAATCTTGCTTTTTTTACACATTGAATATCAAAAATAATGCATCGTTTTATGCTACAATACTGCTAGGCTTCTTTTTATTCCCAACACAGTTCCTTTTTGTACTATCACAAAATGCAAGGCCTGAATTCCTGCCAAGCAATTACACAGTTCTGCTGTTATTTTAAATCCTAAAATGCAAATAAAAGTGTTATGCAGGCATAGATTTTGTTAGATACAGCTACCAAAATGGAAGGGGGAAATAAGAAAGTTAGATCTAGGGATGGATTGCCAGCTAAATACTAAGGCCTCCCGAAAACCTTTTACATTCAATGTTAATCCAAAACTTTCATTGACAGTCTCTTTTCTAGTGGAGCACATCTAAATACCATTAAGGTCCTTTCTTGCACATTTTTAACACACACTGATGTAATAGGGCATCTATTGTGGCACTTACACCAGTAAATATCATTAAGGTGAATGGAAAGCAATTTTAAATTCGGAGTAATGAAATACATATGAACTGGAACAGTAAGACAGGAATGCCATTTATTTGCTTTCCCATGCTGTCTGGATCACTCCTATTTTAGAAATGCTATGAGGTGTTATTTGTACTGATACCACACTGTGCATTGAGGTACTCAAAGTGCTCTGTGAACATTAGCTTAAGTCACATTTGTGAGGCAGAGGCTAAAGTAGGAGGTCGTGAAAGACAACTTCCTGTAGCTCCAACGAAGGTGAAGAGAGGTAAAAGCGTATTGCCTTCTAATGGAAAAAGAAGATCAGAGGTGATTTTTTGCTTTTAGTGAAAGGGGAAAAACCCAGTGGTTTTAAACCTCTTTTCCCCGTTTTCACTCTTTCTTTCAGACCACAGATGGAAAAAGTGGAGCAGAAAATTACTTTGCCCAAAGCCACACACTGGCAGTAATTGAACCAGAAGACAGCATTGGTTTAAATAGAAAATGTGCAATACATTCACAGTATTTGGGCCATTCTAACTGCTGTTTCTTTCTCTTGTTCACATACACCATTTCTTTTTCAGCTGTAATTGCATGGCACTTCTGGTAACAGAATCTTTTGGGAATCTCAGGGGGATTCCCAAATTTTGAGTCGCTTTCAAGAAGCTTCAAGAAACTAAGAAGAAATAAATAGGAAATACCACGTTCATCAAATTCTTGAAGGAGTGTCTCTTTTGGGTGCTGTTTCCCCAAGAAAAACATTAAGGAGGAAGCTCTGCTTTCTGTTCTTGTCCAGCAATTTTGACTCTGATGTCTGGAATAAAGCAGCTGGTGGATCTCCCAGACAATCCAGTCCTGTCCCACTGTGCTGTGCAATACATTAAACACAGTCATTGTTTTGTTCAATGTTTGGGCTTAAGGATCAAGACACTGAAAACAAAAATAGATAGCCATTTATTAGATGAGAATTGAGATGCAAAGAATTTAAGAAATGAAGTCAGTCACAACAGAGTTTGGTGGCAGACCTCAGGTAATGAATGCCTGTGCATTTGTGGAGACCACTCTAGCCTTCTGTGCCATACTGCTACTCCAGCTTCCAAAGAGAAACAATGTGTTTGAAGGAGACCATATAGAAGACAGTAATAGAAACTAAAAGCAAAAAATAATGGAAGCTTAAAAGATTCATCCCTCCTTCTCCAAAGGAGCTGTTTTTATACCAGAGGTGAGATTGAGGTTCAGCAGATCATACTTTTAAACCCAAGTAGATGTGAAACTTTGTTTTCAAAGAGGAGCTAAAGAGCAGTTGTGGCATTGAGTCACAATGAAAAAAATTTGTGGAGCTTTTGTGGTAAATGAGATTAGACATCACAGATGCATTAAAAGACCTGGTGAAAAGCACCACAAATGCTGGCTGATATCCAGCAGCCCATCAAGTGGCTGCCATTTCAACATGGGGAAGCAACTGTCTGCAGAAACGGTTATGTGCAAAATCTTGTTATGGGTAAAAAGAAATCCACCCTATGTTTAGAGTCACACCAAATTTATTTTAATTGCAACCTTAGCAATTTAACAAAAGAATTATTATCAGTCCAAATCTAATTATTGCAGAAAAACAAAGGAAATAAAAAGAAAGTGTATAGAAGATCTCAATAATAATAGTACAGTAACAATTGTTATGCATGCACTATTTAGTACCTACCCTTACCCCTCTTCCCGGTGTCATGCTTGCCCTTTCACCTCCTTGTGGCTTCCACCTGGTAGAGGGAGCACAGTGGATCATCAGCATCTGGAGTCCTGTGCCTGCAGGAGTATAATGTTGATGTTTATGATCTCTTCTTTCTCTCCTTTTTTTTTTTTTTGGAAATATCTCTCACTTGGGATCCTTTTTATACATTTTCTAATGAAGTTTTACTCCTTGCTTTTTCTTTACTGACCTGCAACTATGTATTTTTCTTTCTGTTCATCTTAAGTGTTTTGCTTTTTGTTTATCTCATATACTCATTCTTTCTTCTCTTTTTTTATCCCTAAGAATAGTTTTGTCCAGCTCCAGGTCAGTATTTCTTCAACTGACCATTGGTAAGTTGTTTATAGCCTTGGAGTCTCCAGTGCCAGCCTGTGCCCCATCTCTTATTATCCCATGCCTCTACTGTACACTGCAGTTGGTGTCTTCACTTTTCAAAGTTCCTGCTGTTTTAATAGGGCTATATTTCTGTACCCTGTAACACCATGTTAGAGTCTTAAATATATCATTTTACACAGAATAAATACTAATTATTAATATCTATATAACAACTGTGATTAGACATAAAAGTAAAACAAATTAGCCATAGTCTCCTGTCCTTAGGAAAAAAAATTTTTACAGCCAAATCAGATAAAACCAAAGCTCTGAGAAGCATGGGGGAAGTTCCTGTGATAAGCCTCCATCCTGAGCTCTTGGAACACTTGGGACAAGGCCTGTGGACCGTCACTTGCAGTAGCAATACAGTTGCAAGTATTACTGGGCTACATGCTGTTTATTAACTTCCAGTTCTGGATTAATATTTGTATGCTGTAAATTCATATGTTGCATACTCTGTGTAGCAGCAGAGGTAAAAATTTCCAGAAAGGGCATGGGAAGGAAGCAGGAATACTGCTGACTAGAACACAGGCTATTGCCCCTGAACTCATTAGTGAGTGTTTATAAGCCCAGTGTGTTCATAGTCCACACATGCTCAGCTTCAACACACTGGGTGTGTGCGCTGCAAACAAGGTCACAAAAGCCTGATATTGCAAATTCCTGTGTGGCAGTTGAATTGGAGACATAATAGCATAAGGACAACTCCTCAGTTTATAGGTTATTTCAAGGAAGTGGGGAATATTAAGCATCTTCTAATAGATATTCTCTAAGTATAGAACAGGATAATTATCTGAGTTTTTGTCTAGTCATATTGAAGAAACTATTTAAAGCAGTCAGGTCATCTGTTTAAAGCATATATTCACGGTTGAAGGGAATAAGCATTTGGCTTTGAAAAAGTAATTTTAATCAATTTTTTTATCACTATGGTCCAGCATGTTATTCAGAAATGGCTTCCTTCAGTAAATGGATTGTGAATCAATAGTAGATATAAATAAAGCAGTACAAAGGGCACAGCATTCAACAAGCTGCCAATCTTTGGAGCAGAGGATGGCAGAAATCAGTATTCCAAGATGGATACACAAATAAATCAGAAATGGGCAGATAATACACAAATATCCACCTTTTTACAAAAAATCAGAGTTCCATCTGGTCCTAAGAACCAGTGGAATGTACATTAGTTTTTATGTCCTTTATATGACAGACCACTATGAGATGGAGTTTGGTTTGAAGTCTGTTTTTCACTAAACATTTTCAAACTTATCCCTTTTAGAAATCTAGAGCTCTTGAAATATAGAGAATTGCCAGGCTGCCAAAGATGTTTCCAGAGACACAAAGTAAATTAAAAGCTGCAGACTTTGTATTATACCTCAAATAATCAATTCTTGAGATATACTAAATACCCACAATTCCTGTAAGGTTTGTGAAAAGTGGTACTACTCAGCACTTTTTAGGATTTGACCTCCAACAGAAAGAGGAATTACAATTTTTTTTCTAGCATACAGATCATAATCAATTTGTATTAGTCATTTGCATCAGGACAATATTATTTAAATGTTGCTAGTAGGAACTTTGAACATGACTCATATTGTGTCTGTCATAACTGTTAATTATTAATGAATAAATGTCATTTGGGTCCTAATAGCTAATATTTCCAGGCCATTTGTGTAAATGGTTGTTTTCAACTTGGAGAATGTCAGTTGCCAGGAATTCAGTATCCTTATTTATTTCAAAATTATTAACCATATATTATGCTAACCAGAAAAAAGATCTCATTACTCTCTTATCAAAACTGTAAGTTTCCTATCTGTTAAAAAAATGTGATTCTCATGGCAGAGTTTGAGCTTACAGATTATACATTCAATGCTTTGTACAAAATGAAGTTAAGGAATTTGTAACTACTGGCCTACAATTTAGGATTGTGCAAGCTGCCATCCTCACTAACTATAAGGTTTTACATATCTTCCAGAATAATGTCTTATTCAAACGGCAATTCTGGATAATTGCTGCAAACCATATAAATGTCTGATTTCTCTTTGAACTCCTTTAAACCATAATGCTGCATTAAAAAGAGAAACTTGATTCACAGGATGAACACATTTGAATCAGTTTTGAATTTGCCACATTTTAATATAGCTGTTCTGTTCTTACTGCCTTTCCAGACAGAATTTCTCACGATATCTTAACACCATCTGTTAATAATGTTTATAACAGAACAGCATAGGGGGGTCAGCTAGGAAGAGGGCCCCAAATGTACCAAAACTGCCTAAAAAAGGAAAGATAGTCTCTGCCTAGCAGCTTCAATGGACAAAAAGCTGGAAGGAAGCAATAGGGGCAGAGGGAACAATGAGATGGCAGCGTACATTGTACCATCTTTATTTTTGTTTTCATTTGAATGTTTCTGTTCTTTTCCTGAGGCTCTGTTATGAAAGAATTGAGTAGACAGCAAGACCACAGTAAAAAGGACATAGACCAAGCTATAGCAGGCAGCCTATCAAAACACATCAGAGATTTCAGAATGCAAACTTCAAGCAAGCAGTTCAGTGATACTGCTGGTTTCTAGATGTGCCTCACTTCTTCCCTGCATAGCCCATGATCAGTCCTGTACTACCTTAAGTCTCTCACCCTTACACACTCCTGTTGAGGGGGATGGACTTTCTTATTTCGTAGGAGGCTAAAATTCAGTGAATTTGTTTTCAATATATTAGTTAGAAAGCATTGTCATTTTATGGCTAGAAATCATAAAGGTAAAAATTGATGGAAGTACATCTAAAGTATTCTTTTTTTATCTATAAACCACTTAGTCAAGCTATACATGTAATACTTCTCTCATTATTTTTTAGTAAAAAATGATTGCATTATCCCATTTTTGTTGATAAACATTTTGAATTATTGGATCAATATTAACAAATACTTGGACCACACTTCAGATGCATATGAGCAAAAAACACATACTCATTATAGCAAGGCAGTCTCAGGCATCCTTCTATTCAATGGGATTGGCAAAACCAGTACAGAGGAGTGAAAGCCTTTTTAAAACCATCTCCCAAGGCAGTCAAGCACTTTAATGCTTAAGAGAAAAAAAAAACACAAAACAAACAAAAGACACCAGTACAGTATTCGGGATACAATTTATTTTTTCAAAATTCAATCAGATGAGTGTAAGGTCCATTTGTATCCAGTTTTAACACCTGCCTGTTTCCGTATGTGCCATGCTTGACAAGAACACCGGCTTCCATGCATTTGGCATTGGCGGCCAGTTCTTTTTCACACAAAGCCACAAACTGAGAAAAAAGTTCCAACCCTTTCTCTTTTTCAATGTTTGCATGGTACTGCATCTTTCTTCCCTTTGGTTTACCACCTAGGGTAGCTTGTGGTATGATGAGTACGTCGCCTGGTAAATCAAGAACAGAGACAAACTCGCCGTTTTCATTTTCACTTAATTTAACATTCAACAGCGTATCGACTGCAAATAAAAATAAAATAAGAGTTAGTATAACTGAAGTGAATTAAACAGGACATCATAAACAAGATCCAACAAATATTTTGATGCGTGACAAACCACTGAGTAAAAGAAACTGTTTATTAATTAGCTGAAACATGGACAATCAATAAATACTTAACCAATATGTCTGAGTATTGTGAGGAATGTGAAGGATATTAATAACATATGTCTAAAGTTCTATTTTGGGGGAAAGTGATTGGCTATCTAAAATCCTAAAATTGATTCTAGCTGGAGACCCCCAAAAGAACCCAGGATGTAATTAGTGAGCCTTCCTTAATTGCTTGATACTCAAATGAGCACCAGTTGCACAACACTCCACATTATAGGACACACCGTAGTCAGTGCACTTTGGAGAGCGTTCTGCCCTGACTCTCTTTTCATTCTGGTTGCAGCAGTTTGCAGCAGGACCCAGCACTGAGCTGAGCTGAAGGCACAGCTCCACAGCTTGGTCTCAAGTAGAGCAAGTGTCCTTCAGCACTCCACTTCCAGACATGCAGCTACCAGTTTGTCACTTGAGACAGGAGGTGGGCAGGAAGGTCAGATGCAATTTGGCTTATAAGCCAGAACATATAAACTTGCAAATAAAATCAATGCATTTACTAACTTTAGATTTTCTGATGTTTCTATAGCAAATCAAATCATTACCCCAACTCTGTAAAGGCTGCTGGATACTAGTCATGAGTCCAAACCCTAAACATAAATGTTTAATGTTGTAAGAAGCAAAAACAGCTGAATTGTGATTCAGGAACCAAACCTACACACTTAAACAGATTGAAAATATATTTAGGAAACAATATTCTCTAAGACAGGCACTCAAGGAGGATAGTCCTAGACGAATCTCCTGATAGGAAACAGAACTTTCTTTTTCTGGCCTGTTTTAGCTGCTCCACAGCTGAAAATATAATTATTCTCAAGCAACATTCTCACAAAACTCTCACTAGCACAAAATAAGTTTTTTATATCATAGATTTAAATATTTAGCATCACAGAAGGACTGTGCCCTCTGAGACCAAGAGAGAACCCCCCCCGGAGTTGCTCTCAGCATTTTTAATAGCACCTGTATTTGTGCACTGCTGGTCCCAGCCAGTAGCCTGAAATAGACTGAAATAGTGAAATATTGTTATACAACCTTTAGACAAATCACTAGTATCAGCCAGCCACAGAAAAGAAAAGGGGCACTTCTGTGTGGAATATGTGGCATCACAGAATTTCCCAGGGGAACCAGTGCTACTGATGGAGGAAAGGAGGGACAAGAAATGACATAAAAGTAAAAAAAAAAAAAACAAACCCCCCAAAAAAACCCACAGACAAAAAAAAAATCAAGCCAAAACAGCACTGGGTAAAGACAGAAATTGCTACTATTTGACCTTATCCACAGCATCTTCTCTGCTTCAATGTAAATGTTAAAGTGCATGTGGAGAAGACGACAAGAATTGCAGACATTGCTGTTACTGCTTCTGAACCAGAAAACTGCACATGCTAACAGTGTATGTAAGCACCACTGAAGTGAGATAGGAAAGACACTGTTTCATTATCCACACAACTCCCTCTACTGGCTATAAATTTAAATATCCTGCACATACAGTGAGATCAGTGGTAAAATACTTACCAAATCAAGCCATGAACTATTTGAAATTCAGTTCTGTCCTGGACTGAACCTATTGCCTGACACATGTAATATGTTAAACAGGAGGTGCAGCATTTTCTTTGTTTGCTAGAATGTTACCAGGAGAATTTTTTTTCTAGGTTGGTCATGAACAGACAAAGAGGCAAGGACAACTGTCAAAAGAAACAAGACAGACCAAACTGTTCTTTCAGCCAGATAATTGATTTAGAACAATACCATCTCATGGCTTATCCAAATGGTTGCTACCTTCTCTGCCTCAACTGCTTTTCTTCCTTTTCCAACAATACAATTATGTATATGGATTATATCATACCAATTTTTGGGACAAGATCCTCATCAGCACCTTTGAAGAAGCATATGTAGATAACAAGCCCTCTCTGGATCTACAAAAGATTACAGAAAATGATGTCAATGTTTCTGATTATCTACGGTGCATGCTTATCATTACAACAGTATCAAAAATGACAAAACCACATAACAGACAAAGGTACAAACAGCAGTTTTAGTTATTTAGTATAGCTTCAGACATTGAGTTTATACACCACACTGTGGAAGATACGATATATGCTGATTATCTGCACAATACTTCTACATACAATTAAGACAATTTATTAGCTCCATGTGAAGCCAAGTTTAGTTGTAGAGTGTACAGTACTAATATAGACGAGGTGACAAGACGAATTAGTATACTTAAATCCAGCATAAGAAATAATTTAAGTTTTTTCCTATCAAACATACAGCTAAAATAATTTTCAGTGTGAATTATGATATTTCCAATTATGAAACATGAAAAACACCAAAGGACTTGTCAAAGAACTGAATTTTATTTTGATGTTGAAAGTAATCTAGTACAATATAATTCTGAATAAAACACAGAGTCTGTTAATTAAATATTTAAATATGATGACCAAAAAACTGAGAGTTGTTTAGAGAATTACAAAGTTGTTCAAAATACTATTTATAAGCTTGGGTAAAATCTAATGGGCAAAATGGAACCTTTCAGCTGATTGGTATAAAGGATATGCCACATCTTTAGCATTCAGAGAGACTACTTGTAAAAGCTGTGTATTTGAGGGAAGAATTAGGCCTTTACTAAGGAGAAAGCACAAGAAAACTCTTGTGTAGCTTTTCTGCTCGTTTGGCTAGTCCATAAGGAATGCACGTGCAACAACCCATGCTTTATTAAGCCAAACTGATAGGCTCTGCAGCCAGCAGCAGCTACGTCTCACGCACAAGTATACCTGCATGGCTTAACTTCTCTGGGAAAAAACCCAAAGTATCCACAGGCAGAGAGTATATAAAGAAACCTCCTTGCTGCTTTGTCAAGAATAAGTATCTTTTTAATTTCGTTGGAGGAAACATTACCTGAACTTGTGAAATACCACCAAAGAGATGTTAAATAGATTGTGACAGGAAGGAGTTATTAATACCAATGCTATCCAAGCAAAAGGATAGAAAATGTGAGTAGTTTCTAAAAAATACTTCTTAAAAAAATTTTTCATCTATTTGTTTTTTCCCCAAATGATAAAGGTTTTTGGTGAAGAAATCTTAGCTATACACATGAGATTTTGTCCCTTTGTTATTGCAGAGGTTAAACAAAATGCTCAAGGCAGTGATTGAGAAAAGCCATGCCTTCTCAACTATTTTTCTAGTGACTAACTTTTGAAAAAAGAGAATGCTCTTTGTAGCCAAAATGTCACATGCTGAGAACTTTCAAAAGCTTTAAATGGCTCCTTTAAAAACTCTTTTTTTGTACAGTCTCACAGCAGTAACGATATTCTGCAAGCAGCTCATTTAAAGACAAAAAAAGTAAGTTAAGTGACCCCTGCAAGTCCTAAGGGCAGACAGATAAAGATGAAGTAAAATAAATCATGATTTTTCCAGCTTCTGCCCTTATTTGATGTCTGTTTTTGAATAAACTATTTATCACAAGAGGAGACATATGTACTGAAGAAAATTAGAGGGACAGGAGGTTAAATGAGAAAACAATTCAGAGACAGGAGGTTAAATGACAAAACAATTCAGTTAAAGCTGAGAGAGGATGCTTCTATTTATACTGCATATTTATGGTCTGCTAGAACACTTTACAACCATGATATAGTTGAAAGCTATGCAACTATTTGTAAGCTGAAACTTACGACTGAAAACCGTGGTTCAACATGTGCGGCCATGGTTCAACCCCTTGTTAAGTCTTTCTTTGTTCTTTAGTTTTCTTAATTTAATAGAAGATGTAAAATTGAATGCAAGACCAAACCTAATAACATGTGTCAATCTGACCTTGTATCAGTGTTCCAGGTGTCCTAAGACTTGTGCTCGTTGTCAATGTAATGTGTAAACTTTTTGAACCAAAACAAAACTATTGCCATTGATGCAGGTCCTCTGCAACTTATCAAAGCCTAGTTGACTGCTCCCGAGACCTACATTTAATGCAAAAAAATTCGAACAAAATCACACAAATTAGAAGGTTATAAATGCAACATGCTGGTGTGCAAACAGCCACTGCAAGGAACATACACAGGACAGGAAAGCTGTGCTCTGTGTGGATCTACTGTGAGCAGTAAAATGTCTAAATAAACCAGTAAAGCAAGATACTGTGCAACAGTGGCATTTATTATACAGCTGTCTTAAGTAATCATCAGATCAGGAACCTGCTGAACCAGATCATGAAGGTTTGAGGCACCCAGCCCCAATGCCATATAGACAGCCTTAGCAACGTTTAGCAGCTCCAAATGCTGCTTTTTAGCTCTTTTGCAGGAAAAAACAAATAACTGACTCCTCCCTCACCCTCCTTACTAAATACATTCATCTGTATTTTTCAGGATTTCATTAGCAGAACTGAAATATATGCTGCAAAATATTATCTCTACATTTTAGTGTTTTTTCCTCCAGGAAAATGCAATGGGTAATAAAAACAGAGATACTTTGTAACTCTTAGAAAGTCAGTTTGTGAAACTAACTTACATAAATTATTCTGTGACATTTCCATTTCAAGTTCAGATTTACTGCCCTCTGGGAAGATTTCTTCATATTTCTTATATTCAGTGCAGCAGAGAGAGATTACATCATCTGCCACAGGTCACAGAACAAGTCTGTGCCTGGTATTTTGCACCTCTTTTTGCCATAGTAACCAGAAAACAAGTCAAGGGAAATAAGATAAGGAATAAGACAGTTTTCCTTGCATGAAGTGTAGGCACTTACACTTTTTAGCTGAATATTCATTTTATGTTTCTTTTTTCCCACAGCTACAAAATACACCAAACCTTACCTTATTTCACCCCTACCTTTACAAGAAGGATTCCTTTTTTTCCTCCTGTTTTTCTGTATACCTAAACCTTTTATGGAGGGTATATAAAAATATACCCAAAATTCTCCATAAACAAGACATCCTATGTGCAGTAACCCTCAATAGGCCAAAAACTCAATCATGAAAACACAATGAAGGCAGAGATTCATGTATAAAGTACTCTTAACCTTCTTTAGATGAAGACCATTTGCTCTGAAGTTCCTAAAGTACCTAGAGAGGTCTCTTAAAGCTCAGAAGCTGTTCAAAGCCACCTACATAATTATGCCATTTATAGTATGCTAGAAATGTCTCAAGGTGAGGTCCTACTTTTAATTGGTCATAAAACATCAGGAACACACTGGTTGATGTAAATAATAGTTGATGATGTCTGTATTTTTTTAATTTTGTGTTTTTGCATTGACAAAAATAGGGAGTAAAATTACCCTACCAGAAAATGTCAGCAGGAAAATTTCCTTCCAATGACCTCTAAAGTAGTCATGCTAGAGAAAAAATGAACTTCCAATTGGCTTTTTTTTCTGCATGGTGACTAGTTGTTAAAACAGACTTCTCTTAAAAAGCCCCAAGTACCCAGGAAAGATTCCCAAGTAGCCATGACAAATATTAGTAAGGTTCATGTCTGTAAAATATCTGCTAGAGACAACCCAAATTTCTTTCAGATTCCTTTAGTGATATCTATTTCTTTCCTAGTGATTTTGCAAATTAGAGAGATAAACTACATAATCTCCTTGCAGTAAAGGTATTCATAGCTCTCAACCACAACGTGTACCTTTTAAGGTACTTTAAAAGAAAGACAGCAAAATTACATTTCTGCTTTTCTTTACTAGATCTACAATCACTTCCATTATTAGTAAGCTAGAAATAGGTTATTTCTCCTATCGTTAATTTATGCTGCGCTAAGCAAATTTTATTGTAATTAACATTATAGTGAGAGGCTAATAATGCAATATACACAGACACACTACATCTGTGAAACACAGTATCTGTGAGATAACACCTATTTCCTTCCAGTAAAACATTCTAGCTTCCCAGACCATACTGCAGAAACTAGTTCTGCTGGATCCACCTGCCCCTTCTGAACAAGGAGAAAATGTTTTAAGGCTAATGTGAAAGGTAAATAGTGAACTCTCTTCAGATGTGTTGAATGAATGCATAAACCCTTTAACCATGCTAGAACTTTTACTTTTTAAAATTTATTCAAGTGACTGTATTAAGCCCCTTCTGTTGTAATAGTCTTTAAAAAGGACAAAAGACAAAACCAAGAAAACCCATGGACTAAATAATTGACAATGGCAGAAATGAGTTATTCTAGTGAAGGTAACTCACAAGCAATGACAACTACAGCAGGGCAGTGCATTCCAAAGGGCAGCCTTCATGCTTTGGTAAAGAGCTCTGGGCTGCATGCACAGCACATCGACCAGAGTCTGCAGACCTGCCTACCTCCCCCAGCAGAAGACTGTGGGAGGAAAAGGGGGGAAATACAATGTTTTCCTTAACCTGTGTGGTGGTCTACATGCTAAATTTCATTTTTAGCTGGCGTCCTGGGAAAAAAAACCCAAACAACATCAGAACTACTGCTGCCATAGCCCCATTGTCCTACCTGGCCTTTCTTCTCAAGTTAACACTATCACACAACAAACAAAGCCGACAGCTGAGCATACCAGACAAGGCTGTAGTGTTTCTGTGAAAGTGTATTTAAGAAAAGAAGGAACAACACACTTAGAAAGGAAGTGTGTGGTCGTGGAGCAGTCATGTTCCTGAAGAGAATTCTGCCTGCGGAGGACTCTGTGGACCACAGGAAGAGAGAGAGAGCAGCAGAGAGAAACCGCTGTGCGCCTCCTGCTGCTTTTCCCTTTGCCGAAGGGGCTGACCGCAACCTTTGCTGATAACCAGGGGGCGAGGAGAGTGCTCCGGAGTGGCAATGAGACGAGGTTGGAAAACCGCCCGAAGTGCAGCCCAGCCCGGAAAAGGAGCAGAGGGGGCTCCCCTCAAATGTCTGAACGCCCACCCTCTCCCCGCCAGCGCACGCGCGCAGGTGACGGAGCGCCTTTCCGCCGGCCGCCCCGATCGGCCCCGCTCCGCGGGGAGAAGGGGCAATGCCGAGGGTGGGCGGCGGCCCACGGCTCACGTTACCTCCACCCACTGGGCCTCGGAGCCGCGCTCGGGCGGCCGCACCTGCAGGCGGGCGGACACGCTCTGCTGCAGCAGGGCCCGGGCCCGCGCCGGCCGCGCCGCCGCCATGGCGGGACCGCAG
>VZSE01014783.1:3159521-3172028 GCA_013398275.1 Promerops cafer | reverse complement strand
TTCCCGGCAGCGGCAGCGGCAGCGGCTGGAGCCCGCGGGTCACGGGCCGCGGGGAGCGTGAGGCGGGACCCTGTGCGGATGGTTAAACGGGGGCTTCTGAGCTGCTCTCTCTATGGAGGGGGCTGAATACAAGCTTTGGAATGGAATGAAACAAAGTATTTCTACAGCTCTATTTACCGATGCCCCAGTAGCAGGAAGCAGGCTTTGGTTTCTTATTTTGATGAGAACTGAACGATCTTTTCTATTGGTGGGGAAATGTTACATGCTTGTGATAAGAGCAGCATGTTGAGTAGTTTATGCATGGAACAGAAAATCTGAATATGGTTTTGTTATTTCTTTTGTTCATTACTTG
Organism: Promerops cafer; assembly: GCA_013398275.1. NCBI lineage: Eukaryota > Metazoa > Chordata > Aves > Passeriformes > Nectariniidae > Promerops > Promerops cafer. The sequence goes on along the minus strand of VZSE01014783.1, from coordinate 3,171,676 downwards.
TTTGTGTTTCAGGTGGCTAAGATCAGTCTATCAAGCTGGAGTATTTCCCTTCAGTGATACTGCATTGGAGCAGAGGACACACACTGGAACCGAAAACACAGTTAAAAGGGATCTGGATAGCTAGTGATCCACATCATCTAGGAAGAAGAAGTGCATAGTTTTCAAATGAGTTCCCACTGCTAATGGGAAAGGTTAAAATATTGCACGTGGTTCTTTTATTATCGTCCAGGTTTTTGGCTACACACCCTGATACTCCTTGAACAGCTCCAAAACTGGAAGAGTTGTGTCTTTCTCCTGTTGGGATTTTTCCTGCATCTGGGGTCTTCAAGGAGACCAGGAGCAGTTGTTAGTTGTTATAAAGTTATTTATTGCATGTGCACATCAGTCTTGAAGGCAAAGAGTTCAGAGTAAAAGTCTGCGCTAAAACTTTCTGGCAAAGTCCCAAGTTGAAGGCAGTGGCGGCAGCAGCAGCAGCAGCTCTCTGGCAGAGTCCCAGCAGCAGCAGCACCACACTGTAGATGTTGATGTTGTCGTTCTTCTCTTCTTGTTGTTCTCGTAGATGGTGTCTGTTGATGTTCTTCTTCTTGATTTTCCTTTTTTTCTCACCCCAGTACAGGGGTTTTTATCCATAAATCATAAATCCATGTTGATACCTATATTCGTAAGTCGTCCAACCAGCAAGGAACACAATTCTAAAACATTCCTCCTACACCAATCCAAGCTCAACTCCAAAAGTACAAAAAGCTACGAAGGTAGTGTCAATCCCTACACAAAATCCACGCACACGGCTTACATATGTCCACGCAAAGAGTTCTATCTTGTTCTATCTAGAAATGCAAGCGATGTTCTGCTATGTTTTTGTTATGTCTGGAGCTAAGTTCCTGAACTGTAAACTGGGCTTTAGGGCTCTAGGGCCTATGCTAGAAAATGTACATTTCTATTTCATGTCTGTGTGGCTTAATATATTTCAATTTCTCTAAAGGCTTTAATTCAATCCCTGCATTTCTCTCTCTCCCTGAGGGACTCAGGGAGACTTCCATTTTATATATTCCAACATTCTCCCATACATGAATTCTGACAGAGACAAGTTTGGAACAATACTGCCTTCATTCAAGTCAGGATAGAATGATGTGGAATTCAGTATCTCTCTCCAAATTAATTTTATGACTGAAGATTTTATTTTTACATCTGTATTTAAAAATATTGTATTTTTTTAAAATAAAAAGTTAATATATAGCAGTGTGAGTAAGAAGCTGAATTTTAGTACCTGAAGTCAATCATAGAGTAAGATTACCGAAGATCCCTATTGAACAACAAGGGCCAATATGCACTTCTGAATAATCAATATTACCCATAGGGATATATTTGGCTTCTGTCTGTCATTTTAAAAGAAGATTATTGATGTATGTTCAATGAGGTTGCTCTTCCCAAAGCAAGCCTTCCTCGAAGAAGGAATTGCACTAGGTGGTTCGTGAATGAAGTAGCTCATTTTTTGCTAGCTGTACAATATGTTTTTATTCAAACTCGGCTAATTTTATTTAAAATACCTTCTGTTCATTTACTTGAAAGCTGTATCCCCAGACTCATTAAGAAGAGTTTAATGAGGTAGAAATCCATTTAAAATTAGAGGGTTTTCCATATATATTTGCAATATAAATTGATTGTTAGGAAAATGGATTTTGCTACAGTCTGAGCAAATTATAATAAGCAGATTATAGAGGGATATTAATATATAAGGATATTGATTATTTGGTATTGTGCCATTATTTATACCAGGATATGATGGAGAACATTTATTCATGTGCAAGTTTCAATACAAATGCCTGTGAAACATTGCATGGAAAAAATTAGTATGACGTCATTGTTTATTTATGGATTCTTGGTGGAATTATGTCATATTTTCCTTGGGAAGCCAAATAATTCTCTTGCACTTTGAATTCTTGAAATCGTACTGGCCTATTGTTAGATTAAGGGCCTCTCTTTTTATGCCAAAGAATGATAGTAAATTTGTTGGATGAATTTTAGGCATGGTTTTGGATTTGACTGTGGGTTTTATATTAAAAAACCATACTTTTATACAAAGTAGGTTGCTGGCAAGGGTTATATCTTGGTAGAACTACCTCCTTTGGGACAGATGTAGCTGAAAGGCTCTAGAGTGTCAAGAGACNTCTTGGTAGAACTACCTCCTTTGGCTCCAGAGTCTCAAGGGAAGAATTAGATTTCACCGTTTCATTTTCTCCATTGCCAAATTTGGAACTCTTCCCTTGCACAACAAACTAAAAAATTTCAATCACTTAGAATCATTTAGTAAAGAACCATGGGTGGGGGCCACTACTGGTGTGAGACAGAGCCAATGGATGTCCTTGTGCCAGCTGTTCAAGATTGCTGTTAAAAGACTCATCATCAGACAGTGGCCTGGGAAGTGGAATTTGCAACAATGAATTGCAAATTTCTATCACGAGGTAAAGATACTATTAAAGATATCCGGTAAACCGGGATTAATGTTGAAATAAGGTACAATTTTAATTTGGCCATGTTGAAACAACAGGTCAATCATCAAAGAAATCAAAAAAGATACTGCATATCTTTAGTCTAAGATGTTTAAACTGCCACAGGACAGCTCAGAATGTTGGTGTGATTTCTTTCTGAAGTGATGTTTATGATGATACATCTTGAACTGAGTCAAGTCCTTTGCTTTCTGTTGGAAGATTACCTTTTTTTCTTCTCTTTTTCTCCCAGTTTACTTATTTTTTTTCTCTTTTTGAGCTACTTGCCTTATCAAAAATAGCACAAATAAATTCTCTGGCTCCTATATTTGGTGATTATTTTTTTGTAGCCCGTTTCTCAGTCTAGTTCAAGACCCAGTTAAGCCTACTGCAGCCTCAGAAATGTTAGCTGAAATGCTGATTAGCTGGAAGAGACAAGGTACTCCTCAACAGTGGTGTGAGTGCAGAGAGGATTAGCTGTGTTAGAATAATTTTACTAAGACATGTTACGATGACTGTATTTAGTACTGACTTATTCAAAGCACTGTCCAGAGGTCAGGAGTATGTCTGCCTCCCAACCATCAACCTCCGTCCTCCAGAGGTATTTAAATAAGAAGAGCAAAGAGGGCATGAAGAATTTCCCTGGTACAGGTCAGCAGTCCTATCAGTCAAAAGACCACAATTTTGGCACAATGCCTGTGCAGAGCTACCAGAAACAGCTCTTCCAGAGAAGATACAGAGTGAAGACTCTCATCCACTTTGCCTTCCAAACTGCCCCCCAGGTCTGTTTAGCATTTGACAGAACCATTGCAGACTTCTGGGGGAAGCTGATTGAGAGGAAGATGGTATTGTGGTTTTTATCTTTGTGCTTTGCACCACACCACTGAGGAAGGTCATGGCTTCTTCAGCTCCAGTTCTGTAGCATCAGAATTGGTCCACCTCTTTAGCTCTTCCAGCAGAGCCAATTTAGTGTCCCCACAGATGTCAGAATTGTTTGCAGTGAAGGCTGGTATTCCTGTTGTGGAAGTACAGTTCTGTGATTTGAACAGTTGATTTTATCTGCTAGTTGTGTTTAAAGAAAGCAACAAAAATTTAATACACGATTAAAAATAGATTAGTGTTTTGTTTAGTCCCTCATACAATTACAAAACAGACACTGAAATGTGTTATAGCAATCAAAAGTTAATTAAACTTATGAAAAAAAAATAACAGATTCAATGTGAAAGCTGTGTCAGATACAATTACTGTTTTTTATTGTGAGAAGCAGAAATTTGCATCTATTAGGGGAAAAAAAGTAGCCAGATAAAAGACACACAATCTGCTTGCTTGCTGCTGTTGCCTAAAGGAAGTAAGAGCACTATTAGTCGGTTTCTTTCTCATTGGGCCTGTGACATTTAGCTACTCGATTTTTTCCTGCTTGGATGTCTCCTGAACCAAATCTTCGTCCGTATGATTGACAGGCATTAATGTAAAAAGGACTTGTGTATTGTGCTCCAGTGGAATCAACAGAGCAGTGGGGGTGGCCTACCTGAGTATGTACCATGGGGTCTCACTGTAACACGGCGGACTGGTTAGAAGCAATATCTTTATTCTTTATTTTCACAGAATTGAGCTAATCCCATATGTCCATATGCTTTCTTGTGCAGAGCCAATCTTGAGTTTCAACACCTCACTCTTAATTCTGGAATTCAGATGGAGGCTGAACAGAGTCATGAAGCTGACTCCATGAGGAGTTCCTCAAAGGTCAGCAGTTTTCTGCTTTACCATTAGGAATGGTATTGCCAGATCCTGGTTGATCCCTCCAGGTGTATCCAAATGTACTTGCTTCCACAGTCTCCTGAGTTTGGGATCCATGAGCACAGCAGGAGCACATGAAAACCACTTGGGTGTAGGACAGTACTGACTCAATGGCGAGGGAAGCAGCACCCCTCACTGAGCTAGGAAAGGGTAACCTTATGGTCAGAGGGCCTGGAGCAACAGGGCAGGAGTAATAGAGCTCAGTGACAGTCAACAGCTGACCAGGCTGTTTGCCATCCCTGAGCAAGCTCGGCAGGGCCACGCAGGCCACCCTTGACCAGTCAAAGCCACCTTCAGCTTCTTGTGCTCTGTATGGAGCTGCTGACCACACACGAATTCAGAGCCTGGCACAGCTCTGGCAGGTGGGGGTCTGGTTTGCTTCAAGCCCCTGAGCTAACCCCTGCCTGGCTGATGTGTTGCAAACCTTGTTCTTCCTGATGGAGGAGGTATTTAGAACAGGCACAATAGAGCACAGCTCCTACATTTTTTATTTTCCTACCATCGGGGTTAGTCTGCTGCAACCAAGGTGGATACTCCTCTACCCCTGCCATGTAAAGGAATTAAAGTGTTTTCTACCCAAGTATTGCTGCTTCACTGCTCTCTTCACCTTATAAACACTTTTGCAGTAGCAATTAGTACTACAGAATGTGGCTGTGTTACTTAATCCCATTTTTTTTTCATCTTCAGTGAGAAATTTTGATAATTATGAGGATGTTGCTATAGACAAAGATGCATCAATATCTTCTAGGATCTGAAACTTCAGCTTCCATGTTTTCAGTAGATGCCATGTGTAACATCAGAGTATTGACATAAAGCCTCATGTTATTAAAAATGGACATGAAATGAGATGTGGCTTTTTCTGTTCCTTTCACAAACAGTATGAGAGAAATTTATTATTCTCTCTGTACCTGGAGGACTCCTTGCCTCCAGTTACTGTTGAGTATGCAGGCATAATAAGGCTGCATGTCATTTTTTTTCATTTATATGGATGACTTTCGAGGTAAAACTCACCACAGCTTCAGGCCAAAAGCCTTCTCCTTGAGTCACAGCTCCTATCATTTTTTCCCCTCAGGCCTACTGATCCTTAGCTAGTCAGGGAAGCATGCACAAAAATGATAGGTCATTAGGAAATTCTCTGAATGGCAAACCTCTGAAGTCAGCCCAAGTGCTATTTGCCATGCATCATGATAAAATTTGTGAGTTTGAAGAGGCACTAATTGGTCTGCCATTTATGAATTGTTGGAGTTGTTGTTTCCAGAACACAGCAACCTCTTTCACATCATAGTTCAGCAAGATTGCCAGAGCACAGTAAGCCAAGCAGGGGTTGACAGATTTTGGCATTTTATTCCCTTCGATGAAAGAATATTGCATTGCAACACAAATTGGTACCTCACTTTGCCGTAGTGCAGCATCATATACTGATATAGTGATGTTGATCTATGGGCTTTTCTTAAAATTATATTTTGAGAACTCATTTCCCGTAGAACAAATGGCAACTGTAACACTTTCATTTACTATCAGCCATTGGTTTTTGATAGTTTGTTTCAGTAACACAATAGTTAAATATATATATATATAATAGCTTCATTATTTTAACCCACATACGTAAAAGGTGATCTTGGAAGGAAAAAGCAAATGTTTAATACAGTGAGCTAAATAATAAAAGATTGTAAATTCTAATGAATATTCATGGAGTCAAATAAGATAATAAACATGTCAAGAAATGATGTGGCTTCCTGCTATGACTTCCAGTGTAGATTAACATGTTTCAAAGAGTAGTGTCAAAAATTGTTTTTTAATTTTTAATTTTCTCACTTTCTCAAAGCACTAATTTTTTTAATGCATGTTTCTGAATTCATTTAGGATGATACAACTAGTGTATTATTAGATAGCTCAGAAGCATTGCAATGATAGGATTTTTCACTTATTCTTTTATTGGTTTATGTTTTTTTTTAAGCTGCCAAAGAGTCACAGTTTCTTTCTTTTACAAAAGATGCTAAATTGCTGCTACAGAGTGTAAGTAAAACACTTTATCTTCAATATTTGATGTTACAAAAGAATAGAAAAATAGTATTTGGTATAACTTTTTCTTACAGAGCTTTTTATTTCACAGATAATTCTTGGAACTGCTGGAGGCTTACATTTTTATGATTAACGGAATAAAACAATTACTGTGTAACTTGGGATATTTTAATATCAATTATAGATGTTTAATCTTTCCTTGGATACTCTGTTGCCCATAGGACAAAAAATAATCATGTCTTCATAGTAACAGTCCCAGTGAGGACCACATCCAGATTAAAAAAATCCTTCATTTTGGTGCCCACAAATAAATTCCAGCACAAATATAACAAATTTTAGCTCCTGTTACAGAAAACTCAGATCTAAATAATGCACGCTGGAGCTTGGAGAATGATTCAGCTCAGTTTCAGGTGAACCTCTAGGCTACATCTGTACTAAGAATTGACAACAGGAAATGCTCTTGGCCATTGCAATTCATCTTTACTCCCTGACACAGTTTTGGCCAGGGCTTGCTCGCTAAGAAAAAGATTCTCTTCCTGATTCAGCAGTTAAGAACCAGTTAAGAACCTCTGCCTCAGTGTAAAACTTTGAAGAGTTACATTCACAGCTGAGGATTAACCAGAGGATTGTGTTCCAAGAATCAGTGCTCTGGCTTCACAGTGACAGAGTGCCCTGCAGTTCTACATGACAATGCTTCATACAGGCTGCACTGACAACAAGAAGTGTTCTTGGGTCACAGTTATTTTCAGCTGAGATTGGTCCTTGCACATGAACCTCTGGAGCAGGTTGCTATAATTGTGTAAGGTTGTCATAATTTTGTAAGTGGTCTACACACACCCAAAGTTTATTGGTGCCTTCTGAAATACCTTGCACTGCTACTGCAGGGATTTATAAGTATTGAATGGCTACGGAACAAAACTGAACTGGTTTGGAACATCAACCAGATTTTTAAAATAATTACTATACGCAAAAAACAGTAAAAATTTATGTAATGTTTCAATCAGCATCATTGATCAAATAAGATTGATTTGCTACATAAAACCTGTTTAGGCTCAGGATTCTGATGTTAACAAAAATACTTCCTGTAAAACAAACTGGTTACTAAGAAAAATGAATGAAGAGCAGAATTAAAATAATTTCAGAAACTGAAACTGTGAATGTCATTGTGACTCAGGTCTGTAGTGCCAAATGGTTTACTGAAGATTTTAGGAAAGTCACCATCTTTTTTATTCTGTATTTGTACACTATCTAAAGCAACAGGACTCTTTCTGCCCCTGAGACTCTTATAATTGCAATTTATCCCCATTACTGAAAAAAAAAATATAGGAAAGAAGAAAGAAGATGCCAGTCTTCCTTCAATGTTTGTAAAATATATGGCAAAGAGTAGGAATAGTTTCAAAACCTTTGTTTTTATCTTCAGGTATGGAAATACTGTTAATTTGTGTTAATTCCATTCATGCAAGGAATATCTATATGTAAGGTACCTAAGAAAAATTATGTGGCTTTGTTACAGAAGGGCATATTCAACAAAATAAATCCTTTAATTTTCTGCTCCACTTCCTAAAGGTTGGAAAAATTGCTGTAATATAAGCTGCATCTTCACTGTGATGTGACTATTACTCTGGAAAGCAATATTAACATGAAAAACTTGATGACCAACTTCAGAAGAGTCTAGTGACAATTTAAATAAGGTTTTCATCTCTTCTTGACTGTGAAGGACTGCTGTTTAAAATTCCCCAGGAAAGCAATATATAAACTAAATTGGTCTCAATTCTTTGAGACCTTTTTCCTCATTTAGTGAAACTGAATGAAAGCAAACAATTTCTTTTTCAGTTTAAGATTTGGCAAAGCTTTCACAACAGATGAAGCTACTTAGGTGGTCTTACATTTATTGGCAATACTAATACTCATGATAAAGAAAAATTATTAAATTGTTACTGTTTCTTGTGTGTTTTCTTTGTGCTTGTTAAAGGTGTTGCATTTTCAAGTACTGCCATACATAATAAACAGAAATTTCTTCTTAAACTAGGTGATATTTTATATGAAAACTCAGGTAAACCTGCCTTGTTTTGAATGGGTATTTGAAATCAGAATCTGTTAAAATCCCCTGAGCCAAATTTACTTTGCAACAAGTGGGCATAACTGCCCCCATGCAGTGACATTGACCTTGGTGTCTAAGCCTAGCAGAAAGGAAAGCAAAAAGACTTTAGAAGAAAAATTCCAGTGAATGACAGAGGAGTAATATCGTGACACAGAAGGACTCTCCTCATATACGCCTGCAGTTGTTTGGTCCTCTAATGCCTGAAATTCCCTATTTACACATTTTTGAGAATTGCCTTATTGACATATCTGGAGCCTGAGACCCCCAGGTGTGCCACCGTGCCCCTGTGCACAAGCTCTGCCAAGCTGATGCTGGTCTGTGTAGGACCAGATCAGTGTTTCAGCATTAAGTAAAGCAACGTGCAAGTTGCTTTAACTTCCATGAGGTGCACAGCAAAGAGAAAACAAAGAACTCACACCTGTAGGCATTTTGGCTTGGATTATTTTGCAGGATTATTTTGCTGACAGTTTGTCAGCCCCACAGGAGAATGCTGCTTTGGCAAGAGCATGCTCTAGCATGGTCTCAGAGCTGCCAAAGGGAGGAGGTGGCAGCTATCCTGAGACACAGTGCAAGGGCTCAGCCAAGAGGTAATGCTAGGAGCCCAAGGCTCATTAGCCAGGGCAGAGCCCTGAACCAAGTAATTATCACCGTGGGACAAAAAAAGATAAAAAACATCATTTATACCTTATTTATCTTAAAGGTACCAGGGCTGGCCAACCAGCCAGGGGGGAAAAAACCCCAGAATCTGAAACTCCCATGCCACACACACTCATCCTTAGTATGCAGTGGTATACCTCTGTGGCCAAAGGTTGCAGGCCTGGTCATGAAGCTAAAATGACCCCTTGATTCTGAAGAATCTTTCTTTTGCCATTCTTCAATATCATTTCCAGTTCAAGTTGTAACTGAAGTAAATGGCTCATATGAGAAAGAGTTTGCAGTTACTATATTATTAATGTGGTACTATGCAGACACCCAGAAATGAGAATGGATACTTTTTTTTTTTAACCCATTTACATCCTACTGCGCACAAACTAACCTAATTATCTACCAAGTAATTTTTCAAATGTTATTTAATTTTTAAATTTTGGAATTATTTTGGCAAGAAATCTTTCCTAGCTATACCTGGATGCCCTTAATTGATTTTGGGTAGAGAAAGAATATATTTAAACACAAGACAATCTAATTTCACACAAAAATCGGTTCTATTTTTATCATGTTATTGTTCAGGCTGAATAGCAATTTAGAGTCTATGAAACATTTTCCTACATTTACTTAGAGAAAACTATCAATTTGCATTAAAATTAAATATATCGTGTCTTTCATTTTGTTACACTTCTGAAAAGTCCGAAGTGGAATTTTCTGAAAGATGCTGAGATTACCTGTAGTTTCCATCAAGACTCAAGTCCTGGAGTAAAAATTTTGTTAATTTTTGGTTGCATTTTCCTAGACTCATATTTTACCACAGTATGTTGTGCTGTGCGTTGTGCAATAATATACCAGTCAAAAACCATAGAACAATATTTTCAAATGTTAAAATTTAAATAGGAAGCCAAGAGCAATTGTGAGAAGTGTACAATCCATAGAACTGTCTTCACAATTAGTAGAGATAGAAACACTACCCAACCAGACTGCAGTGTATTCCACTAAAGTCAAGGCATTTTGAAAATGCGTGCTGTATTGCTGAGCAAATTGATTCCCTTTCTAATGGCCAAATACATTTCATACTCATATTCAGTAGAAGCTACTACAATGTTAGCTACCCTACTTACAGGGTAGTTAACAAACTAATGCTAGAATAAATTATTACAATTAAAAATATTGAGGATTGTTAGCTCAATTATAGTTTTGCTAGATCAGCTTTACAAAACCCCACAAAAATAGTTGCGTGTTATTGTTGTCGGTGTTGGAGCTATTCTCAAAACGAAGAAGTGTATTGTACATTTTCGCCGTGTTCTTTTCCCTGTAAAGACCTTGAAGTGATGCGTATCTCAGGCGTGTGCCTACCCGTGATCCTGCAGTCCCGGTTCCATTGATGTGACATGCAGGGTATCTTGCACTTTAACACTGCCTCCAACTGCTCGAAGTAGGAAAAACAATTATGTACATTTCTTGCAATGCAAAAGGTAACATGATTTCCAGAGGCAGTGAAAAAAAGCCCTGGAGTCTGTATCACAGTTTCTTAATGAAGTGGTTTGTTAGTTTTCAGTATTCTTTTTCAGTTTGGTTTGACAGTAGGGTAAATTATTGGGAAGTGATTTGACCTCTTCAGGTGTCTGTGGACATGCAAAATATGCTTATGTGGGTACATCAAAATGTAGGTTGAATGAGAATCACTTCAAGGATAGGAAAAAAATTATTTTCAGCATTGTAATGTATGTGTTGTAGCTGAGCACTGGAACATGCCTTTGGAAATGGTGGGGTTTAGCAAAATGCTTGATTAGAACTTTTAATAATATAATTTAAAAAGCAACATTTAAAATGGTCAAAATTCTGCTCACTGTGAAAGAGAGGAAATGTTTATCATAGTAACACTTTAAACTGATGTAAAATCCTCTGATCCGTTACATATTACAACAGATACCAACAAAAGACACTGTCTACACTGTATTTTATATTTGCAAACTAATGACCTGGTAAGTGCTAAGATCTGAATGATTTCTATAATATCACTTAGCTGAATAAGGACTATTCATGGAATTTTAAGAGCGAATCATGTCAAATCAATCTAATTTCCTTCCACAAGGCTTGTAGGTGGGAGGGAAGCAGGAGATGATGTGTGTCTTACTTAAAGCTTTCAGCAAATCTCACGTGACATAAGGAACAGAAGTGGGTTTTGATGAACCCTTTGAGTGAGGGTAAACTGGATGGAAAATCAAAACTATCACCAGAACAATGATCAGTGTCAAACAATAGGACAAGAGGCAATGGGGAGAAACTGATGCACAGGAAGTTCCACCTGAATTTGAGGAAGAACAACTTTATTGTGCAGGTGACCTAGCACTGGAACAGATTGCTAAGAGAGGCTGTAGAGTCTCCCTCACTGGAAATATTGAAGAACCATCTGGATGCAATCTTCTGCCATGTGCTCTAGAATGACCCTGTTTGAGCAGGGAGCTTAGACCAGATGATCCACGGTGGTGGCCTTACAACTTGACTAATTCTGTGATTCTGTGCTTTAGTATTATTAATAAAACCCAACCAACCAAAATATCCGAATCAAAATAAGCAAAAAAAGACCAAACAGGTGGCATCTGTCTTGGCTACAGGTCTCTTTGTTCTTTTATGTAATGATCCAAAGGAGGAAATGGGGTATATTTATTATATTTGCAGAGGACACAAAACAAGACGGGACCGAGCTCTTGCCCAACCATTTTGCGGGCCAAGATGAGAATTCAGAAGGCATCGCCGAGCCGAAGGAGCACTGCAGAGAGCGCCAGAACGAGCCTCTGCGGGGACAATTCCAGCATAATGAGGAATTAGCCCGAGGCAGTTTGCAATGCGTGCGGTCACTCGGTGGCGATCCCTTGGCCCCGGTTTCCTTACAGACAGCGGCAGGGATCTGCTTTCCGTGCTGCTGCTTCCGAGTGCCACCGCTCGGCGCGCTCGGCGGGGGGCGCGGGTCGCTTCCCGCAGCTCCGGAGCCGCGGCAGCTCTCAGCGCCGCACCCTCGCTCCGGCAAGGTGCGCCCTACCCCGGGGCTGCCGAGCCCACCCAGCGCCAGTCCCGCCGGCGGGGCAGCGGGCGGAGCG
>VZSE01014783.1:2991396-3149169 GCA_013398275.1 Promerops cafer | reverse complement strand
GGCGGGGCGGGCGCTCCGCGGGGAGCCGCGCTGGGCTCCCGCCGGGCTCCCGCCGTGTGCGGCTGCCGCGCGGCCCCGGCGCTTCCTCTGCCGGAAATCCCGCGTGGGTATCTCCCATGTCAGCTCAGGCGGCGATGGCTTTATTTCTCATGCCTGTACAGTAAGTTACAGCGCAGTAATCGTGTAGGTAGGAGCCGACTCTTCGTGGGAACTCACTGCTGTGATAATAAAATGAAGTTTAATTTCTTCAAACCGTCTATTTAATCAAAACCCACACATTTTGAAACTACTTGAAAGCCACCCAGCATACTTTTTTTTACATTCCAGCTTTGCCTTTTTTTTTTTTTCTTTAAATATTTGGCTTGTGTAATTAAACTATTTGTCCACAGGATAATATCTGACTGCTACATTTATAGCTGACTTTACAATGCATATATATTTCTTGCTGGTAAGGAGAAAATTCCATGTGGGAAAATAAATCTAGAAGAATTTAGACAGTAATGGGATCCTTCACTGAGTAATGATAGGATGAAGGCAAGTTTTGACTGGTTTTGTCCTCTTCCTATGCAGCTTTTCTAATTGTTTGGGTTTGATTTCTAGGCATCTTTAACTCTGTTGCATAGAGAATCAGAAGACTTTAATCACTGTAGCTAAGGTCTGCATGCTTGTTTCTTAATGCTGAAAAGTTTCAATAAAGCTGGAGTTGCCACTTTGAATTGATTTGCTTTATTTGCAATAACAGCTTAGCTCCTAGATCAATTGAACAAAATGAGATAATAAAGCTTTAAAAATTCTGATGTTTTTTAAAAAAATAAAGAATAAAATTAAAAATATATTTAACATAGACCTCCTAAAATACATTACTTAAATTAGATAACTATATACTTAATTTGAGGAAAATTTCCTTTTTTTTTTTTTTCTTTTGTTTTGGTCTGTTTGAAGTTAAATACCTGTATTCTTAGTCTTCAAGTCATTGAAAGCCAAGTGCAGATACCAGAGAAACTGATGTGAAAGGTGGACCCTTTTTTATAATAATTTGACATGCTGTGAAAGTGGGGAGGCATCTTGTAGAGATATGGTAATGCTGGGGATTCTTTTTTGGTAATTTATTTTTCAAATGGTTCTGTACTGAATTTTTTCAGCAGGATGGAGAATATGCAGAAAGGCCAAACAAGGCTGAATTACTGATACGCAATTGTTAAGAATACTGAGTAGGAGCTAGTGCAGACTGTTAGGGAAAAGAAGTGCTGGAGAAGTCCTGTGGCTGGCAGAAAACTGAAAACACTTCATATAAAGGAAAAGGGCTTTTAAACCAGTAGCAGACTGAGTGTTTAAAGCGAGTGTGCATTTCTAGGATAGAATGAAGAAACTGCAGTGGTACATTTTTGGCTTTAATCCAATTTACAGCTAGACACTTAAATAGCGTGCAGCTGAAAGAGTTAGAGAATTAAGGATTAAAAGATGGCTATTCATTGTGTCAGTATGTCAAATGAGGAGTCCATAGCCCATCCTGATTTTTAAAGTTCCCTTTTGTCCTGTGTGTTGCTGCTTGCACTTTGGGATTAGCTCTAAGTCTATAATGACATTAAAAGGGTAAATTGAGAGTCCTGGTGGTGGATTAAGAGAACCGGCTTTAAAGTAACTGGCACCTTCACTTAGCAAAGCTGGAATTTCTGTCTTTGCAATGGACTACAGCTGCTGAATATTGGGAGCACTTTCAGTGTAGGAAATTCTTCACTCTGTAGAACAATAACAGCTCATTAACCTGTGCCCTTATCCCTCCCAGGCTAAACACCAGGGAACTCTGTTGGTTGGCAGAGTTTGCTCCAAAGTAAAATACTATCTAGTAGCATCCAGTGGGGATACATATGCCCTACCACATATGGGAAAAGGTCTCAGAAAATATGACAAAAATGAAATTAATGCTGTCAAAGAGTCTCTGAATGTTTAGCAGTAACATAGGCTGTGCTGATTAAGAGCTGTTAATAGAAGCTTTTTGTGAACTCTTATTTTTATTATTCTTTTTTAATCCCTTTTTTCTCTCTGTTGGTATGAAGTCTTTAATCAGGTCTGTTCCTCAATAAAGCATTTGGCAACTTGGAAAAAAGTAGCATCACCGGATTCTCCGCTGCAAACAGAATTGTGTGGAGGGGTCTTTTGTAATATGTGAATGAAACTGGTTGTATTTGGTTGAAAATTTGTTACTGGAAAATAGAACTGATTTTGTAGTTAATATTTCCTGAAAAACAGAAAAGGGAACTTACATAAAGAAAGTGTAGGGAGGGACAAAACAGTTCTTAAAGATCTGCTCAAAGAGCTAAGAAGAGGAAAGACATGGATCATTTTGTCATTAGCATTAATTTATGCCACCTGAACAAGGATTAGGTACAGTAACATTTGCCTGCCTAAGAGAACAAACATAATAGCAATTGCATTTTCCTTTCTAATCTGCATAAGGAAAAGAAAAGAAGGCAAAATTTATTGGTTTTCTTACATGACCTCTCTCTGCTAGGACTTTGGCCTTCAGCAACTTCATTTTAGTTTTTTCCGCCCAAAGAATTGCAGCTAAGTTCAGAGCTTGAAAATCATTAATTTAGAATACCGCTGTCTTCCAAAACTCTATTACTCGCAAGGCAATGGTCAGGTTCAAGGACTAAGCTGAAATTTAATTATGTAGAGAATCTTGCCAGAGAAGCTAAAGGAAAGGATCTTTTTAGTGAGGTTATTTGTGCCTGTAATTTGTACACTGCACAAAATGAAGCTGTAGAACTCTCGTCTCTCAAGAATATCTGCAAGAGTATGTTCTTTGTCTCTTGATGTAGCATTTTCTTGTAAATACAGAATCTGTACCTGGTGACTGTGAAAACTAGTTTTTGATTCTTCATGTAGGTGAGAGAAGTTTCTAAATTAGAATGAAAACTTTGCTGTATTTTTAATGGATTAAGAGCTGCAGTGATTATGTAACTTACAGTACCTCACCAAGAATGTTTGTCAGAAATCTTTAGTGAGGTCTAATGGGCAAATTAAAAATTTGCAGAGAAGATTAATGATAGTGAAGTAGAAAGAATTACTTAGTCAATGATGTAAAAGTAGAAGATGAAGAGGAGTTACAGTTCTTTATTCTGTAAATTTTTTTTGTGTTTGTGAGGTCAGCAGTATCAGATGAGACCATGACAGTACCACTACTGCAGAAATAGCAAATCCTAGCAGTAGTTAGCCTGTGCTGGAGACTGTTTACCTATGGTGGGGGAACCTTAAAAGCAATTGATAAGAAGGTAAAATGTGAACTCACATTTGTGAGTTTTTAAGTAGAGCTTTTGCTGACATAGGAGTACTTCTGTATTTTCGTGTGCTGACGATATGTTTATTTCTAATTTCATGGTCTCTGCCTGATGGAATTTTGATAAGGATCTTACCCTGCAGGAAGAGGTCAATGACACTGCATGTGTTTGTATATTTTTTCAAAGTAGCTTCCAGTGACCATGATTAAATCTTATGGGAATGGTTACATTGTCACTTGTATCTTTAGAGCTTAAGCTGCAGAACTTGCAGTAAGGCAACCAAAAAATAAGGTCTCTAGGAAAGATTTTCCAAGTATAGTAAACTTGAAGATTGATTCAAACTTTTTTTCACGGCTGGGCAGGTGAAAGGAAAAGGACAAATGTTAACTTGAGAACAGCTGTTTTGAACTTGGTTATTGCTATGCCATCTGGAGAGATGCAATGCTGTTTGTTTAATAGCACAGGAGAGGAATATAAGGAGAAAATACAGCTATAAGGAGATGATGGAGTTGTATTTTCTGAATCCTTTTCCTACCAGGGTGCCAAGGCAGGCTGTAGCAGTGGCGTGTGCTGCACTCTGAAAAACACTCAGTAGCAGGGGGACTTCTGCATTCTTGGGTGTGCTTTAAGGATTGCAGTTCTGTCTGTGTAATGAGTATTACAGAAGGAAAAAAAAAAGATGCACCATTGGTATGAGATGTATATGCATATCAAAATAATGTCAGAAGACATAGGAGAAATCTTAGAGCTTTTTTCCCCTCCTCCCTTTTTCCTAAGTTGCGTTTTTGGTTGTGCTTTTGATACCCCATACTCTATTCGTTCTGCCCAGATGTTTTTTTACCTTGTGTGATGTTATGTATGTTTTCTTAGGATCTGTTTTAATACAGCAATGCTTTGAAAGATGAACTGTTTTATATGAGGTTAGGTTGTATGGGGAGAAAAACAATTTATTAAAATTTAATTTAATTTAACTTTTTAATTATTGTAACTCATGCATCTGGATTATATTTCACTCAGCAGGAGAAGTATCTGGTAATTCTGATTAACAGTTTCACGTGGTAGCATCCAGGTGTGTGCATATTATTTCTTCTCTTGGGGATTTAAAACACTGTAAATGCTGGAAGATATTATCTGGACTGTACTGTGCATGTCTTAAAAAATCCCTTGGTAGCTGCCATAATATTTTTCTGAGATAATTAAACACTGAGTAAAGGGTTATTGGCATTCTAGGGATGTTTACATACTGCAAAAGCAGGGACAGTTAGGAGAAAGAAAGCCACAGCTTATTGGGCCAGCAGTGTGAGCTGCTGCTTCTAGGCAGTGTGGACTCTACTTGCCTAACATGTTGAAGTGCTCCGTGAAGAAAAACCCCCTGCCTTAGGATGTCTTAAGTGAGGTTCGGTCAGTGATTTAAAGATTTCTGAAAGATCTTTTTCCTCTAACCCTGTAGAAAGCGCTATGCTTACAGGATACACTTGTGCTTTTGTTAACATGAATCGTAGAAACTTGAGAATCTGTTAATTATACTTCTGATTGAAGACAATTTTATTGGACCATATCCATGAACAAAAGCAGTGCATCTCAGAAACAGGCACTTTTCTTACTTTTGAAGAAGTATGTAGCTTTTTTAGAGAAATGGTCAGGTTTATTATATTAGCTTGATGATTAGCTGGATTTGTAAAGTCCTCTAGGATGTTTTTCTCCAGTGTGGATCTATTTATTCTTTATTTCAGGAAATTTTGTACACTTAGGTTGGATAATATAGATACAGTAGATGCAGTGCTGTTGACTCCTAGGAATAAGTGGCCTGTAGTGGTGAATAACTGATTATATCCAGGAGGTCATAAAGTCATTCTAATTAATTTAGGTCATCTTAAATCTTTAGTGCCTTTGGGCTGAAAGTGAAACTCTGGTGAGCTGTGATTTCATTGCAGTCAATCAGTAGTCACAATTCTTGCATGAGGGGGAAAATCCTCAAAAAATTCAGCGGAAATATGTCACCAGGTTTAAAACACTATGCAGGTTTTTCAGTAATTACTTGCTTTCATTTGGGAAGGAATTAGGTGGAACAGCCTGTGGATGATGTTTTGATGGGTTTGATTAGCTGTCGACACAGATAAAGGGACTGAGTCATGAATGTTTCTAATCTGTTAAAATATACATTTTGTACAAGAACAAAGAAGCTCTAATAGTCTGTTTTCCACATCTTTAGAGTCTGACATAAAGATGGGTCTCTTTAATGTTTTTGAAATTGCGGCTTTCAACAGTAAGAAAGGCAAGAAGAACAGGCAAGAAGAAGAATTTGTTACAGTAACTCCTGAACTTTTGTCTAACAGTTTTCACAAGACATTATAAAGAAAAAGTGTTAAATATAAATTAAATAATTAGTATAATTACATATGCTTTGCTCTGTTTTGCTAATAAAAAGTATACTGAAGAAGTGGAACCAAATTTGGTTGATTTTTGCAGTAAAAACTTATTTTTTAAAGTACACAGTAGATCAAGTATGGGAATGCTTTTTTTTTTACCTATCTTTCTATCTTTCCGATCAAAACTGTGATAACAAAATGGCTTAATGTAAGATACCAAATTAGGAAAGTATCATCTGAAAAATGAAGTACACACTTTGAAACACACTGACAGTGGAATTCTGATTTCACATTGTTGGAAAAGCTCCTCTTGGTGCTTTAACCTTTTAAACAAGCTCTTAAACATACTTGTTTGCAATTTTGCAAAATGTTGAATATAGTTAGCTTTCTATATTAGAGAAACTTGACATTCAGCACTTTAAAGGGCTTGCTCTTTACTACATAATTTGCAGAACTTGGTAATTGGTACTTTGTCTTGCCATCTGTAGGAAAAATAGTTTATTTTCCACAAAATATGTATGTATATCTATTAAAAAGGAATATAGAAAGGAGTTTTTTAAGTCTAGACTACATAGTTGAAATAATTTTTATTTAAAGTTTATTGCCTAGTGTACCATATGTAGTTGAATAAACCCATTTTTAGCATACTTTTGTGTAAATGTATTTGATTAAAACGTTATGCCTGCTTAATTAGCTTCAGAGACTTGCATTTCAGTAACTTCAAGATGTCTGCAAAAGTGTGCTCTGGCCACTAAAATGGAAGATAAAAATATGTTTTTTATGTTTTTCACAATCTTTGTCATCACTAGTATGATTTAAATTGCATTCATTTGCATATACTTACACACCTGTTTTGTTTTGCTTTTTTGGTTTTTTTTTTTGTTTGTGTTTTTGGTTGTTTGTTTTGTTGTCGGTTTTTTAATTTGTTTTTTAACAATAAAATTTGATACCTCGTTTAAAAAGTTAAGGTGTTAGTTCTGTATAAAAGTACGAGGAGTAGAGAGAACGTTGCTTATAATGCTTGTTTATATAAAGTCTGTGGTCTACAGTGTAAGGAAGAAACTGTACAACCAAGGATTCTCTGTTTGGAGAATCTAGCTCCTGTAAAGGCAACTGACCCAACTTGTACATATTGTTATATTTCATTCTTCAGTTGCTATTTAGAGAGAAAGGAAACAGTGATAACTGATGTCTCAAATCAGGTTCTTATTTTTATTTCTTTAAACAATATTGAATTTTGTTCAGCTAATAATACAGAAAGGAAGACATTTTGACAATGACTTCTGTTCCTTACACAGACAAAAGAAGTTGGTTTACTTGATGCAGACATATATGGACCTTCAATTCCAAGGATGATGAACTTAAAAGGAAACCCAGAATTAACACCAAGTAAGTGGAAAGGATTTTTCTTGCTCTCTTTTCTGTGCAGGAATGATCATGGTCCACTCATGGGTGCTTCCTTGGTGTGGCAGAGAGGGGATGCAAAACAGAAGATAGAGTGTATGTATGTATTTATTTATTTACTTCTAATATTGAGGTTGCTTTCAAAGCTACCTTGTATAACTAGGAGCATATTCAGAGTCCTATTTTTTGTTAATATTGGTCCATGCAGTGTCATGGATTTTACTAGAGACTCTGGAAGGGAAGGTTATTTATCAGTAGTTTTAAAGTTTTTATATAGTATCCTACAATAGATGACTTTCAGTTAAAGAACAAAACCCACTAATCTAGGGAAAGAGACCAAAAAAAAAACCAGTAAGAGAAGGATCATTACAGTAGCTTGTATGAAATGTCATTAAAATGATTATGTTTGATTTCTCTTCAGCCAAATGTGCCACGCCACTTCACTCATTTGTGTTTGAAGTTGTGTGTTTAGGAACGCAGTGGTGGTCACTTCCCTACCAGAAGGTGAAGACAGTAGACAAAACTCCTAATTTTCCTTCAGCTAGCAAGAATTCTGGGTAAACAAATTCAAGTAGCACAGTCTTCAGAGAAATAAGGTGACCCAAAGTAGAAAGATCCCATCAAGTCTGTGTACCTTTCAGAAATTTAACTTTCACCCAGGCCAGTGGAGGATGAAAGTGAAGAATGGCTTTATCTTGATACCTTGTTCATACAATGTTTGAGTGTAAGGCAGGGTGGTTTTTTAGGGTGGTAAGGACACTGGGGTGAGATGGTTTTTTTAATACTTTGATTATCCTGTGAGAGAGTGCATGTAAGTAAAAAAATTAAAAACATGTAACTACATACAAAACTAATTGCACACTGTAGCAGCTGGTCGATGCATTAAAATGTACTTGAATCCTGAAGAAAGTACAGACTGGCCATACGTGTTGTCAGGGAGGTATTAAGGACATCTACCAGTTCAAACAGGACATAAAAGGGCTTCTGTGAAGTAATCCACTGCCATGTTTGTGGGCAGTAATGGCTAGGTAAAAGGAAAGTTAAATATGCCTTCTGCTTCTTTTCATGCCATGATCTCTCTTATTTTATCATAGAAAGGTTTGGGTTGAAAGGAACCTTTGAAGGTCATCTAGTCCAACTTTCCTACAATGAACAGGGACATCTTCAGCTGGATCAGGTTGCTCAGAGAACCTGGTCTTGAGTGTTTCGTGTATACCACCACTCTTGGCAACCTGTTTCAGCATTTCACTAGCTTCATTGTAAAAAATGTCTTCCTTATATCCAGTCTGAACCTACCCTCTTCTAATTTAAAATCATTACCTCTTGTCCTATTGCAACAGGCCCTGCTGAAAAGTTTGTCCCATCTTTCTTACAAATCCCCTCTAACTTCTAAAAGGCTTCAATAAGGTCTCCCTGGAGCCTTCCTTTCTCTAGGCTGAACAGCCCTGATGCTCTCAGTGTTTCGTCATAGGAAAGGTGCCATCCCTCTGTATCTACTCTAGTGTTGTTCTAGAATGTTCATTTGTCACTCATCTTAATTTGTGTGTGTATATGGGTATTATGGTTGCTGATCTGTATGTTCTCATCTGGTGAAAAGCATGCAGAATGAAACAGTGCCAGTATGTTTAAAGGTTTGTTATTAAGCTTGCAGTATCAGCCTCTGAAAACTTAATGTGGCAAACTTAGAATTTTAATTATGTAAGAAATCCTATCTCCTTATGATCATGCCCTGTACTCTGGATAAAGGAAAAGTAATATATTTCCATGTACTAATGCACTGCATGTGCTTATACAGACAGCTGTCAAATTGAGTACTTCCTACATTTAAGTAGCTAGCTTACAAATACAGGTTTTATTTAGATAAATTCCTAAGAGAGGAGGAGAGTACTTAGTTTTATTTGTTGGATTTTTGTTATATCTTTTAAAGTCAAAAGGCTGCTGAGAAATAAATAAATAAATAAATGGGCCTTTTCATGTATGATGAGTAGGGTTTGAATTCCTGATACAAATGGAAGTATTCTTGCATTCGCTTGTACTTTGAACTCTGTTGAAGATGTATGTCCTCAGTGGAGGCTGTGTTTTCCTGTAACAGATTTTTTTACTATGAATTTTGTGCTTGAAATGCATTGTGCAATATGAACACAACAGGGACCTATGTTGTGGTGTTCATATCTCTCCTCTTTTCCTTTTTTTGTGTGACGTTGACTTTTGTTTCTGCATTTTTTTCCTCACTGTCTGAAAAATGGATTAGATAATTTAGAACTCCTTGGTTGTTTTGCTATGTATTTTATCAGTCCATACCTAATTTAAATCCATGTCTTGAGCCACAAATTAAAAAGCAAATTGCCCGGTCTATTTCTTACGGTTGTACAAATCAACTTGCCAGGAATGCAAGAACGTAAGACTGTATTCACTCAGATATTGAGCAGCTCAGTTTTGTTCCAGTGGCTGGCTATTTCTGGTAAACAGCTTAATAGAATTCACTGTAAGCTTTGTCTTAACGTGTTTCAAGCATGGTTAGAAGTGCAGAATTCAATGTAATAGAAAAAAATTGGAAGATTTCCATGAGCTGAAACTGCTGCTGTCATCTTGTAAGCATTAACATTTTGATCACTGAAATATATTCTTTCTAGTTCTGTGTGGAATGCACAAGTATCAGGATTTAAAGAGCATGCCTTTTTTTTAACAGACAGAAAAATGAATTTGTATATTTCGAAAGCTTGACAGATGACACAAGTCTGCTGAGAAAGACAGTAATTTGGTATGAATAACAAGATAAAATTTGTATTTCAGGGATTCTCTTCACTACTCTGTATTTTTAACTATTGAGTTGATTAAACTGAAGAGTAACAGCAAGAGAAGTACTGTCAAAGATGGTTTAATTGCAAAATAGGAATGACTTAGGAAACTTTAATTAAAGTTTAATCAAGAATTCTTTTAATGAGTGATGGGATAAGCTTGCAAAGAAGTGATCAATCACAGGTGTGTGTGTTTATATATGGTATATATAGAGGTGTATAAAAATATATTGATATAAAAACATGTATGACTCTTGTATTTTGGTATAATGAGATTTAATGTTATCTTCTGGTTTCTTACTATATTTTCAAGAGTAAAACAAGCTCTGAAGAAATACTGCATAGCAAGTGAGATAGCCCAGGCAGTTCTGTGTTACAGAAGTGCATAAACTGTCTACATAACAATAAGTCAACTAAAGACATTTTTCATAACGTAGCAATAAAAAAAAAATGTTTAAAGTCTAATGCTTTCTTCAGTGTGAGGCATGGATTTGAAAATGAATCTGTAGAGTAATCCTGGGAGGTTCTGAGCACTTTTGCAGTCTTTGATTTCTGTTTCTTTTCTGACATGAAAAGGGATTAGGGATGCCTAGTACCATACAAAATAAGTCCATACAGCAGTTATTACTTCTGAATAGAAATTATTATGGTTATGCTATAATTTAAGCATTCAAAATGAATTGGGAGTTCTTAGTGAGGAGTCTGTATAAATGGAAGATACTACATTAATTTAATTTTGCTAACTGTAGTACATTGAAAAGTCTGCTAACATTTAATAGGCTGTCATTCAAAATACTTTAACTAAATGGTCAGGGAAATATTGGTTAATAAGTTCACCTCTGAATTTAATTTGCTAATGGAGGATTATCTAACTATGGAATTAATATTAGCATCAGCTACAATATATATGCAGGGCAATGCTAATAGCATAAGTTACGAAAGTATTACTTCTATTCTTTCCCCAAGTAATGGGGAAGTAATTGACTTAAAAGCAGTTTTCTGGCTTAGTGAATCACATGATTTCATTTTTTTCCTTTTAAATCTGACATTTAAACTAGATGGCAGAGAGTAAAAACTATTATATTTCCAAAAACATTTGCCATTTTGCCAGATAGATAAAGTTTCTTTATTTAGTTTGATTATGAAGGTTTTGGTGGGTAAATCTTTGACAGGTGTCTCTACTCTTAGTATTTCAAAACTTGGTTGCCATTTTATGATAGCTTCCGTGTCTTTCATTTCTTAATAAAATAGTATATTCAAAAGATCAGTAGTAGACATTGTTTTCCCAATTTAGAATAAAATGTAATTTCTTAGAGAAAGCTAACCAGTGTTTGTGGCTGCCCCATTGAATCTAACAAAATTGCAGGAATTATTGAAATGGACACCTGATTTTTTTCACTGGGATACATTTACATATCTTAAGAGTGTGATAGCAGACTCTCGTAACAGAATGTGAAAATTTAAAATAGTTGTGACTGTTTAAAGATGTCTGCTGGAATAGTATTAAGGGATTGTGGTGCTTTCATTTGAGGGTCACAAATGAAAAATTTGGAGTGGACTAATGAAATAGACAAAATGTTTTGTAGGTAGCATAATTATTTTGGTAACTATGAAGAAATTTCTTGATCTTTGCTAAGGATTTAACTTTAAAGGTAAGGCTTGAAGTCCTGAAGTTGTGTTTATCATGCTTTATCAGTGGAACTTCATCATGATTAATGTTAAAAAAACCCTAATTTTGATTCTTAAAAAAAAAAAATTTGCTACTGACACTAGCTCTTGGTTGGTGAGCAAGTGATTTTTAGATTGTATATAGTCTAATGATATGTTTATTGATTCTGTTTTGAAAGTAGCCTGAACTGAAACCCTGTGTTTTACTTTTTGTGATGTCTTACCCCATTTTATCTGGATGGCAGAAGTACAGTAGTTCCCATGTGTCTTACATGTGACCAAATAGTAATTGAGAATGTCGTAATTAATTGTGGTTTATATTTTGGAGGCTTTTTCAAATGTAATCAAGTAGTTGAAAATGAGAAGACTACTTGAGTGTTTAATATTCTATTCTGGACCTTGACTATTGCCCTCAAACCTGTAACAATAAACCTCAAGGTGGATTAGTCCAGCTATTGTTGAGTTCACTTGTGGAAAAAAAATTAAAGACCTTGGAAGGGAAAGGAGATGGAGGATACCCAATTCTGCAAGTAATTATTTATAGGCATACAGTTGTTAGCTGCTCTTTAAAAGGAAAAAACCTCTAGGGAATTAATTTATTAAAATTTTATTCTTCATTTTACATAAATTCATACAATCACAAAAAGTATAAGATGAGAAGTGTAGTGTAGCTACAAAGCTATTAAAGCTTCTTACTGAGAGCAGTCTTTTTGGGTAAATGGCAAATGAAATTTTACCAAATGCCATGTACTGAAACACTGTAACCTGAAACAATACATTGGAAGTACTCGAAGGCAGATTTGTATTACTCTTTCTGTTAATCCTGCAATGCAGTAATTCCAAATTATTTGATTTGAATTGTGGCTAGCAGATATTTACTGTATTATAAAGTTTACTCTTAGAGATACAAATGGTTTTTTGGTTCAACTGGTATAAAAACTGGAATTAAATGGCAGAATGGCTTTGTTATAGGAGCATGATAGATACTCTTATTATTCATTATACATACATATACAAAATAAATTAATCATGCTTTTGTAGACTGAACACATTTACCTTTTTGCTTATTTCAGGGAATAAATGTTTCCATTTCTCTGCTAGAAGAAAAATGGAAGGACTGTAACTAATTCTGAATTTTCTCAATATTTTTACCTTGCAGTTTCACTTTTGTGTTTTTTTTCCTCCGTGGGCTTCTTGCTGTATTCTCTCTCGTTCCTTCTCCTTCTCTGCAGTACAATGGAGTGACTTTTCCTAATAGAGAAATGAAGCAGAATAGATCAAAACCAGGAAAAAACAGTGTTTAATACTTTCCCTGTAGAGCCCAGAGACCAAAAGTGACAATAAGAGTTTAAAAGCTAGCATCGCTTTCCTTTGCTTTAGTTGATGGTTGTAATCATTTATTTACTGCGTGTGATGCCATATGGTGTGGGATATCCCTTTTGTAATTTGAGATGAGCTGTTCTGATTGTGTCCCCTTCCAGTTCCTTGTGCACCCCCAGCCTGCTCTGCTGGTGGGGTGGGGTGACAAGCAGAAAAGACATGGACTGTGTAAGCACTGCTTAGCAATAACAAAAACATCCCTCTGTTACTAACACTGTTTTTGTCAGAAGTCCAAAACACAGCCACATACCAGCTACTATGAAAAAGAATAACACTGCCTTAGCCAAAATCAGCACAATTACACATAATCCTTTGTACAGTTTTTTTTTCCTCCCATGTCTTTTCACCTCAATTTCCTTTTTTTGGGGAGGGGTCTTGATTACAGTATGGAACATAAAAAGGCTGAATTGACACAAATGCATTGAGTTCTGTAGTTTTGCTTTGAAAGCAATGAAAGTCCCTAGTTAACCGGCATGTTTTTTTGAAGTTGGGTCTTAAATTAAAGCTGATGTATAGTGAATATCTGCCACAGGGGTTCCTGCTGCACCCTGTTCTGCCCTGCTGTCTGGCACCCTGTTATGTGACTGACCAGGGCAGTCCCCCTGTCACAGCAGCAAGTCATTGCTCCAAATGACGTGAGCTTTCCCAGAGGTTTTTGTGTGTCAGGACAGATGCCGTAAACTGAACGTTGGGTTAGTCTATTTCATTCCTTGTGGGTATAATGAACTAAAAGAATCTGCCTAAATTAGTCTTAATAAAGCTTTTGATCCGCTATAAATAAAATTTTTGGCTCCTTGGGGATCTGAGGGCATTTCAAAATGTGGGTTATTTTCACAATTGTAAGGAAGACGTTTGTGATGGAAGGTAATGGCATGATGCTTAAAACTAGTCCTGTGTTTTAAACCTAACAAGTCAGTGCTGCTTTAAAATGTAACAAAGATATTTCTAAATCACTATGCTCTTTACTTGTGCCAGACTTGCTTTTGAAGTACAGTCTTCCAGCAAGCAATTAGTTCTTTTGCTTTTAGGTAGGACTGATGAAGTCATATCTGCGAAACTGTTCAGTTAATGAAAAA
This sequence comes from Promerops cafer, assembly GCA_013398275.1. Taxonomy (NCBI): domain Eukaryota; kingdom Metazoa; phylum Chordata; class Aves; order Passeriformes; family Nectariniidae; genus Promerops; species Promerops cafer. The sequence continues at coordinate 3,135,193 of VZSE01014783.1, read as the reverse complement.
GCTTTTATAGAGCTTTGTTTCCTCTGCAGTCTGTTGGGAGGAAAAAAAAAGTGTAAAACCTTCTCAGGTAATAGGACTGGTAGACCCTCTAAATACGAGAATCAAATCTCTTGGGAAAAGTTGCATTTCATTATGCATATATTTCTTGAAATTGAACGGTGAGCATGGAATTATGCTCTTTAAGTCTCATTACTAGTTTGCTTTGGTTAAGTATTTGGGATGTCTTTGTGGTTGGATAACACTGTTAGTGCAGGATGTAATGGGCAATCACAGCCTTCCTTGTGTGGAGCTCTCCAAGCTTAAAATACAAGTTGTAGTATTTTTGGGGCGATCCTGCAAATAAACTTAAAACACAGTGTGAAATCAAGCCTGAAGTCTCAATTGGTCTGTCACTTGCCATAGAATATTCTAGGCTTCTGGCATAAGCAGTTACAACAATGATTACAGTTAAAGCAAAGGTTTAAAATTTATGACTTTGATTAACCTTTTGGTGACAGTGTCCTTTACTGTCTTTCTTAGATTGGTGTCACTGTTTTATTTCAAGGTGCCTTGGGGCCCTGTTGCTATTCGTTCCTCTTCCCTCTGTGGCATTTCTTTCCTCTTTACCATTCTGTGGGTGGAATTCACTTGCCTTTGCTTAGGAAAGCAGTGCTACTTTAAACATGCCTGGAGTATGATGTCAGGCTTCTAGCTGTGCCCCTTCAGAAGGTGTGTCTCTCCCTATGCTCTCTATCAAATCTGCTAGCCCTCTACAAATCTCAGCTCCCTAAGGCATCCAGAGTGGCAGGAGACATCTATGTTTACACAAGTAATGCCCAAGTTAAAAGTTTTTTTACTCTTCCTGTCCAATGTCTCCTGCCTTCCTGCCTTCCTTCCTGCCTATGACAAAAAGACCCCAGTTTTCTCCTATGACAAAAAGACCCCAATTTTCTCCTTGGTTCAGATACTTGAAAACCCAGAGCAACTCTTCTGCATTTGTGCTTGCTGAGCCAGTGAGTTCAAAATACATTTGCTTGGATGTTGAATGATCCACTACACTAATATCTAATAAATATAAGCTATCTTTGCTTTTCTTAAACAGTATAATACCTTCTAAGGAGGTGTAGCATAACATCAAAGTCTTCTGTAATAATTTACTTTACTTACCTGATGCTTGCACTAATGTATTGCTCAACAGACCACTTCCAAAACCTAAGCCAAGAGTTGGATTGGCTCCTTGTGGCTTAACCCTGGGCTCCATCATGTGTAACTGTTATTTGGGAAGACAAACACCATAATTCTGAATGTGCTCCTGTTTATTTTTTGTCTCCCCAGCTTTATATGCTGAGCATGAGGCCGTATGGTGTGGGATATCCCTTTGGTCAGTTGTGGTCATATGTTCTGGCTGTGTCCCCTCCCAGTTTCTTGTGTACCCCCAGCCTGCTTTGCTTGGTGGGGTGGCTTGAGAAGCAGAACAGTTTTTGACACTGTTTTCATCACAAATCCAAAACATATCACCATGCAAGCTACTGTGAAGAAATGTAACTGTACTGCAGCCAAAACCATATATATACATATATGTATATATGTGTGCATATATATATCTATATCTATAATGTAGTTCTGTACATGCCTTTTGTGCTGTACTGATCCTGTGACCCTGGCCATCATTGAACAGCTACGTCAGTCTTTTTAGAGAAAAAGTGGAGTAACTCAGTTACCTTGTTAGGATAGTCTGTTTGCAAGGCTTGATTTGTTTGGGGAGAAAAAGCTTAGTAAAAAAAACCCCACAAAATGCATTTTCATTGATGTAATGAAGATCCATCTTCATTACATCAATGTTACTCTTCCCCATGCGAGTAACAATTCAATCTTCAGACCAGTCCCAGAACTCTTTTAATCAGCAATCAGCTATAATGCTGTTATGAATTTGCACATCTGCCTTTTCTAGTGCCCTACTTGTATTCTGTCAGAAAAGGCATTTACTGACATGTCATTGGTGCTATGTTGATCTTACTGATCTGATTTTGTATGTTCAGGGAAAACACAGCAGTCTTTTACTTAAGGCCATCAAGCCTACTGGAAAATTGCAGTCTAGGCTATTTTATTTATTTCTTGGCATAGGTGGTATGGTATTGCTGTGTGTTGTGATTTAAAGAAATCTGTTTCACTGTGTGTTGAATTTTTGGAGCTGTATGGTAGGCTTCTGATAACAGAAAAGCATACTCTAAGAGCAATGGGAATTAGAGATGTTACTGAGATCTCATTAAGCTAAATCTTCTTTACATGTTATGTTTTAGAAAATCTTCATGAGACCCATGGTGAAAGAGAAGGAAGGCCTGTTGCTTTTGATGAGACAAGGGTGATTACCAATGCCCACTGAAGCACTTTAGATTTGAGATTAGTCTTAAGGATGATTTTTAGCAGTAGGCAAACAGTGGGGAGCTCTGCAGTATTTTGTATTACTTTGAAAATATGCAGAACATTATAGCCAGAATGTACAGCAAATTGTGAATTGTTCCTGTGCATTGTATAAATTTGATTAAATCTTGCTGCTCAGAGCATTTTATAGTCCTTGTTGTTAACCAAAGAAAATAAGATGCAGTTGTAATAAAAGGAAACTCTGCTGTTGAGAAATAAACCATGCATATGTTTTGAGGCCCCTTTTGCTGCTCTGTAGGTCAGTGTTTGTCTACTTACAGCAATTCTCCTATTTTGTGAAGGAGAGGGAGATGTTGGAAGGTGTGTGAGCTCAGACTGTGTACCTGGTCTTTGTGCAGAAGAAATTGTCCATTCAGGTAGTGGATGTTGGGATGTTCTGTGTGTTTGACTGACATCGTGTAGAGCAGTTGGAGTAAACTGAGAAGCGGCTTAGTATTTTGGTGAACTTCCCAGAATAATGCATCTTTTCCATTCATCTTACTCTCCAGTTCCTGAGCCTCATGATTGGCAGTCAAAACTTGGCCTCCCCTTTTTGTTTTGTTTTGTCTTAAAATTGTCCTTATTTCGTGATAAAAAATGAGGGAAATGGTCTGCAGTGGTACACACTGTTGCAAATACTTTTTTCCTATTTCTTTTTTTTTTAACCCTTCTCTTAGGTAAGTAATTATGTAGTAATTTCTCTCAGTACTTCTAAAAGTATTTTAACTTGTGGTGGTATATATATTGTTTACCAGGCCACCAGAACAGTGCCTAGAGATGGCTCTAGGCTGAAGTTCCAATGTCATCAATCTCTTCATAACTATACTGTCTTACTGCAGGGGGAGAAGTAAGACTGTGATTGCTAGAAATGTGGTTAGACAGTATAATGCCACCAAAGTAAGCCCTGACTCAACACTGAAGAGCTGCACAGGTCAGGAAGAGCTGTATGCACTGGTACTGTGTATCAGTCCAAGCCAATCTCTTTTTCAGTAATAGCTCCCAACTCATTCATGAATGCAATAGTCATACAAGTGATTTGTTTATCTTCCTATTTTGTTCTTTTTGATTTATAAACCAAAACATCCAATTTATTCTCCACCATATTTCTACAAAATTACATGGCTTGAATGCTCAGTTACTTGATTGCTTGAAAGCTTTCCTCTATAGAGTTTAGCTGTTTAATTTGTATGGTCTTGGTTGTTATTTTATCTGAATTTAGAGTTCAGCTTTCAATGCACTGTTTTTATTTTACTCACATTGTTTTTATTTTACTCTCGTTATGTACTTTACTTCGGGTGCATCAAGGATTTCTGTCAAAATCTGTATTATAGTGTTTTTTCTGTTGTTTAAAGTATTCTTCCTATTTTCTGCTAGTCCCTGCCTGTGCATGCTCTTCCAAGATACCAGCTAGACCAAATGAAATTCCATTTGTTCTTTTTTTGTGAGTGTGTGTGCCATTTTGAGATAAGGTGTGGCTTTAGATGGTAGAAACCACAAAGAGTTTTGGCTTTTGCGAGATTTGGTTTTGAATGCCTTCTTTTTATTGTTTTGTTTGTTTTCTGCTTGCACGCCCATTTGCCAGCAGAACAATACAATTACAGTATTCCCTCTCTGCTTTTTATTCATGACACTGGAGGCCAGAGGAATAAGATGCATGACAAGGACAATACATCTGCAATATTCAAATAAGCATCTTTTGTTCCTACAGAAATTTTAGAAGTCCTGCAGATTTCTATCAACCTGAAGAAATCTGGGACTAATTACCTGGAGCTCTTGACAATGTATAGTTTAGGGATGGCTTTATTTGGTATCTCTACTCTGGGGTTTCTGTAGCAGATTTAACAGAGGGAGGCAAATTCCCCAAAAGTCTGGTATGTTAATGGGAGTACTCTTCTGATTCATGAGATTAGTGAATAGGATAGATTAAAAAATAAGAATTAAAATCCCACCATGTTGTATGACTTTGGTTTTGTTCCAATATAAATGACTCAGCTTTTAGTGATTCCTGATAGGGAATCTATCCAGCATAGGGATTTCATAAAAATAGATTGATTTTGGCAGCACAAACTGACATTATATTATGGGTGAATACATTGTTATTCTGGCAAAAGATGAATGGTGTTAGTAAAATGTAACAATCTAAGAAAAAGTGGAGTCAGATTCTTGGGCAGAATAGGTAAATCCATACATTTAATGAAGGGATGAGGGGGAAAAAATAAACAACTGTTTAAATAGAGAAGGAAAATTGCTCTTAAAAGATAAAAAAATGTGTAAGCTTATTTCTTAAAAAAACCCTGAAATTTCCTGAAATCATCTCCCCTCCAAAAAAACCCCCTTGTTTGCTTTTGTTTTAGAAAATCTAATGAGGCCTCTTAAGAACTATGGAATCGCATGGTGAGCATATGTTTTTATTTAAATCAAGCTTCTTTTCAGATGTACTTGGTATTGTGCTGTAAAGCTGAAGTTTTTGCTTTGTTGTTTCAGCATGTCTATGGGTTTCTTGATAGAAGAGACTGCCCCGGTTGTGTGGAGAGGGCTCATGGTAATGTCAGCTGTTGAAAAATTGTTGAGACAGGTAAGGCTTAGTTACGTATTTCTGCTTCAAAGTAATCAGTTATTTTGAAATGCATTTAACTGGCACAAGAGTGCCCACGACATTATTTCATATGTTAGTGGTGAGTGTTTCTGTGTCTTGGTCTCCTTAAATTCAGGTAAGGGGGAAAGTTGATACTTTTGTGTTTACCTGTCCCCCTCAAACAGAGCTGTTGTTCTATGCCTTTGATGAGTGAATTACCCCAATTTGCCTTCCTTCTCATTTCTTTTATGTTTCTTTATACAGTTGTTAAGAAGAAGACGTTTTGAAGTTGCTTTAGGATTTGAATGTATAGGTATCATGCATATCTACAACTGTATTCCCGTATGTGCTTGTTAACTCACGAGCACTAAGAATTCTTGGATGGTATTTGATGTGACAGGTACAGGAAAATCATTAGCTACAACCTCTGTGTTATGCAGGTAGGTTGTTAGGTAATAAATTTTCTGGCGTATAGAAGTGGGGTGACTTCTTTATTCTGTGGCAGATTTTTTTTTTTCTTTTATTGTGAAGAGATCTGTGAAGTGCTAATGAGACAAACAGCTGAAAAAATGCATTAAGGTTGCATGTTTAGACTTTGAAGTGACCCAGATATTGTTCACAGCTGACATCCATTCTAAGGATCTACAGCCTCAAGGTCACAAGGTTTCTGTATGACTTCTTTAAATGATTCCAAATATTGTGTGCCTGTAACGACTGAAAAAAAAATAATTTTTTTCAGCCCTTTTCCATTTTTATTGAATTCTCCTTTAACACTGATTTTAGAATAGTGGCACTTGCTGCTCTGGTCACAAAAACCATGCGTCTGCCAAAATTTTAGGAAGAACATCTTTGTCTAGAATTGACCTTTAAGAGTAAGGGGTATCCATGCCAATAGCTGTGGAGACCATTCTGACCTCTTCGTGTGCTGTGTTGAGCTGGCTGGCTCGGGAAACTAGAATGTAAAGCCTTGAAGGTAGAACTAAAGTTAGCACCTGCTGTATTGGCATGCTCTGCCCTGGGAGACTGGAGGCTGGCAGGCACTGCAGTGCTGTTCCTCAGTCAGGGGTGTCCCAGATGGGAAGCGTGTGCCAGCATCCTTGCGCAGGGTGCGGCGGTGCTGGGTAATGAGCTCGCTGCTCCCTAGCAACCAGTGCAGTGACATGCTGGCCAACCATGCTGTGGGAACGAGACAAGTCCATTAATGCTCAGGGCATCACTGATTTCCCTGGCAGTGAAACCTAAGCTGTGAAAGAGGAAGGCTTTATGGCTGAATTTCTCCTGCCCACATGCATTTTGCTTCTGCATTATGACCAGGAAAATCTTAAATCTGAGCTGGAAAAAGTTTACATCTCTTCCTTTGAAGAGAAGCTCACAGATCACGGGGAAAATGAGCAGGCCTGTCTGATGTCCAGGTGGCTTTCAGAAAGGAAAGAAAGCATTTTCCAGACTGAGACGTGCTATTTTGTTTTTAAAAACTGTAATCTCCCTTCTGCAGTTACCAGCCATTCTCAAGAATGGGTTAACTGTAGGACCAATAGTTTAATAACCTTGGACACCTAAACAAGAGAGAACCACAGCATGTGATGATCCTTTTAAAGATATTATCATTCTATTTTATATTAGAAATAGTTTTATGATCTGTTGGGGACTTCTAAAATTTTTCTTGTTTTCTCTTTATCTGTTCTAGTTGGTCTTAGCTGTTACCTCTTGTTTAACAGGATAAAGTTGCTTCGAAGAGTAAAATACTTCTGCTTGTATTTAACTTTCTAAAACCATATTCTTAAGAAATAGCTTATCTCTTTAGCTGCATAGAAACCATTTAAATTAGCTCCCTAATCTAGGTTTGTAATGTAATGTAAGTGTAAGAAGTCCCTGTGCATTCAGACAAGGTGGTAAAATACTAAGTTCTTAAAATAGTTAATTCAACCTGAATAAAAACATAGATGTTTCCAGACTTTCGCGCTAAAAGCACTGGTGGTATTTCATATTTGCGTTTACTGTTAGATGGTGGGGAGGTTTTTAAATTGTTTGATAGCATCGAGACTATGCATTCACTCTGTGAATAATTTTGGATGCGTTTTCTTTTTTTCCATATGAACAGATCTGTTTTCCAGAGTTTATCATGCTTCTGGTACTGCAGTAAAGCATTTGAATTGCTTCGTTTCCAAATTCTGCAGTGGGGACTTGTTGACTCATAAATACGAGTGCCTGTAATGAGTGTTTAAATGCTTCTCTTACACTTGGAACTTTTTAAAATTTATGGAATTCTTACTTCGTTAAGTATATTTGTTAAATATATACATAATGCTTTTTGTATAGACTTACTGCTCACTATTGGTGGTCTCACTCTTTGTAATACTGGTTTGTTAAATAGTGTCAGACTGGTAGGGTAACAGGCTACAATAGTGAAGTAGTGAGTGCTTGGTGTTTCTCTGGTAATGCATATCTCATGAGCAAGGATGGTTTTCTGCAACACATCATACTGTTCTCCCTTAGCAGAATTTGAAGGACATGTGCCTTATAATACCAAACAAAGTAAATAGTTCAGGATACTTATATATAAAATAATAAATAACTTATATTACCTATATATTGATGTATGTGAATTGAATTAGTATATAAATGAAAATATATAGCATATTGATTCTATAACAAAATAATTGGTCAATTGAATAGAAGCAAAGTGATGATCTTAAGCTATTGAAAGAACAAGAAATACAGAAGGAAATTATTTTTCACCTGTAGCGAAAGTGAATTGCAAACAGTAAGGGAACATTTGATCTTTATAAACATATTCATAACTCTTTCTGTTAAACATATTTCTAGTTCATGTGTTGTGAAATTGCCCAAAATTTTGTTGTGGCTGAGAAGTGACTTCTTTGTTAACATAGTAAGATGTACTGTAGGCCCATTTACACTTCAGGATGGTCTATCACTTACCTGGGTTTTAACTCTTATTTCCCTGTCACAGTTACCTTCATGTAAAAAGTCTCTCACCTCTGTTAACAGTTCTTTTGAATCCTGCTTGCCTGTAGGTGAGATAGAAGAGAGTATTTTTTTCTAAGTTTTAAAAGACTGCTGTTTTCTCTACAGGTATAATTAAAGTCCACATAAGGAAGCTTTAATAGCTCTTCAGTGTCATCCATGGCACTGGGCTTTTTCTATGCAGTTTTCACTTCAGTTGAGAAGCTGCCTACTCTTTTGTCTGGTCCCATTTACTTTGTTCCTTTACTCTGTGTATCTTGACTCAGTGTGATGGTATTTGGTTCAGATTAAACAACCTACCTCAAAATGCATCATCTTGCTGTGTTTGTTGTGGGAGTGACTTATGATTAACCTTTAGGCTAAGCACAGAAAAGAGATGATTTTTTTTGAGAGTTGCCTAAAGCCTGTACTTGAACAGTAATGTGTCTGAAAAGCTGTTGAAATAAGTATCAAGTAGGTAGCTAAGAACCTTAGACATACCAAGATTATTAAAAAAAGAAGACAAAGCAAGCAAAACTTGCTCTCTGATTTGAACTGCTTTTTCAACAGGGATTTCAAATACCATTACCACTGTCCCATACACTCTGTGTGGCAAGTTTTCTAGCACCATTCTCTTTTCTGTCTTAGGACATCTTGACAGTTGATGGCAAAGGAGCAATTGGAAGGGTGCAGATACAAACCTGCGGTATGTCTTGGAATGTGTTGTGTCAATTATTCTGCCAAAAGGCTCTGAGAAAGGAAGTGGCACTGTGCTGACTGCCAGTTTACTATCTGCTATAGTCATAGAAGCAATACAGATGGAGGGGGTTTCCTGTTTAGGGAGTAATCAGTAAAACTTATAATGTATAAAGATACCAAGTGTTGGTTTCTCTGATCTTGGACTCACTGTCTTATTTTTTGTGTGTTACCTAGTTGAACTATCAGCAGACAAAGGAAAAAATTCAATATTCTGCACACAAGTCTGCTTCTCTTAAAAAAATAAAATAAAAATGGGACTACAGATAAAATGCAAGTGCATATTTTATTGTGTAATATTCTCCTTGTATCGTTGTCCTATCAATAGATAAAGTTATATCACTACTGGAAGCAAGCGTTGCCTACACAACATGGATTATAGATACCAGCAATTCTGTTCTGCGTAAACAGTCCCCTTGAAACTAGCCTAGAAGTCTGCTCTTTTTTCAAGGCATGGATCTCAGGTTGATGAACACCCTTAATAGTATTTCTTACCCTGACATGACATTTTGACCTATGTTTTTGCAGGCTAGTCAGATCTTAAGAGGCAGGACTCTTGTATTTCTTCATCATCATAGTTTTCAAGAGTATCCAGAATATTTTGCATCTTTGTATCTTATGGCTATAAAGCAGAGCCTCAGTGCTGCGAAGTATTTGTGAATCCTAAAGGTTCCTTTGATGTACTTGATAAGGACAAAGCCATGTTCCCAGAAAGATGAAGTTTTTCCTGCAATGGCTTAATTCTAATGAGTCCCTAAAATGCTCTTATTATCATCAAATTGTAATTTCTCCAACTCTTTCTTCCTGCTTATTTTAGCACCACTTTAGCCTCTGTTTTAGTCAAGGTATGTATTGAAAGAAAATGAAAATAAAACAAAGTTTCACTGGGAAGCATATAATTAGAAAGGAAGAATACAGGGAAGTTAGCAGAAAGGAAATGAAAGAAAAGTTCCAATGCAGTGCCATTGCACATCAGCAAAAGGAAGTGGAGCCTTGCACTTTGATGCTTGGACAAGCTTTATCCCCTGTAAATTCATGTTGAAAACCATAAATTAAGCAGAATAAGGATCCAAGTTATTTTATTAGCTAACCCAGAGCTGAATAGGGCTGTAGTCTAAAGATTCAGCCTTACCCTTGGAAAAATTTGTCATCAGTTTATGTGATTATTTAATCTGTACATAATTTTGAAAATTTGGCTAGCAATGAGGACTGTGTGTGCTACTTTCTTTCAAAACCAGCACCTGCCAGAGGTAGTGATGATGGCAGTTATATAGTGGAGTGTGTGAATATATATATATACTTGGACCTTTTTGTAGCATAATTCTCTGATGCTCAGTTATCATACTGAGCATCAGAGAATAGTTGTAGAGTATATCATGTTGTCACTGTGAAGAACTACATGTAGTTGTAGAGTATATCATGTTGTCACTGTGAAGAAAATTAACTCTACTGCAGCCAGAACCAGCACACATACGTTGTAGGGAATAGGAAAGATACAGACAGATGGATAAATAGTCTTTAAAATATTGAGCAGACTATGGGTTGTGAGGTCGGGGTTATTTCAAGAGCTTGTATGAGAAAGCTGCAATAAAAGCAACCATTGTATGAATAGAACAGTAAAAACTCATGTTTAAAGATTTGGGATTAAGGTAACTTGCAAACAGAAGTAGTATTTAATTTTTGGAAAGCAAATACCATGTAGGCTATATTGTTTTGGTTTTCTGATCAATCTGAAGTGACTCAACTCTATAGAGGGTATTATAGATATTCGGTACTGTTTTTGTTTGAGTGACTTTACTTAGTAAATTCCTACATGCAGTTGCTACTTTTTGAGAAAGTGTGTATGTAGTTATTGGTATCCTCCTTTCCACCATTTGCATTGGAGAGGTTGCAGGTATAGACTGGGGCCAGAATTTCTTTAGGTGTGTCTTATTTAGCTATACGTTAAAGCTGCACTTGAGAAGACAAAAGTAGATAAGATATTGAGAGCAAATGTATTTATACCTGGTAAAATAGCTACCAAGCTGCCATTGGCTGTTTTACTGTGCACATTCCAGGCAGCAGAATGTTCTGTATATGGTGTCTGTAGACATCAGTCCAATCTTGTTTGGCATGTGTGTGCATAACACTCTTGTCTTATAGCTCATAAATTCTTCAGCCTGTAAATTTTCAGCTTTGCACTGCCTTATGTGTCTGTGTGTATAAATGCATTTCTTATAAACAGAACAGTGGAGAAGCTAAGGGAAAGTTTTCCACATTAGGAGGAGCAATGTGTATTTGATTGGAAGCAATAAACAAGAACACAGTCACTGAAGTAGTTAAGTACTACATGCTGAGCCATCTGCCTGATTGGTTAGTATGGTTTCCTAAGAGTTGTCTTTTGGCTTCTGTTTGTGACTATGTATTGTGTTTTGCCTTACATTTTTGAGACCATGGAAATTTCGTGCTGTGTTTATGCAGTGTTCAGCACTGTAGTGAGTTATCATTTTTTGTGAGAGATGCAGAGACATACAAAGACTAGGATTTACAACTTCCAAATAAATAGAAACATTTTTCTTTGATACGTTTTTTATATTTATAAAATAAATTTATAAAACATTTTCTCTTTTGAGCACAATACATTTTGTGCTTCTGATTCTCAGTGTCTGTGCATATGAATGGTATATATCTGTTAAGAATGCCTGAGATCAATGTAAATGTATCACTGGCATTCGCCATGACTGGTATTCTTCAGAACCTAAATCTCTTTTGCAGATGCATACACAATTGCTTAGCTTTTGATTGTACATGCTACCTTGCCTGTACATTCTCCAGCAAGGAGCCATCAAGGTGAAGCATGTAATGTGCAAAGAGACACTGAGGAGCTGGGTTTATTTTGTTTTGAGACAGTTAAAGGGAGATATGAACTGCTGTTTTGAGCTACCTAATGGATACATACAGAGAAGATGAAAGTAGATTCTTTGTGGACATGCACATTAATAGCACAAGAGGAAATGAATGTATGTTGCAATATATAGTAAGAAATGTGAGGGGGTGTTGGTGGTTTGTTTTTTCACAGTTGAAGCAATTGCATGTCAGAACAGGTTGCCAGGAGAGATTCTCGAAAGTCTTTTTTGCAAGATATTAAGAACTCAGCTGGGCAAGAATCTGGGTAACCTGCTCTAAGTTGTTTCTGCTTTGTGCAGACAGAGGTCCCTGAGGTCCTTCAAACCTAAGTTGTTCTGTGAACCTGGGATTAGTTCTAAAATTGGCACTCTACTGCCTATTTGACTGTCGGTCTGTAACTCCATTAAAGCTCAGAGAGAGGAAAATGGTTCTGCCTATCACAGAAATCATTGGTTAGAGCACTCAGTCAAAACCTAAACTGAATGTAGGTGTCTCTCTAATATGACTGCTTTAATCACTAAGCGAGGGAGTCGTACCATTAAATGCTGCAGTCAAATGAGCATGTTTCAACATAATGACTGAGACCATCCTTTCCTCAGTAGCATTTGTCTCTTCAGGCTGTAGAGGTGCTGAGGTGGAGATGTGAAAGTCAAACCCAAATAGGCCTTATCTCTTGAATGAGCATCCTTAATATGAACTGTGAAAAAAATAGAAGAAATTAGATGAAAGGCAAGCAGAAATGAGCACAGGAGTGGACCCTGGAGACATGAACTGAAGGCTACCATGTTTTTAAGCATTTTCTAAACAGGAATACTGGTAGTATTTATTTATATGGAAAATTTCAAAATGTGGAGTACAGGAGAAACCTAATGCCACTCTTCTTTTTTTTTTTTACTGACAGAGGGGTATGTTCTTTCTTTCTAGCTGCTGCAGGTTAGATGCAAAAAGGGATGTTGGTATTGCTGCACTGAATATTGGAGTGCCTTAGTGGTTGCCCTGCCTGCAGGAATGGAAATTTAAATCAAAGCCTAGCCTGGAGCTACTGCACACCTGGGGTGATGGGAATACGTCATCTGTCATTCCCAGTGGTACTGTGTGAGGGATTATTTTCCCCTCGTGGATTTATCTCCACACTCTTTGGCAGTGTCTTAAGAAAATAGGTGCAAACCTTGGATTTTAAAGATAGCAAAAACTTGTCACCCTTTAGATACATTTCTTAAACAAATTTGCAGAAAGTACCCCTTTTGCTGTGTTTCATCACTTACATGGTAAATGTCAGACATGAAGTTATTATTAGTGTGGGCAAAAAACTGTCTTACTGGTACAAAATAGTGAGACAGTATTGGTGGATGGGAGAGAGTAATGAAATGGGAATTAGAATGGCACATATTGGGTCAGGAGGAAGACAATAACAATTTGATGGCTCTGATTTTTTTTGTAGCTATATTTTCAGCGAATTGAAAGGATGCCCAGAATAGTAATAGTGAATCAATGCTGAAAATTATTCTTATTGTAAATGTAAAGAGCAAGTGAAGAAGGAGCACTGCTGTGAAGCCAGATGATTTTTTTTTGTGTGTGGATTTTATTTTTAACATTTTTTGGTTTAGGAAGGAAACTCTATCAAGAGATGAACATTGAAGGCATTTAACTTGTATTATGGCACAAAATTTTCAAGACAAGAGTGAGATGGTGCAATGGGAATTTTTAGCAAAGGGGGTAAGAAGCATAAATAGCTCTTTGTTTTTCAAACTTTTGTAATTTTCTTGTGTTCTAGTACAAATGTAAGAGTCTATGCACACTTGTTTGTGTATCAACAGAAGATATATCTACCAGAAACATATACTTGGTGCAGATTAATACCGTATTTATCTTTATAAGTTTTGTGTTTTGGCAAATATCCATCCATCTTGGAATACTTGCTAATTTCAAAACTGACACATGTTTCACAATATTCATGTGTTTATCCAATTTATCTCCATGTAATTGAGGCCGATAGTCAGTAGCAGATATTTACAGTTTACATTTCACAGAACTAAACAAAGCTGCTATATGTATATGCTTATATTATAAACAACAAAGATGTAGTTTTTTGCATATTTGCCGTGCATAATTCTAAAATACAGCACTCTTACTTAGAGTGTCACGACAGTGGAAAATTTGCCGGCTTTTCCACAATAACAAAAATATTTATTCTGTTTATTTCTTCTGTTTTGAGATGCCTCAGCCTGAGGTGGTCATAGAGATGGATAGTTCAGGCTACAGTCTGCCACCTTATAGTTGTGGCAAAAGGAAAAAGTTAATCAAAGCAATAGGAGCAGTTGCATCTTTAGGGAGTTGGAAAGTTTTTCTATTTTTATTTTTCTGATCTAGAATATGAGAATGAAAAGATACAGACATTTCATCCCTAAACAAAATCATTGGTATTATGTATTCGTTCTATTTAGAAAGGTCCTCTGCTATTGGAGGTCTTTTGAAAAGAGGAACAACAGTCAGTAATAAATAGTGACTGAACTGCCAGTGCTAAAACTGCACTAGGATGTGCCACTAAGACTGCATCTACAGCTGAAAGATGGTAAGCAATAACTCTGAATGCTTGTGAGATTTTCCTTAAGTCTTTAATAAGTTTTCCTTTAAATCAAGGAAGGTCAAGTTTTGTTATCTTGTTTTATCACTGAAATTAAGGAAACTGTTTCAAGGGCAAGATAAGATGACCCATTCATACCTTACAAAAATTTTAAAAAAGATTCTTATACTCATTTTATGTTACATTTATTTTTCTGAGACTAAAGGACAAATAAACTAGTTTTTCCTCCTTCAGAACCGACTTAAATCAGTGGAAATCTCTACACTAATGTCTGCACCATGGTTCAGCTGTGATGTTGATATTTAGAAAAGCCTACTGTAGGAGTTTGTATAATCATCACTAATTTGCTCATATGTTAATAATCACCTTGAAAGGTCCTGTCTGTCCAGAGAGAAGGGCCCTAACCAGTCCCGGTCAGTATGTACATATTTAAAGAAAATGATGGTACTTCCTGGAGATCAGAAGCTGAACATTGATGCAGAGATGTACTGTAGCCAGAAGTGTGGGAGATTACAGAAAGCTCTTTTCTTTCCACTCCTCTTTCCCCCAGTGGAATGCTTCTATTGTCACCCTTTGACTTGCGTGTTCCTGTGTGTTTTGGGGTGGGTGTGACTGAATGAATATGGGCTTGATTCTTTTTGTTTCCAGCTGAAGCTACAGAACCTGTTCTCTTGCCTTTCTTCCCTTAATGAAGAAAGATCCATACAGCTCCCTGTGGCTTTATTGGCTTGCATTAGCAGCTGATATGAAAAGGGATTATAGTTGCTGAAAGGAATTGACAATCATAGAAGTGTTAAGAAAACCAGAAATACCCAAAAACATTAGCCAACATCTTACTGCTGAACTGGAAGCATTTGCAGTAAATGTATTTTAAATGTCTTTGAAGATTAAAAAAAAGGCCAAAAAAAGCCTAACAGCATAGTGAGAATGTATTTACAGCAAACATTTCTTGGCCTGGTTCCTCAGCTGTCATGGTTATGACTGTGCAGTTACTGCTGCTGTGGGAACAGGCTGGGAGAGTGTTTTCTTTGCTCTGCTTCCAGTAGTCTCATCTCTCACACATATTACACAGGTATGCATGTGCATTTATGCTCTCCTTTGCATAAAACAAAGCAAATGCAAAACATGCAACTGTTTTGCTGGGTTTGTTGACTAGACAGGAAGAAATGGCAGAGAGCTCATAATGTCTCAGAATGGCTGTGCTGGGGTTAGATTTTTAGAATTTTTTCCCTCAAGGTTTTAAAGGCAAGTGTTTTGAGGTTTAAGGTTTCTCTGCAGCAAAGTTCAGAACTTTTTGCCTAAATGGCATCCAGCATCATTCTTGGAAAGAGGTAGTGATTTAAGCATGATTTGAAGTGTGCTAAACAGCAATAGTGGTGGTAGAGGAGCAAGGGAAAGAGAAGGCATTGCTTGTTTTCTTTTCTAAATGAAACTTCCATTATTTATGTAAACTTTTTCAAAAAAATAGGAGACACCTAATGCTACTCTTCTACTTTCTCTGTTCTCCTCCACAAATAAGAGAGTTGGTTCTTTGTTTCTAGCTGCTGTAGGTTAGGTGCAAAATGGGATGTGGGCATGGCTGTGCTGTGCCTAAGAGGCTGGTGCCCTGCCTGCAGGAATGAAAAGTTAAACCAAAGCTTAGCCTGGAGTCACTGCATACCTGGAGTGGTGAGAATACATCACTTACCATTCTCAGTGGTACTGAGGGATTACTTTGCCCTCCTGGAGGTACCTTCAGACTCTTTGGCAGTGCTGTAGCGGAGGAGGTGCTGTATCTTGGAATGAAGTTTAGAGCTTGGTGTGGAATAAGCGGAAATTAATGGTGTAAGTCAGTGGGAGTAGGTTTGCCAAGTGGAATTAAGCATTGCTGGAGATGTTGAACGAGAGGGCTATATAAGGAAAGGCCTGTGGGATCACTTTCTGTCTCTGTCCTGGATTTCAGCACCTACATGTAACCTTACTGGACAGCTGTGTGGAATGAAGATTTAAAGCCAGAACTAAGCATCTTCTGTTATGTGCCAAGATCCTTCTTTCAGCTGAACTTCACAGGCTTATTCTGTATTCATAACAACAGCCTTGGAAGCCTGGATGTGAGAGGTGCAAATTTGATTACGTTAGCAGTTTAGCATTTAAGGCTGTATTACCTGCTTAGCCTGGAGAGTGCCCTGCAGTCCTAACCCTCTGTGCTACAGCTAGAGATGCAAGATTCCTGAGGCCAGGACTAGACGTGTGGACGGGGAGCATGACCAGATCTCTGCAGGAAATTCAGTTAACATGAAGTTTTACCTTTCTAGGTCAATACCTTACCTGCTGGCCTTATATAGGATCATGGTGGCTTCTGTGACTTTTGCATTTTTGCTTACACAGTTTTATCCAGCTAAATACCACCTGCCTGGGAAATGAAAACTGACATCTTCCCATTCATAGGTAGGTTCTCGCATATTTCTAATTGTGATATTAAGCAGTTGCTATTATAACAGCAGACCCACAGGCTTTGAGATTTTGTTTTTGGTTTGGTTCTTCTGTTTTTAATGGCCACGTGTGCTCAGCTTTGTGTTGGCTTCAGTGTTGCCAGTGGCAGGTGTATTTAGACAGTGCCTACTAGATTGGGCTTGTGAGACTTTCTCCTTTCCCTCAAATGTTTGTATAGTGAATGGATCCCAAATAGGCTTCAGGTTGAAATTTTATGCTCCATGGAAGTTTTCTATTTCACTTCCTGAGCAGTCAAGATGTTTGGGAGAATGTGTAGGTGGAGCTCACCAAAGCTGCTTTTTGAGTATGTTTTTTGCCCATTTTTCAGCCTTTCTTTTTCATCTTTTTGATCAAAATAAAAGTGGAACCTCGCTACCTTGGAATATTGATTGAACTTTGACACACTGTTTAGCATTACACATTAATTTTTCTTATTAAATAACTATGAATGTAATTGTATAAACAGCTTTTAAAAATTAATGTTGAATTAATGTATGTTAAACTGATTGCACAGAGTTGTTTCTTTTCTTTTTAATAATCCAGCTTGCATTCTGTCTGTTGGAAGCTGACAGATTGATCCTTCACTCAAACCATCCTCCCATATCTCTTTTGCTTCCAGAAAATAACTGCAGATATCCAAGAATAGCAGCAGGTTTTGTACCAGTATTCTTTGTAGAAAGTGATTATTTCTCACATCCCAAATGATTGACACAAACGTAAAGTAATTGTGCTTAAGGTACCAGAGATTAGTGTCATGGGGCTTTTTTGCCCCTCCCCCTCCCTAACAAAGAAAAAACTGCTTTTTGTACTATTTATGAAGCTGTAGAAGATGTTTCACTTCTTACTGTGTTTTGCTTCATCAATAGTATCTTTTAAAAGAAAGATTATGTTCTCCTGGCAGAGTGCTGCCTTTGGAATCCAGCTCTTACTATGCAACTAAAGTGGACACCCATTTAAAATTCTTTTTCTGCTAGGTTTTTTGTTCTGTATAAAAAACTATTCAATAAGAACTGGAGCTAAAGAAAAAGCTAGGAAGTGAATAAAAAGATGAAGACTCTCCATTGCTTGGCACTAATCTCTGGATGTTCCTGAGACTCATGGTATCAGCACCTTCAGCAAATTATTTTAATTAGGTTTAGAATACAAGTAACACTTCTATTGTTGCAGATTCATAACTGAAGACACTGGTGAATGCAAAAGCATGGTTCTGTGGGCATAGCAGTTAATTTGGCAATGTATAATTTGACATGTTAACAGATTATCTCTTGTCTAATTCATAGTAAACGCTCTTACTACTCCAGGAATAGGACATTCAGCACATCTTTAAATTGTGGCTATGGTATGTGTGTGACTGCAAAATGTATATGGCTTTAAAATTTATTTGTTTTTGTTTTTACATCTTGTCTGTGTCTTAAATGCCTTTTCTGTGTTCTGCTATTTGTAAGGACAATGTATATGCAATTTTTCTTGCACCTTTCTGACCTAAAGGCAGTTTTTTTGACAGAGAATATATACCAACTTCAGAGTTGCAGTCCCATGGTCATGAATCTGCTCTGTTCACTCTCATACATACTCTTGCTTATGTTCTTTTCTCACACTCTTTCATCTTCTTCACTCTTCCTGTAGAGCTGAAAGGTTCTATATTTTATGCAGCCTTGCTACTTCTTGTTGGAAGTATTGATTTCTGTGCTTTGAGATAATTCAAGCAGACTCTCCAACACTGGCTTCATTTGCAAGGGGTGACTTTTTTGAATTCAGTGACTGTGGAAGATATACTTGTGAATTTAAGTACAGAAATATTGGAGGACAAATTTCAATCCATATTTGTGAAAAACAAGTTGTTTTAAAAAAAAAATAAAACCAGCATTTTTTAATTTAAAATTCATGTTTCAGCTCAAGGCTAGTTACTTTAAAATCTGGTAACCTCTTACCAGGCAGAAAATTAAGTTCTATATTGAGATTAACTGTCTTTTGGCCTCTGTTCAGTGGTCTACATCAAATTGATTCTATTTTAGTTTTTGTGTTGCACTGTTTATGGTAATACTGGAGGGTTTTCTTCAGCAGCATTTTAAGTTACTTGAATAACGCCTATCATGTTACTTTCCTCAGTAATCCTTTTTCAGAAGGCCTTAGACTGACCTCTGTAGAAGTTCCCTTTTCTGTACAAAAAATGGATTGTACATCATAGTTGAGAAACAGAATTTTCTGACATTTTTAATCTAATGAATCTTAGTTTAAGTACTGTTTTAAAATCATTGTTTCAGTGATGGTCATGAAATGGTACCTACAATAGTCTGTTGGTGCCCCAGTAAGGAATTTATAATTTTTTTTTCTTATGCCAGAAAATGTACTGAAACTTAAGGGAGTTAAATAAAGTATGAAGCAATTTATGAACATTGCTTTCCATTGCATAGTTTAAGTATTCAGTCTTAATTTATATATCAGCTTTTAACATCATTACAGAAGTATAGGCTGAAATACATATGGGGAGTGGGCTTATTAAGCTTCTCCCTTTTGGTATTTGTTGCCAACACTTGTAATATTTCCTTCTGTTGTTGTTTTAGGGAAAATCTGATTCAGACAGCTTATATAAATTTTATGAGCTTAAGTAGGGTCCTGATAATACTGCCTTAAAAATGTGTTATTTGGCTTTGAGTTTGATAGTTAAACAGTGATTTTACCTTTTTATATTAATAAGGAGAAGTCAAAGAGAATTTGTGGTTTAGATGATGTTTTTAACATAGCTGTATCGACCTGGTGATTAGCTTAATTAGAAGATACGATGCTAGCCCAGTGTCTTCTGATTTGTTTACCTTTCTTACCTTTTGTGCTTAGTTTTATTGCAAAAAGACATAGGAATAGACACTTGCTTATTCTGTATTTCTTTTCCTGTTTTCATTATTCAGCAGCTAAACTACAGGGAGTTCTGTCTTGTAGAACCCGGAAAAAAACCCCATGGTGTATTTCTGAAGAAAAGTTTCTGCAAATTATGTATTGCAGACCCTGGTTCAAGGGTAGAGAGAGCAGCAGACCAATGATCAATCTCAGGACTGCATAATAGAAGTTTGCTTTCCAAACTGTCATCTTTTAGAGAACAGGCTCTGGGAAATGGGAATCACAGCTCACAAAAGCTCTTTGTAGTAACAGCTTGAACCTAGAGGAAGAGCCTTTTATATGAGGTAGTGCTGATATGGTCTTCATCAGAATTATCCCTTGTCAGTCGCCCCCAGAGATCATCCCCAGGCTCTTGTGGACTTCCCAGACTGCCCCACAGCTGGGTTCCATCTTCCCTTCAAGCTGATACGATATTGACTGGGCTTCCTGAGGAAGCTTGGTGTTGAGTGCCTTCCTGTCTCCTGGAACACCACACAGAGAATAACCTCTTTATTACTGCTTTCTGGCAGGTGTTTAGTTTTTTTGGTTATACGAATGAAGGTGACAGAAAACTTCAGGTTACTGTGTTTGCCTTCAGTTTTTAACATTATTAAAAGCCAGCAGGGAGAAGGAGGAGGAGGCCAGTTTCTGTTTTGGTTGGTGAATGGAACAGCGCTCTGGCATTCTTCCTAGGCACTTATTTCTAAAAGTTACTGTTAACCTATATAGAGAAAGAGAAGGAGACTTTCCTTCTCCTTGTGGATGTCTTTGTAGCAAACTGTTCTTATGGTTCACCTCAGTTTCTCTCTGAGCTTGGCACAGCAGACTGCTCATAAATACCTTAGAGGGAATTTGAACTGTTGCAGTGCATCTGTTTTTCATGGTGTTACATTGCAAGGCTTCGAGATTGGTTAAGAATCAGAGGACAAGTCGAAGGGGCAGTTGTGTTTGTCCAGAAAGTGTCGAGTTGTGTTAAGCACTGTGGCATATCCTGTTATGATACTACCAAAGAGAAAGTTTCTGTAGGGGCTAAAAGTCTTATAGTTTATGTCTGGGGAAATGTCTCCTTTCTTTATCAAATACTTCTGAAAGTACATTTAAAAATCAGATTAAGATGCCATGTTTCATTATGCTGTTCCTAAATTATCTGTTTGCTTACACTGTGAAACTATTTACTTGTTCCTAATGTCTGTGTGTGCCTAAGCAGCATCTTCTAAGTAATTTTTCAAGGAATTATTTTTAAATACATGTTTTATCTTAAAATAAACAGTTTTTATTTTAAATGCATGTTTTGTCTTAACACCTAAGTACATGTGAATAGGTATATAAATCTTCATTTAGGAACACAGTTTCTTACCTTTACTTTGTTCGACTGTTTGCCTGTATTAAACCATTAACATACACACAAAGTAGTTAGGAGAGTAGTTAGGATCTGGCAGGAATAGAACTTAAGCTGCCTGCAGTGTAGCTCTTGATGTTTTTCCAATACTGGTGTTCAGAGTTTGTCTGGCTGCTGCCAAGTCTGCACCTGCATAATGCTTGATTGTAACTCTGCATGTATTCCTCTTAATAAGAACAAATAAATGATATCTTCTGTTATTTACCAAACAACCAAACATTAGGATTACTTCAAAGTCATAAGTAACAATACCTCTTCTGTTCTCATGCTCTATCATTTCTGCCTCATGCACAGAGGATGCTCAGGCTTCATTCCTCAGCAGAAATGTCATCTATATCTCTGTATTCTACCTTGGGTTTAACTTGCTATTTAGAACCCTTACTCAAAATGCATATCTGGTATTTTGATTATGGATTGTCACATAAACAGAATGATTGATTAAAGTAATTTACATAGAAGCATTCGTGGGGTTTCTGAGCAAGGGAAAATACACAGAAGCACATGGCACTTAATTACTTTGCTTAACAATAAATGTCAAGTTAAACCTTTTTAAAAAAAGATGAATGCTGTGCTTAAGGAAAATGCAATTACATTTCTATGCTTTGAAATGTTTTACACACTGTATACATTAGAGGGGCAAAGACATTAACACCTCTGTACATGCAAAGGGTGCTGACAGATTTCAGATGCTACAAGGCAGGCTTTTGTAGTCCTGTCTGCCTATTGCTTGCAAAGGGAACTCGTTTACTGTAATTTGCTGTTAATCTGAGCTCATTTTCTTGTGTGACACCACATTTGCATACAGACATACTTTTTGGAACTCATTGAGAACATGAGGACAGTGGTCCTGATTTGGTAAATTGTTGCATATAAACAGGATTTGCATTCAAATTAGTGTTTTATATCACAGCCTGATTATGTGTTTCATTTTAATAATGTTGAATTAATGGCAGTAGTAGATTTCAAAAGCCACTCCTGATTTTATGTTCCAGTTCTAAATTTAATTAAAAATGTCTTTCCTCTCTTTATTTCTACTATGCTGCAATTTAGTAACAGACCTGGAATTTCTTCTTCCGTTAAATAAAGTGTATACTTCTGTAACAAATTGTCCAAATTGCATTCAGTAGTGTGTTTAATAAAAGATTTTCATACTGCTGTATTCCTGTGGGAGGGTAATGGAGGAGCAACTGAATGACATCCAAACCTTGCAGAATAGAAGCAAGTAAAAGGAAGTCCACAGTGAGAAATGGGGTTACGTGCAGCATTCCCCAACCCAAGTCTGAGCAAACCTGTGTGTCTAGACACTACTGCTCACTACTAGGCAATAGACTAGCTTAGTTCTTTCCAGAAATTATGGCTTATATAATTTTGGTGCAGCTCTCCCTTCTTGCCCTGAACTACAAATGAAAAAGAAGAAAATGAAATTTTGAGGATAATTACTTGACTACATTCAAAATGAAAAACAAGGTTAATTTTGATTAGGGATGGTTTTCCTATGTAGTTTGCCACTTGACTTTCACCAGTTCAGCACCATCAGCAGTAGCATGGCTCAGAAAGGTTTGTGGAGGGTAGTTCTCATATATATTCAGTTCTTAGGGACCTTGGCATCTTTACTATGGCTTTTTCTGAACTTGTGGGACAAAAGCCTGTCTTCCTCCTACTCTACACAGTGGCAATATATCCTCTCCACTGCTGCTGGAATGGTGTAGCTTCTCCATTTTTCTGTGCTCAAATTTGTAAGTATTAAAACAGAGTACACTTAATTTGATAGGCAGCTCATTTCTTTTTCTTTTCAATCCATGAATTTGAAGAAAATACGTTAAATAAGATGTTTACATTGCCATAAACTAAATAAAGCATTATAATTTAATTACACTATGTGTTAACAGAGTATTTTTCCTGTTGCCTAGCAATGAGATTTACCATGAGATTCACCATGTGCTTAAGTCTCCTTTATTAACTTCAATTTTCAAAGGTTTATAACTTTATTAAAAATCATTATTTGTAGGACAATCCAGGAAGTGTGTGTTGGATGTTATGGGGTTGCTTACTAAGGAAGCTTGAGGCAGAAAGCTCTGGTGCCCTCTGATTGCTGTACCCTTTCTCCCCTACTACAATATGGGGTAAATTTTGAAAGTAACTTCTTGAGCAACACTGTGTATCCCCATAAATCTGAATGTCTAGGAAAGGCTTTGAGCTGCTGGCATTACTGGTCGCCTCCAGTAGTGTTGTACAGCTGTAATGCTTGGTATGATCGTGTGGAGCTTGGTGAAGGAGACTAGTGCTTGAAGAAGTTGGAGGAGCAAAACGTTTGGTAAGGCTGAAAAGAAAAGCTCTAGGTCAAGCCCAGAAAGTCACTTTGTTTCACAGGAGGAGCTACCTTAAAGTTAGGGCCTGCAAGTATATGCAAAATCAGACAGCTTTTAGCTTGAGGAGAAAATATTCTTCTTTCCAGTTACCTCTGATAAGGCTGGGATTTGGATTGTTTTGTAGTACTCCATAAGGCAGTGCTGTACCTAAAAGGACTTGAATTTGAGCTCCTGGAGAAAAGGGCTGAAAACTACTAAATATCCAAGCTTTTTTTCTAAGAATATATCCAAGAACCAAGTGTTTCTGGCAGACAAAGTGATTAGAAAGTGTGTTAGAATGATAGTAGTGCTGTGCCACTCATAGATGTGTTTCCAGGCTGCATGTTGCTGCAAGGCAGAAAGCAAAAAACCAGTTTATTGATCTTATTTTGTAGAAGCATTTAAGGAATGAGACTATGATTACTGGAATTGTATTATATGTGGACTTAACAAAAGATGACAGAATCAGGCTTCATGAAGATCTGGGAGGGGGGGAGGTATTTTGCATTAATCCATTAATCCTTTTTAAAAACTAAAACTGCCTATACCTACCTTGCATTTCAGAATGGTTGTGATTATTATGAAAGATCTGAATTTTGCATATTGAGATTTATGCATGTTACAGAAGATCTGTGTGTTTAGTTGCACATCTTCAAGGAATGTGGCTTTATTCATGTTGTAAACTACTACATATATATAATTTCAATTTGTCACCTTTATAATGGTTGATTTTTAATTAAGAAACATAGAAATTTGAAGTTCCTGCCTTCATGTGAGCAAAGTAGTTTTCACTGGACAAGGAGGCATTCATTGGCACTGGCGTTTATCTGGTGGATAACTCAGCAAGATTGGTTAAGAAAACCAAAGTAAAAACCAGACCTTTTTTTCAGATAAAACGGCTTCTCTACCCATGATTGTTTCAGTATGTATATTTTTGCACATATATGTAGTTTTTATTTGGGGTTATATAGTCTCAATATGATTGTGAATGGTAATTGATTTTGGAAGTCTGCTAGATGTATGTCTTTTTTTTTTACAAAATGTGGATATTTTAGATGACATAGATCAATATCAAATGTGAAAAAATGCATCATTTGCTGTGGTTAACATAAGTGGTGTTTCCTCTTTAGCTGGACTGTCTTAGGCATGGTTTAGTGTTCCTGCAGCCTTTGTATAAACAAGATAAAAGGGAGGTGTGCCTGAGATCCCCTAATTTAGACACCTAAAGTTAGAATTTTCAGCTAACCTTGCCCATCCCTGTTGTCTCATAAGTGTGCTGAAATCTTCCTTCTTCCTTAGTCTGCCTTGAAAAATTCCATTTCTCACTGGAGTTGCTTAGTGGGTCAGTGGTCTGGATTTCACTTGGGATGTGCTTCCCTAGAAGATTATCATCCATACAAGAACTGAATGAAAATGAATGAGTGTTGCCCTGACAGAGTCTAGTATTCCATGACAATAACTAGGGGACTGGCAAAGTGTTGATTATTTTTTGCTGTTAAAATGACACTTGAGGAAATGTGTAAAATACAATGCTCTAGTTTGGCATTTTCCTGTTTTAAAGCAGCTCATACAGTTGTATCTTGTATATGTTGTATGACTCAGAAACATACCATATAATTCCATTATATCTGTTGGGAAATGTTTAGATAAAGTATAGGCAGGCTGTCTATTATTTAGAGTGGGCCTAGGCTCATTTCTGTTCTCATTAAGAGAACATTTATCTCAGTGCACCACACTCTAGGGAGAGGTTTTTGGCTCTCCTGGAAAATCTGTCCTAGTAAAAAAATGTGAGTAATCACAGCATTCTCATAATGGAGTCTAATACCTTCAATGGGTGCTCTCATTTGATGTCTAGCAACCATTAAACTTTTTAAATTTTGGGATGCTAAGAATGTTGTCACTCTGTATAATTATACCTGGTGATTTTAATGTAACAAATCTGACGTGTTCTGTTTCTTTATTTTTTTTTTCTCCCAACACCTCTTTTTCCTAGGGAAAAAATCCAGTACTGATAGCTTTAACTTCATAACAACCAAACAAAAAAAAAACAAAAAACAACCAAATATGTATGTAGCAAATTAACTATGCAATTTCAACAAGTGATAAGAAGGAAGGAAATTAATTAATTAAATTAATGGAAATAACTCCTAAGTGATATTTGTTGCACAAACCCCTCATTTTTAGCCTGAGTGCTATCTAACATTTGCTTCTAACCCATGATTAAGCAGCTTAAAGTAAACATATTAAGTTATTGCTGATTTTTGGGGGGAAATAATTAAATAATAATTATGCCTATGAAGTTAATGATAAAGTTGCACTCACAGTTTCAGCAAAGATTGTGTCTCAGGAAAATAATGTCTTGATCCTGTGCTGAAAGGGTGACTAAGAGGGCATCTCAGTATTATTCTTTTAGAGGTCCCT
The DNA here is from genome assembly GCA_013398275.1 of Promerops cafer. Classification (NCBI taxonomy): domain Eukaryota; kingdom Metazoa; phylum Chordata; class Aves; order Passeriformes; family Nectariniidae; genus Promerops; species Promerops cafer. Next base: position 3,109,514 of record VZSE01014783.1, on the reverse strand, counting down.
GGTTCACTTGTTTACATTACAAGAAACAAGGACTGCACCGAAACACAAAGTGCCCTAAATAAAACCACACAAATCTCCACATATGTTTATATTGTTGTCTTCTAGGTTGACTGGGGTCAACTGGACTATTTAGTGATTGACATGCCGCCTGGGACTGGAGATGTACAGCTGTCAGTATCCCAGAATATTCCAATTGCAGGTATGTGTATTGCTTGACTGTTTCTGAGATTTGTAGTTAATTAAGTTTGATAGCTTTAGATAAATCTTATTTTAAAACACCAGTCAAAAATTACTTTTATTTTTCTTTCCATCATGCTAAGAAATTGTTTTATCAGTTGTGTGGTGTTGGAAACATTATCAGTGATTTTTAACACGTTAGCATTATAGTTGTGTTACTTCCTTTTAAGCTAAGTTTTGAAAAGATGGAGAAGTCAACTATAACTCTTGAAGGAAAGACAGTCTTGCCAAAAACTGCTAAGTTTTGTAGTAGAAAATTTCCTTCTCTGCACCTACTACGTAGTAAAGAGAATAAAATAAAATAGTGATTCATACCCATTTTCTTAGATACAGTGCCTAGTAGGTTGCATGTGTCAGTAGCAGAGCAGGAAGGCCTTTAACTCCTGGGGTTTTAAGCAATGAGGTGAAACATGACTGTGGCACAAAAGTTTTGGTAAGGTAAAATTTAATTGAATAATGTACATAAGGGCAGTAAAATTGTGCAGTTAAAGAGTTGTGGCTTTATTAGGGGCTTTTTAAAGTACAATGGCTGTTGATAATTTCTCTCTACTACAGTGCACCTAAATGTCCTGGTTCAACAGAGAAAAAAAGGTCATTAGACTCTTGATTTTAAAGGGATTGTTGCCCTTTCCCCACAGAACTCTGCACTGCTTTCAGGAGTGTGAGTGGTTATGGTGGTGCACTGGGTCCTCTGGGACAGAGAGGTGATGGAAATTACTCTAATCCTGTATGTCTCCTGAATTTTGCTAATGTCTGATTTTTATTTGTATTATGAAATGGCTTCACTTTGTTCCTACAGTTGCTCAGTTCAGCTTATTTTTCCGTCAATCCTAGCTTCATAAAATTAGGAGTGATAGCATCACTTTACATTTGTATTTCCCATTAGTTGGTTTTGTTGACTGTGATGAAGTTGACTCTTGCAGTTTTAAAAAAGTAATGCATTCTGCTTTTGATGAAGACAAACACAGCAGGCAAGAAGTGATAAGATATGTAATTCCCTGTGTTCCTACTGGCTTGATGAATTAGTGATTTAGGAAGAGTTTTCTCTCTTGTTTATTGTGGCTATTTTTCACCCTCACTGGAAGGACGTATTTTTCTATATTACGGCTTGAACAACTCCTTCTCCTTCCTTCTCCTTCCTTCTCCTTCCTTCTCCTTCTGCTCATTACTTGCTTTCTGTCTCTTCTCTCAGAGAATCCATCAAATTGTTTAGCATGCTTTTATTTTCTTCAACTTGGTTCCTTTCAAAGCTGTGGAAGAGAATGTTACAGATCTTGATGATCATGTCTTCGGAGCAGTGTACAGAATTGTGTTGGTTTTTGCAATTCGTATTTTCTAAGCATTCTGTTGTCTTTTACTTTGGTACAGAAAGTATTTGGTGTTGCGCAACTCTGTTCACTTCCCGTTTTTCTTGTTCTTTCTTTTCCTTTGAAGATGCCTTGAACAGTCATGGTATTAGTGGAATAATTTCTCTGTTTTTCCTCAGAGACATCATATGTATCTTAGTTTAGTAAATTTAAAGTGCATTATCTAATTTGCATGAAAGTTGTTCTTTGATTTGCATTTATGCATATGTGAGATACAGTGTTTGCATTACGATTCTTTCATTATTAATCTGGGGTTTCCTCGGGATAGACAGTGTAGAATATTTTTATTTTGCCTCTAAATAGGTTTACAAAACCCGCACACGTATTATTGCCAGCCACTTACAGAATTTTCTGTGAGTGGGAGAAAGAACACCGGTAAAGGTGTTTTGTTTGTGGTGGGTTTGCCCAGATGGGGCATTAAAAACCGTAGCTTTGCAACATCTGAGCATAAGAGAGACACTGCTAGGATATATGAAATGGTATTGGGTTTTGATTTTACAAGACTGGCTTCTTTTCCTGCATCACAGGTCCCATAGCTTTCTTGAGTCAAAAGGAGGCTAGAGGAATACGTAACGGGTGTAAAAGCAACGCAACCAGATATGTCTTGCAATTCCAGTAGTCATTAAAGAGACTGTCAGTGTCAGACAACCTTGGCAAGAGCAGCAGTTTTATGTAGGTACTTTTCCTTCTTTAAAAGAAGGTGGAAAAGGAAACTACTGTGACTTTTGGTTTTATTAGTCTTAGTCACCTTGCAAGGAAACACATCTTATTTAGGGTATTATTCTTTAATCATCTGTAACTTTGCTCATGTTGCAGTCATTCTTCAACAAACTTGTAAATGAGGAATGTTATGATAGCTTGAAAATGTGGTGTGTATTTCTGCATAAACACCACTGCTTTCTTCAGGTGCAAGTTTGCTTTCCAAATAGAAATCCAGGGTCAGTCTGGAGAAAATGGCTTTGTTCATGTCTGTTGTTACTTAATTTGTACTGAGTTCTACTTCATTATTTCTACTTTATTCTTCTGTTCCGTCTTTTGCATGAACAAAACTTAAAGAAATAGGTTCTTTAACATGTATGGAGCATGTATGCTTGGAAAAGTTAGAAACATCCTTACACATTTTCCAGCTTTTTAAACATTTTCAAAACAGAGGGTGTCAGATGACATTATGATGTTTGCTATCAAGATACAGTGTGAACTAATGATACTATGAAAGATAAGGTTTGTGATTCCTTTGCATTATCTAGTTGCTAAATTGAGAAATCTAACTCTGTGTATTTGTTTGATCCTTTAGCTAAAGGAGCCATAAATTTAATGACTATTATTGGAGATGGATAATTAGCCTCCCTAAAGACTGGGAGAGCAGTTTATTATTCTCTCCCTTCGGAGTGCGAGGGCTGTGTGGGAAGCAGCAAGAGCATCTCTGCTCAAGAGGCAGTCTCAGAGCCCTGCACGAGCGTTGCTGCCTTGTGGAGAAGCTGCATTGTGGGGGCTGACCATTAAATTTGGCTGTCTGCTGCCCTCTCCTTATTAACGTTGAAGTGAAGGCAGTGTCAGTGAAGTGTGACAGCTTGACAGCTCTGGAGACTGATCCTGTCTCAGCTGGCAGAACCAGCTCCAGGTTAATACTGGAATTGTTCCATTTGCTAAAGTTTGTCATATCACCCTTCTCTTAGGATATTGAGGTGCCGTAACAGTGAAAACCATTAGAAGTATACATCTGCCAAGTGGGAAGCTGGCTGAGACTAACAGATAATTTCACATCTTACTGAGCAGTCTTTTAATAATTACAGTAATGAGCATTCAACTGACTGTGTTTGTAAAGGAGACCAAAAGGTAAAAGGCTTCAGGTTTTATTTAGTGCTCTTAATTTTCCCACCTTCTGAAAGTAACTTTTTTCCCCATACAAAGCACATATTATATAATCTTTGTAATAATAAGCTCTAAAAGGGTTGTTAATAGGAATCAGAAAGACAGTAAAGATAAGCAAAGTGAAAGCAATGTGAATACTATTTTGTTTCTCAAGTTCCATAAAAGCAGAAGTCATTGTCATTGCTAGTCATACAGGAAATTACTTCCCTCACCTCTCAGATTTAAAATCAACATAGCACAGAGCTCCTGCCATTTTTTAATTGCCTTATCCTATAAATGGTGCAATTTTTCTGAATGTTTGCATCTTTCAGCGATATCTATGTCTTTATTATCTCCTGAATGCCTTTTTCTGAAGGCCTGAAATATATTTAAAGGAATTTTTGTTAGTTCAAATATGAATTTTCAAAGAATTTTAATTAATAGGATTTTTTTTGGCAGCAGTGATTTGATAGATTATTTTAAATAATATCAAAAAGCATATTTTTGTCTCTACTGATTAAAAATTAAAAATCTTATTTCTATTCAATGTACATTCAATAGAAAAAAGTAAAGGGATGCCACCAACTTGAAGACATTTGGCATTTTAAAATTCTTTGTCATGTGACACACCAAACTTGCAAACCAAATTATTTACTCATATTTGTGGCAGTGTCACACAGACCCAGGGTGTAGGCTTGTGCACAACTATTCTATAGCAGTGTGTGGGACTGAACAGAGCCAGATCTTGGCTCAATATGTAATAATGTACAAGAACAAGGAGTTCCAGGTGATGAGTAGATTGTCTCTTCAGAAATGAACATTAAAAAAAGAAAATGGAGAATTTCAAATCAGCTTTAAAAAAAAACAGTTGATGTTTTATAAAACTGTGCATGATTTAGTATGGAAGAGAATTGTGACTTGTACAAGGGTGACTTCTTAAGTTATCTGAAATGGAAAGCTGAGTAGGCATGGTGCTGTTCTCTTGTCTTTTCTGAAGAGAAATGATCAAAAAAGCCCAGTGCTATGGTACAAACCGTGTGTAGCATACAGTTTAAGAAGTGTATCTGTATTCTGTCATTGCTCTTTTTATAAGTGTTTATCCCTTGTTGCACATCTCTTACTTTGGTGCACACCACAGATGCAAGGCATCTGATCTTTCCTTTTGGTTGAAGGTAATAGACAATGTTTTTCTCCATTTCTGAGCTTGCTTTCTTCTTCTATGTTGAAGGTACGTAATTAGTTTCTTCAGTAAATTTTTGAAGCTGTTTTATGGGAGCCATTTGGGTAATAGTAAATTTTACTTGCTCTAATTCTGAATGGCAAATATTTTTAATATCAGATTTTGATGTAGATTTACTCTTCATTTCATGCTGTATTTTGATGTTTTAGATAGCTGCAGGAAAGGAAGGGCAAGTGGGTTTAGGATAGATTGAAAAACAGAAAAAAACTCTGAGTTGCACCAGTGGGGATTTCAGAACAGTTCTTTGTATTTATCCAAATATAATTTGCATCTTGAAATAGTCTGTTTCTGTTGTCAAAATAAATGTAATTGACAAACGCAAATTATTGTCAGGGTTATCTTAGCTTTGGACACTCCTGGTGCTTCATTATGAACTGTCAGACTCAGTAGACTCTGTAAACTTAATTTAGAGTCCAAAATATAGTATGAGTTTACACATTAATACTTCACACTCTTTCAATATAAATTTAAATTTCATTCTTGGCTCATGGAGTTTGATTTAACACACATTGCCTGTTGAAGCTGAATTGATAGTGTATTCAGTGCAAGTTCTTTAAATTTTATTGTTTCTGAAAAATAGTTTCCAGGTATTCAGGAAAAAATTGTGAAGAATGGAGGCTTTGCAAACTGGGCTTTCTGAGGTCTGGCAACAGTGGCTAAGTGTATGCTAAGTACTAGATAAACTACAATTGCCTTGTTAGTTTTTAGACCAATTATTCTGAATAGGAAGAGCAAACTAGCCTAGTTCAGCTGATGATTGCTAAAGGTGAGAGAAATTCATATGAATAATGGTACTGCATTTTCTCATCTAGCTATTTCTTCTGAAAAAAGTAAATGTTCAAATCTGCTCCTTACCATCCCCACCTCCAGAGGAAAAAAGTAAACAACAGAATGGTCTGGGGAGCTGATTTTGAAGTAATCTCACTGTTGTCTTTTCTGTCTGTTCTGTCTTTTACCCGGTTCTCTTCTTTGGATTAGGACCTCTCATTTAAAAAAAAAATTATACTCATTTGTCAGAGAGACTGTTTGGACTTTGCTCTTGCCTAGTACAATTCTCATAATAATCTAGACATGATTGGCAAATGCCCTTGAAAGCAGGAGGTGGAACAGAGTTGAGCAGAAAAATGCTAATTCAGATAGCCAAGAAAGAGTGCAAAGTGGCAGTGTCTTTGAGAGATTAGCTTTTTGTTTTAGGCCTGTACTTTGCAGATAGTGCTTGTTCACAGATGTTACTATGAATGTTTCCAGTGTTTTCACTTCACTGAACAAATACTTCAATGTAAATTGCGTTAGTGTGACATACGTGTTCAGCCATGACCAAAACCAAACATTTTACCACAGTGAGAGTTGTCCTTCCACATCTTTCCCCATGTGATCTGGTGTGAAATGGATGTTATAATGCTTACTGTTCATTGGAGATGAGGACTGTTTAGCTTTAGGTTTGCAGTTTTATCCAGCATGAGATACTGCTCTGCTCAGTTGTTTAACTGACAGTTCCACTGAGCAGGAGGAAGAACACTGCTGTAAGATTTCTGCTCTCATGTGGGCAAGTTGGTAGTGTCCTGATCTCTTATTGCCTGCTAGTTCTTGGGCAGAAGAGGATGTGTGGCTGTTGGAAACATCCCCTGTCTGAGCAGTTGTTTAATGACTCCTCCAAGAAGAATGTAGCAAGCAGGCTGGAGGTGTGATGCAGCCAGGATCCAGCCTTCGGGACAGTTCTGAGCTATATGATGAGGTTGAAGTGAGGATCCTGTAATGCAAAATCACACTCTTGGTTCTTTTAAGTTACTGTTTGTAATGAGATGCCACGCACAAAAGCTAAAGGGACTTCTTTGTAAGGTTTATCCAAGAAGATGAATAATTTTCTAATGTTAGTTTATCTCTAATCAGTTGAAATTACAGCAGACAGAAGTCTTTGTTTTTGCAAGACCTTTTTCTGCGTTTTCAAGTGCAAAGATGTGTCTGTAATTGCAGGCAATTACAGAAGGGGTCTATGAAGGGATAAATTTAATGGAAGGTCAGAGGGGCTCTGAAGAGATCCATGGTAGAGAAGAGTCAGGTTAACCAGGCTCTTTATGACTGGAAGATGTCACCTAAAAGTTCGAATTTAATGCAGTAGAAAAGGTAGCAAAACTACAAGAAGTGCATCAGTGGTGCAGTCAGATCAGGTCATCTACAGCTTTACTGAGGCCTGAGTGTGGTTCCCTGCCAAGAGTGTTCAGTACCTGTCAGTCAGCAGATATGATTATTCTGTGTCTTTTTCCTCTAGAACTCTGTTTGTCAGTCTCCCTGCTCAGTTGTACTTCACAGCTTTTGAGGTGGCAGTGTTTGCTAAAAGGCTGATACAAGACATGGTCTAATAGTTGTGTGTGGTGGGATCCTTTATCATCTGTCTTGGATGAGAGACCCATAGCCTGATTCTGACATCTGTCTGTGAAGACACTGGATGGGAAAAATAATATATTAGGGGCATCCTTTTCATCCTAACGTAGACATTCTACACTGCTGCTGATCAGCTGCTTTTTAGAGCTCTGTGTTTTTTGCTTGGGTACAAATTGACTATAGCTAAGGTTTGGTGAGATTTCACCTTATGCTTTGTAATTCCAAGCATCTAATGCAAGCCTTAATGATGCAGTGGATGTAGGTGGTATTTTCTATACATAGAAATTATGGGCTGTTTCAGTGCTTGTAATTTCCTGAGCACCAGTCCCCCAGAAGGGTACCGGTGTGCTGTGTAGGCACATCTTTCTTTTACTGAGGTTTAAGGACCTGGGGTTGAAATAGAAAGGCAAACATCAGTGTTACAGGGTATTGTTAGTTCTGTCTCTATAGATAATGTGTCCTAAGGATTAAAAATACAGTTAGCCTAGGTTTTACTAATACAATCTTGCCTGGAGTGGCTGAATCCAGTTCTGGATCCCTCAGTACAAAGGAGTCTTGGAGCTCCTGCAGGTGGATAGCAAAGGGCAAAGAAGAATAGGGGATGGCAGAATGTCACTTATGAGGGACCAGAGGCTGTTTAGCCTGAAGAAGACTGAGAAGGAATCTTATCAATGTATATAGGTATCTGAAGGGAGGGTGTCAGGAAGGATCTGGGCTCTTCCTGCTGGTACTGAGCAGTAGGAAGAGAGGCAGTGGGCAGAAACTGATGTACAGGAAATTCCACCTGAACATAAGTAGGAACTTCTTGAATATGCAGGTGATTAAACACTGGAACAGGCTGCCCAGAGAGGTTGTGGAGTCTCCATCACTGAAGATACTCAAAAGTCATCTGGACAGAATCCTCAGTAATATACTCTAAGGGACCCTGCTTGGGCAGGGAGATTGGACTGGGTGACCTGCAGTGGTGCCTTCCAACCTGACCCATTCACAGATTGTGTGATTTGGTGAACATGAATCAGCTTTTTGTCAAAGGAAACAAACAGAAATTTCAAAAAACAATGGAATGCATGAGTAAGTAGATAAGCCAGTTAAACATAAATGTGCTCTACTTAGATATCCTTAGTATGCTCAAGGCACAGAAACTATTTTTCTGCACACAACTGCAAACACAGAATTTTTAGTATGTTTCAGTGTGCGATATGATTAGCATTATAGTTTCTGTGGCTTCTCCATTCAATTTGTCAGCCTCAGTTTGTCTCATTCAGACACTTGTGTAAACATTGCACGTATGGCTTCAAGAGACATACTGTGTGCATGAATTCCATCATATTTCGTTACTTTATTGATCAAAATAGCTCTTTTATCTTTGAATATCCCGTTAACTGTGCAGAGTCAAGATAGCAAGGAAAGTGTAGGCTGTGTTCTTTCTTGCTTATAATTTGAATAATTTTCTGAATTAAACATATGCAAATTTAGGGAGGGGAGCACCATGAAATCTCATTTGCCATATTTGGTTGCTAGTAAAGGAAATAATGCTGCAAATAATTTGAATTCTTGAACTTCAGGTTGGGTTTGTTGGACTAGCAGATGTACCAAAGAAAGAGAGAAGATACTTGTTTTATAGGGTGTTGGTGTAAGTCAGTACAAGCTGGCTGTGAATAACTTTTGCCTGTAACTAGTTCAGAGTAAAAAGGAAAAAGGAGAGAAACAACTATTGCACCCTCAACTGCAGCTTCTTGAGCATGTTGGCTTTCATTCTATGGAAGAAGCCATGGAAATTGTCCACAAGCATAATTGTAACTCATGTATTTCATGAGCCAGAGGTTTTTTTGTACAAACAGTTGGTGCTTGTGCCAGCCCAAGCTCTGTAATGTGCCATTGGGTCTTTTTGGCTTTTTTTTTTTTCCCTTTGGATGAGAATTTATTAGTAAAAAATATCTCTCTGTTAAGCTACTTGTGGTTCTAGTGGGTGTTTTTGTTGTGCATAGTCTGTCCTTCGTGCCATGCCAATTATTAGATTCTTCAAACAATTAATAATGAACCAGAAAATGTAGACTTCATTCTTGCTGACTGCATATTAGGTTCTATGTGAAGATCCAGGAAATGATGAGCCAGCATCTTCAGAGAAGAGTGTGAATAAAAGTGCGTATACACACAAGGCACATATTTCCAATTTTGCTTGGAATGGAAGCAGTAATGAGCATTTTTTTCAAGTATTGAAAGATTTTTGTTTCACAAATATGCCAAAATCTCAAGGACACTGAGTCTAAATGATGTCCTTGTGGCCTGTGCTTTTAGGGAAAGGTGCATTCATTTTGTGGAATTAACCCTACATTTCAGTGCTGCTTGTAAAGTAACCCTGTGTTTGTGAAATGAGGAGCTAAGGTGATTTCAGTGTAACTGGAAGGCTTACACATTATTCTTTGTGATGCCATTGGAGACAGCTTGGTTTGGAAATTATTTGGATGCCAGAGTTTTAGCAAATAGGGAAATTGCAATTGCTTGGTACATTACATGTGCCATTCAGTTTTTGGATTTGTGTATAATACTGTGCAAGGCAGAGATTGGCAGCTTTTCAGGAGTGAGGTGCCAGATTGTATTTTTCTTTCACAAATTAGAGGTTAAGAATGCTGGCTGAAAACATTCAAACACACTGTCAGGAGGTGTTTGGAAACGGCTGGCTGTCAGCAGGCAAGATCCCACCCGGCAGCAGGAGGATGGTGTAAGGGGCAGGGCTTCCTCTCCCAGTGCTGCCAGAGCCAGGAGTGCTCTCAGAATGCCAGGGCTTCTGGTGCTCTGGTCCCTGCCAACAATGCCAGGCTTTCCTGCCTCTGGAAAACTACCCCCCTGTTCTTTGCCATGTACACCGAGTATTGGGAACTGCAGGCCCAGTAAGAAACTGTCCCAAGCATCTAGAATTCTCTGTTGTAATTGCTGTTAGTGTGAAGTTTGACATAAATTTCTTGTGCATGGTTGGCATAATGTGACTCTACAAAAATCTTTTTGTAATAGAGACTTTTCACACTAGATGGTAAATGTGAAACTAAAGCTGATCAATTGACCGGTAATGCTCCCTTGTACATTACATTTTTATAAAATAGGAACAAGTGTGAACAGTTTTATGTTGCAAGTTTTGAGGAAATAATATTTGAAGCCCCTGAGCATTTGGAAAAAGATGCTCTTTGTGAAGTGATGTGGAATATTCTGATGTCTGTATTGGTTTTTTATGCTGTATTAATCAAGAAGTAATAACAGTATGGGATAGTAACCCGTAGGCTTACTTTACTTTAGAATCTAACTTTGATAAGGAGCTCTAGCTGTTTTGTATGCTTAATAACTCTCAGGAGTACTAATTACCAGGTAACCTGGAGCCATGTGTGAACAGTGAGCAACACTTTATTCAAACCCAGTGCAAGCGTGCATCAGTTGGCCTCTTCCTTTGTGGTATCATTCACACAAATGCACTGGTGTCTAGTGTGGCATGGCTCAACAGAGTGTAGCAGGTCCAGAAAACAACAGTCTGATTACAAGCAGCTGCCTCCTGATTTTAGAACAAGCCTTATTGTTAAATTAAAAGCTTTCAAATATAATTATGGCATAGGACTGTTACTGTGTAGATATTCCCAGAGTGCCACCTCTGCAGTCTGCCAGCATGTGGAGTGTTGTATGACACTAGATAATTTTTCTCATTTAGAAATTATAAATGGTTTCTACATAGAAAAAGTTACGGTGAAATTATCTAAAATATTTTTATCACTTCATATCATATCTCAGTTATTTTGATCATTGTATAATATAAAAAACCTGGCATAGTTTTCTTCCTTAAAAGCATATAAATGTGTGACTACTTTGAATTTAGTAGCATGTACTAAATATTTAAAATATTTAGCATAATAATTAAAAATATGCATTTTAATGGGATTTCATGTTTTCTTTTCCCAGGAGCTGTGATCGTCTCCACTCCACAAGACGTGGCTTTATTGGATGCACACAAAGGAGCTGAAATGTTTAGAAAAGTCCATGTACCTGTAAGTCTCTACATGAAAAATAGCAGTAGATTTTTCTTTTTCCAAAACGTAAAAAAAAAATTCAATATGCAGCAATAGGTGGACATTCAGAAATCACTTGAATTATAATAAATTCTTGTTAAAAGGCTTAGAATCCATCTTATATCTTTATCAGGAACTTGGTTAAACAGAAAGGAGAGAATTTTCTTAAGCTGAGGCCATAATAATAAATGATTTGTTTTAAATCTGTTTGTTTAATCATGTGGAATGGATCAGATTGCTGAACAGAATATCTTAGGAAGTAATGCATGCCTTTCAGTTATACTGTGTGTTCTCATTACATGTCCTCTTCAGCACTGTCTGTGCTGGGGCTTAAAATTTCCCGAGATGTAGAAAAATTTATTGGTATTTTTTTAAGCAGCAAACTCAAGTCGTTGTGGAAATTTGTGTGTATCTAGTTACTTTGCCTTTTGAAGGGCTCTGTAACTATCGTGACAAGTAGAAGACTGTCTAATTGCTTTTTCATGAGGTTTATAGCTTTTAGCTTACTTGTTTGAGAAATGAGAAATTTAAGAATATCCACAATTAGGAGAAAATATTAAACAGTCAACATCCTTGACTTGGTATTTTCTCTGAGTGCTACAAGTTGCTAAGTAACTGAATGTAATACTCTAGAATATGTTTATGTAGAGATTCATTTTTACTTTGAGATGGGCAGTTGATGAAAGAATATGATTTGAAGTGCTTCCTTATTATAACCTGTAAGGAAAAAAAAAAAGATATTTTCTTGCTTACCTGTGTGAAGGTCACTTTTTCTTAAGAAAGGAAGTTTCTTTCATAGCTAGTGATTTCCTAATTTAAAAAAATGCAACAGAAAGCTGAAGTGAATGCTTTCCCTTTTTTTTATTTACAGGATGGCTTAACAAAAGAAATGCTTTGATGAATTCCTTATTACTAACTATTCTTTAAGCACATTTGCATCAAAATGAAAGTACTGTAACATCTATAATTTGCTGCCAGAAGGAAAACAAGAATAATAACATCCAGAACATTTTGTTTTGATTTGATGTTTGGGTTTGCTCAAATGATGTAAAATTATTTTCTTCAATTTAAATTGTGTTCAAGTTTGTACTTCACTGAATTTTCCTTTTGTTTTAATGAGGAATTACAGGAATTTCTTTCTAAAACTGTTTTGTTCAATGTCCTTTGAAGAGAATGGTCTCCAAGGAAATCATGCATTCTAGGATGGGCTTGGCTAAAACTGATTTGACTAGTGGAAGATAAGTCATCAAAAGAGGAGTGACATCTCTTGTCAGTGGAGCACACCTGCACTTAGAGGGAAGAAGGAACTTGCTAAGTGTTGCTGACTCCTATCACAAGTTTCAAGATTCTTGTCTATTACACGAGTTTGGCCAATGTTTTCTTGCATTCTCAAGGGTGACTCAAAATAATTTTGAGTATTTAGGAAAAAAACTGCCTATTTCCACCTGCTGAGGCTGAGTTCAGCTCATTAATAGTTTATCTTATCAATCATATCCCTGAAAGAAAAGACAGGGTTCTAGTTAAATCTGCAACTTTTCTGGAAGTTTCCTTGAATTGGAAGGTTATGCCATGGATTTTGCAGGTTTCAAGAAACTGCTTAGATAAACTCAGCTATGTATTTCCTTCTGAGTTGTACTAAAATGGCTTATTTGGCTGTGTTCTTACTGGTATTTCTGAAGCATCCAAGTAACCAGCCACGATTATGGCTTCATGTTGGGAGCAGATGTTGGAGGCAGAAATTGCTCATTATGAGATGAAAGGTAGGAAGACAGAAATATTGTGCATGTTTACGTGCAGCACTTCAGTACAAAGTGACTGACTGACACAGGAAGTTGTTGGCAGAGGAACTGTAACCCTGGTCATTCAGTCCCCATCAGACTGAAGTCAAACCTCAGCACTATCCGTCCTTAAGTACAGTGAATAACTGAAGAGGGTTTCTCAGGAATTGTCTCCTAATGTAAATACAGAGAGCTTTCATCTCATCACTGTATTTTCTTTAACTTAGAAGGTTGTATATTTGGATTTTAGCATGATTTATTGTGTAACCAAAAGGTTAGCTGAGCACAAGAAATATGTAAACATTCAGAAATTGTGTGCAGATAACTTACAATGAAAGGGTTCTTCATTTCCTGTTATTTCTTGCCAGATGCCTCTTTGCTGTTCAACGTAATGATTAGACTAAATAGAATGCAGCTCTGTGCTGCTGCCATAGGTTAGCTCCTGTATTGGGGTGCATACAAGTTTTCATGTCATTCCTGAGCCAAGTTTGCCAAGCTCACCAAGGGCTAGAATAGAATTCACACGCACTTTATGGAATAGTTTGTGTAGACAGTAACAGCTGCTTTGAAGCTATTACAAGTCTATTATTTGAGCAGGGGAATGAGGGTTATTACTGACTTCATTAGTAAGGCCTATTACTTTGTAGATTTAAAAGCTCTGAAGGTCACAAGGAGTGCCCTTCTGTAAATATGTGTGCAGAAATATGCATGGTAAAAATACACTTCAGCAGTAAATTGTGTGTTTGCAAATATTCTATATTATACTTAGTATTTTTAAGTGGCATCTTCATATTCCAGAAGAATAAATTATATATTAAATATGCAGTATTTATTGGCTGACAAACAGGACCAACACGGAAAAACTAAAATTATTGTGTAATGCTGAAATGTCATTTGCTTTTAGTAAGGTTTGTTTAAATGGAAACAAAAAAGGACAGTATATAAGGCCTCTGAAACTGGTCTAGCATTGGAGATAGAGCTGTATCTCAGCATTTGCTTTTGTATTGGCTGAAGGACTTCTTAGTTACTGGGTTATTAAAATAGGAACAGAACAGCTGTAATAATGCTTAACTATTCACAAAACAATAGTAGACTACATAAATTTTTCTTTGATGGTAAATTTTCTGAATCATAAATGTTATATGAGTACTTTAAAGAGAACAGAAAGTTCAGATCCCAAGATACCTGAAAATGAATTAATTAATGTGTAAATTTCAAATTACTTTTTTTTCCCCCCATCTACTGTCAAAAATGGCCTCCCTATATTCTGATGAAAATAATATTTTCTTTTGTCAAAAAATACACCTGTCAGTGTTCTTCAGTTTACCAACAGTGTGAAAACTCTATGACTTGAATTTAGGGGAGAGCAGGATGAATGGCTGCTTAGAGGTCATCCGTAGAAGGCTGTGGCTGTGCAGGTCCCTTTTTGCTGTCCCTGCACCTGGTACCCTTGGATATGTAGTATTTCATGTCTCTACTAATTTAAGAACTGGATGATAAAATTACCTGTAATAATGTGCCAGTAAATAGAATCTTGTTCCTCTTGCTTCTATGACAGTCCCCGGGAGAGAGTAGAAAAGGGAGAAAGTCAGTTTGAGCTGTTAAATTTGAAGTAGGTAAAATTTTTTTAAACATTATTATTTCTTAAAATGTTCCTTGGTTTAAACCCTCTGAGAGATTTACATAAGTGGAAAGGAAAATGTAGCAAGTATACTTTATGGTATTATAGAAATAACAGGTGGCCATCTTTTGATAAATTTCAGCTTATAGCTAAGAAAACTTTTATTATTATATTGTAAATAACATACTTTTTTAAGTTCAGTGCCAGAAGTTGTATATTCACTTTTAATTAAATATATTTGTTGGTCACAGTGAACACTGCTGTTTGCTCTGAGATATGCTTCATTAACATAGTGAATATTTTTCTTCTCTAATAACTAGAGACCACCTTGTTTAAGCACAAAACTAGAACGTTCAGGAAAATGTAGAAGTATAAAATGCTACAAAGTAAATATCAATATAAATGGTGTATTATAAAACTCAGCTATAGTCTATGTGACATATTTAGGTAATACATAAATCTGAAAGTGAAATGTTGTAACAGTGAATCTCTTAAAGCAGGTGTTCTGTTCATTAGCAGGTGGATAGAAACTTCCACTGTGTAGAATTTGAACATTGTTTCCATCACTTCTGGAAATTTTGCTCTGCCTCAGTGAAGAGTTTTGTTTACTATGTGAATAAAATGAGATCATTAGCATTATTTCGCATTGTGAAATAAGATTTTTCATGTGAATGACTTGGCAATTCTTTATTTGACATATTTTATAAGGGTGACATTGAAAACCTGGCATAACAGAAAGGGACCCAGGATGTGTGTATTAGATTTTTATGCTATGGGGTTTGCCACTTAGTTTCACATAATTATTTCTGTTGTTTGATCTTTTAAATGTGTTTCTGCTCTTTAGAAGAAGAACAAATCTGGTTGAAAACATTTTCCTACAGGATAACTTATAAAAATACCTTGAAAGCGTGTCTGATTATGTAATTTCTTGTAATGGTATGTTTTTATTTTGTCTTTCCTGAAACTGTGAAGTATAAAACTATAAAACACAGCATGAAAATTCTTCCAGTATTCAGTTTGAAAATGAAATACTGGCAGGGAGAGTTCTTGGCAAGTTAGGTGCAAGAAGTACTTTTTGTTACAAATAAGGCTGTTGGTCTTCGAGAGATATAAATGTGAAGAAATTGAAATAATGCACAGATAATGGTGCCACTGAGATGACTAATAAGAGCTGATAATGATATTAATGAGTCTGATTCCTATTTTAAATAATCACTCTGTGTTGGTTCTTAGTAGATAATCTATATTATCAGAGATGAATAATGGAAATACCAGTGCTTGGATTGAACGTCCTTTCCTTTTCTTTATGACAGGTTTTAGGACTGGTTCAAAATATGAGTGTTTTCCAATGTCCCAAATGTAAGCATGAGACACATATTTTTGGAGCTGATGGCGTAAGAGATCTGGCAAAAACCCTTGGATTGGATATTTTGGGTGAGAATGTGGAACTGGTTTTATTTTTGCAGACAAATTTAATGGTGTGCATGAAGTGTTAACTGAACGATGCAGCTGCGTAATCCTAGGTTACTTTGGGTTCAGACTGTTTTCAGATATAATGGAACTGATAAGTAGTATGCTCTGTTCTTGTCAGTCTTGTAATGGTGATGCTGACTGCATATGAAAATTCTTGAATTGCATCTTAAATCTTTGTATTTACAAACAATCCAGAACATGAATTGTTTTGATATCGATGTGCTATATTACCTGAAATTCATTATGTGGTTGACTATACAGCGACTTTTACAAATAACCAAGAATTCTGTTTAGTCTTAGGACAGACCTAAACTGTGTCCAGTAATATCAATAAATGTTTTCTCATTTATTTCATTTAAATGAAATGAGTTGTTAAATACGGACTCAGTGGAGGCCTTATAGCAGTCTCCTGGTACCTAAAGGGATCTTAAAAGAAAGTTGGAGCGCTTTACAAAGGCAGGCAATGATAGGGCAATGGAGATCTACTTTAAACTGAAGGAGGGTAGATTTAGATTAGATATTAGGAAGAAATTCTTTACTGTGAGGGACTGACACAGGTTGTCCAGAGTTATGGGTGCTCCATTCCTGAAAATGTTCAAGGGCAGGTTGGATGGGGCTCTGAGCCACCTGCTCTGCTTGAAGGTGTCACTGTCCATGGAAGGGGGGTTGGAACTGAATGATTTTTAAGGTTCCTTCTGACTTAAACCATTCTATGATTAGCTATGATTAAGCTATCTGTCATGCCTGCAGGCTAAAATGTACATGGATCTGTAAAATATACATTACTGATTTAAAAAGGCATGGTTCAACCTGCGCTGTAAGTAAAGAATATAACACAGTGTAATTAAGTTGGTAAATGGGGTAATTGCATGTGCTAATGATGTGTTTCCATGTATTACTCTAATTATCTCAATGATTTTCCATAGCTAATTCATTAAAAAGAACCAGGAAGCTCACTTAGAAAGATCAACACAGAAACATCAAGGTCTGACATAGACTTAAGATAGCAAGGCAACACATAATTAAAGACATGCTTTTGGGCTATCTTTTAGTTTCCTGAATATATAATGAGTTGTGATCAGAGCCCAAGGGCCCTTCTACAGCCCTGGGTTATGTGGATGGATGCAAATGCTCTGCAAGCAGTTGAATCAAACATGCATTTAGATACACAGGCACAAATGATGTACCATGGCATTGGTCCCATAGGTGGTTTTTGTTATTTCCTAAGAGTGCAGAACTGATTGTGATTGGATTTAATTAGGAGTGATGTGAGAGATGTACAGATTTAGCAGGGGATAGATGAGATGTACAAAATATAGCAGAGTGAAGTTAACCTTCAAACTGCCAATGCAAAACCAGACTAAGATTAAGAATAATGCCCGAAGAGTTAAATTTAGAATCAGAGTACTTGATCTGATTAGTATGCTCCTCCTTCCAGGGATGACCATTACATAATAATACCATATGGTATTGTAAGAATTACTGCTTACACATTCTACGTTAATCCATCCCAAATGGAAGTTTTAGCTCAGTATTACTTGAATTCTGCCCAAAACCTTGAGAACGTATTTTTACACATATATCTGTAAAGTGCATATATTTAAAAATAGTAATTCTAAATTTATTTTGTCTATATTTTCCGATACTATGGCTATTCTGTTTGTTTAGATAAGCACCTAGTCCTCCTTGGAAACCCCACAAGATGTTTGTCACCCAACATCTGACAAATTCTGCACGCTAACACTGTGCAGGACTGAAAAGTATCATCCTTCCACTTTCTCAGAGTTGGCTGTCATTAGTGTTACTGAATACCTTATTTTTGTTTATGGCAGAAGACAATTAGCAGTTGCCAGGAGACTTTCAAGTATAGTCCATTATTTCATATACTTCTGATTGTCTTGTATTTTTACAAAGGAAAATGTGGTAAGGTTTGTGAGAGAGACTTGGTGCTACTGATTTCTGTCCCTGTCTGAAATTTTTTTCCTGAAGTTTGAGGGCTGTAACCATGACCAGAAAGCTATCCCATTGGTGTACATGATACTGAGATAATCATTTGTGTGTGTTCCATTCTGACCTTTGCAATTCTTGACTTCTTTAACACTGTCTTGTTCCTGACCGTCAGCAATGCCTGCCAGATTTTTAAAATTCTTTGATTTTTCTTCCTGCAGTAAAATTAAATTACTCTCTTTCTTTGCAGTCAGCAGTAGTTGTTAGTATCAGAAAAACTTACGATGACAGGTTCCCATCACACTGGGTAGTGAAGAATAGTGCAAAAGTTTTATCTTCCTCATACCCTTATCACACAAACAGCTATGCAGATGGTTGTGTTGTCTTCCACTTAAATTATAAATTTTTCATTTTTTAAATTATAGTGCATTTTTCTTTATCTTCTGACTGCACTTCTGGTTTTACAAGTCGTGTTTGCTCCTGTAGAACCAGCACATGTTTGTAAGTTTGAGGACGAAAAGAGAGAGGCTGCTATTTTTCAATTGGAGATTGTTATTGAGCTGATAATGAAGAAGTATTTTTTCATTAACAAAACATCCTTAGAAAAAAAGAGAAGATTAGTCTCTGCGTAAAATAAGAGTAGGAAGTGAATGTCAGGGAGATGTACAAAGTTACTGTTATTCAATTAAGAACATTTATGGTTAGAAAACTTTCAGAGGACTCCCTAAATTTTTAAAAAAACGAATACATAAACAGACTATTATACCTACATTTATTCATTACTGAAATAAATAAGAAAAAATAAATTTGAAGGAAATGGACTGTAGTTATCCTAAATAATAATAAGGTTCTTCAAAGATTCAGCACACTAATCATGGAGCCAAAGCTTTTGTGTTTACTATTTGTTTGTTTTTGTTTGTATTCCTACTTGCTTTGGGTTCTGGGTTTTTTGTTTCTTAAACTTTGTCAATTTTCATGCAGTTTTTTAACTGTTTCTTTTTCTGAATATATTGAATCTCAGTAATTTACACTGGCCTTGGTTTGAGTTAAATCAGGTTGCTAAAATGTATTAATTAAACTTATACAGTTTCTGATGTGTCAGGATTGAACTAAGGTAGGCTGTTCTGTCTTCATCTATCCATAATGTAAAATATAGCTGTGTCTTCCAGTAAAAGAAAGTTGGTCTTCAGTTCACTTCAAAATTATTTATGTAGCAGTAAACATAGGAATCTCCGAGTTTTTTGTAGTGGCGAACTCTGTGTTTCAGAAAGTATGTCTCAGAATGGAATAGGGCTGCTAATTGATTCTCCTTTAGAACATTCCTTTCCTCTCTGACAGTTCCCTGCTCATTATAAAAGCAGAATATAAAGAAGATTTCTGTTGGAAAGAAAAATGAACTGAATAGTTGTCCACCTTTGAATTGGATCCAAGGCCTCATAAGGACAATAACAAATGCTATTATTTGGAAATTAAGTATTCAAAGAAGTCTTTGAACAGTGATTAAAATCTTAAAACAGCACTGAAAAGAACTTACAATGAGGAGATAGGCTGAAGAGTAAGTTGCATGATGAACAGTTGCCTAAGTCAGGCAATTTATTTCACGTAAACAAAACAATTTGTATCTCGGCCTGTATTTTTCTGTGTTTGAGGCAAAAAGCCCTTCCTTTTCTAATAAATGACTAAAGTGTGGTCCTTTCTATTCAGAGAATGAAAAATCCAAAATATGTTTGGCATTATTCATTATGGATGTAAGGAAACTATACTGCAGCCAATTTTCATTTTAAATGCTAATTTTTGGAGGTAAAGCAATTCAAAGAGTATACTGAATGGGAATTGGATTTCAAGTTGCTTTAGGGTTATTTTAAGGAAACATTTAAGAAATGCTAGGTCTTAACATATGTGTGTCTTGTTATTTTTGATGCAGGAGACGTTCCACTGCACATTAACATACGGGAGACGTGTGATTCAGGACAGCCTGTTGTGATCTCTCAGCCTCAAAGTGATGCTGTAAGTTTGGTGCACTGCACTTAGAACAACAGAAAGCTCTCCTCTCAAAGTGAGTGGAGAGTGCTGCTTCTTACTGCTGTTGGAAAGAAATGTGTTTTTGAATGAAGTAAGGAAATAAAGTAAAAGAAGGTAGTATCAGTAAGTAACTCAGGCCCTTGATTTTGGAACACTGATCATCTGTTCTGCTTCTGTGGGTTTGGTTTTGTTTAATTAGGCTGAGTCATTCAGAATAGAGAAGATTTGATCCAGATCCTGGCACGCTAAGAGGAGGAAGGTCAGTGTCAAGCCTCAGGAGACCTTGCAGATAATGTAGGTCCTCTAAAAATGTCAGTTAAGCCTTTGGTAGCTGAGCCTGGAAACTGTCAAAGGGTCTTATTCAAAGATGTTTGGAACAAAACTTCATATTGTCAGTACCTGGGTTGTTTTCAGCAGGAAGTGGAGCAATTTACACACAAGAGGAAATGGATTTTTCAGTGTATTTACCATAACATTTTATTGTCCGTGGAAGATGTGAGGTGGTGGGAGTCAAATATGCAAATCTGTAAAGAAAAGTAGTTGTACATGCAGAATTTCATTAATGATGACAGAGTAAGCTTTTCCTGTCTGCTTTTTTCTTTCTCTGCTAGACTTTGTCTGCCAGGCCCTGTAGGGCAGGGTGCTGTGCACAGTGTATAGCATAATACAGCCCCACTCTTGACTGCTGCTTAGATGTAAAGATCTATAGTGAAAAAAATGATTAATTCTGATAACGGATGGTAGAATCAATTCACAATAAGGTAGACTGGACCTATGGAATATTTGAATACTGGTAGTTTTTTCAATATCGTGATTTCTAGGCACATGCTGAAATGTGATTTTTCCTTCCCAGTATTTTAGAAGGGGAAAAAAAAAGGGAGGAGGAGAGTATTAACATTGTTAGTCCAGTGTTACTAACATACTGACCAGGATGCTGGAAGAACAGTGACAGTCTTAATATTCTGTTTAGAAAGAGAAGAGGCAGCACTATGGTGTGTTGACTTCTAATTGAATGCCATATTTTTGCTAGGTTTGGGCAAGGCCCCTACTATGGAATAATGTAGTGATCTTGGGTCCAGATCTATTTGAAAAGGAATCCCTATAATCCATATGGTAGTTTATCTCTGGGAAGTTTGATCAGCAATGTGAAGGTTTGAATGGATGTGTGGCTTTGGTCAAAGCTGAAGTAAAACAGCTGGGAAACCAAGGTGGAAGGCTCACAGTATCTGAAATCTGTAATAACCTGGAGTCTGTAGCCTGCTGGACTATTGATCGAAGAATTCAGACGTGTATGGGATAGCATTCTGAAAATGAAAAGGCAAGGAAGTCTGTTGTGTTACCATCTGTTCCTCCTTGAACTATGTTCTTTATAACAAAAGGGTGGGTTATGATCACCATTTGTGGCAGTTAAATATGCGGAGGAATAAAGATTGACAAATATGTGTGACTGGGGAAAATTCTTAATACCTTTTCTGCCATTGTGTCTGTGAGATAATAATTCTCCTCAAGCAATGTGTTTTGTAAAAAGTCACTAATCTCTACAGAATGAAAAATAATTTTCCTTTATCCCTGGTTCTCTTATTTTAACGACAGAAGAAATATCATTCTCTTATATTTTCAAAGAAAAATTAAATTCTTAGCACATAACTGATGGTGGGAGAGGTCTTATAAGGTCAGATTCTAATCTTTAATACATGACAATCATCACCATGTTTCTCAAATAAACTGAAATTGTGGCTATTCATGCATTAACAACTTTTCGGATAGAGAACAATACCTGCTGAAATTATCTGCTCTTGTCACTTAAATGTGCAGGGGATTTTCTTACAAAATTCTATGCTGATTTTGTTAGAACACACTTACAAATCAAATACATAATCATAGACCTGAAATAATACCTAGCAGATTTGAACAGTAGGGAATAGGGATGGTGATTGACTTCTTAGAAACCCAGCATGTTGTCACACCTTTTGAGCTCTGTCAAGCCTAGAATAAAAAAGATTTCTAAAATGTCAGTTAATACATTTTTGCTTACACATCTTACATGGGGTTCCTCTTGCCTTGCAGATATATAAAAGTACATCTCTGACTTCACACTAGAATTTCAAAATGTCTAAGCAAACTTGTCTAAATTTATTATTTTAAAGCTTAGATGTAGTTGGTGGAAAAGGGGTTTCCTTTTCACAAATGACAAGGAAATTGCTAAGAACTAAAAAAGGAAATTACTTGTAGAATGGTGCATGTGTGAACTTAGAAAGTTCTTTCTCAGGGAAGGCACAGAATACCCAAGACTAATCTGCTTATGGAAAGTATTGACAATATAGCTAAAGGATAGGAACGTTTGATGACTTCAGATGTCTACTGGTGAAGCTTGAGGCAGTCCCCTGGGAGAAATAACAGTCCTGGTAAAATTATTTTGCTCTTGGTATAACGTTGTCTATGTTTGTGTTTCTGTCAGCTTAGTTGTTTAAATTGTGGCTTTTTTGTGGCTTTTTCTTTGTGATGTAGAAATGGAGTATTGCTGTACATGCATGGTCAGCCTGATGCAGCATCCAGGAGTGACCCAAGATCCTCTACAAGAAGCTAATAATTTTTTACTTCAGCCCTTATAGTGAGGGCTTACCTTCCGGAGTGAGACCCTTCTGGAGATAAATTGAGTATTTTTCTCCTCCATCACACTGTGGAGGTGGATTAGCTGACCAAGGCTTCATTTTTTTGCTCACTAAAACAGATGCAAGAGTCACCGGACAGCAAAAGCTGGTAAATGAAAATCAGGAATGCTGCTAAAAGGAAAGAGTAGGGGAAAAAAGGCAGGGGAAACCATAGAATAGGTAAAACTAATGAGGAATCAGTGAAACCAGGTGAAACTTGAAACTGATCCTGTTCAGATGTACTGGAACTTCCTATGGGACCATGGGAAAGGAGCCAACAGCAAAACAGGTGTTTGGAAGAGGCATCCTGAAGCTTGCAGGTAAGAAGACTAGAAGCACAGCAAGAGATACAGAACATGAATAATTGCAGTGGAGTTATTCTTCCATCAAAGGCTGCTTAAACACCCAGTGAACTCTCCATCCCACTGGGAGAAAGATAAGTAGAGGTTCCTGAGAGCTCTTCCTTCTATGAGTGTAAAACCCAGAAAGTTATGGAGCAGTTGGTGGTTATCTTGTGAGGAATTCCTGCTAGGAACTTCTGGGTGTATCACAGCCTGGGTGGCACAGTGGATTTTTCTTGGCAGAACAGACAGGCTATCTGTGATTGTTGAGCACCAAACTTCCACCTGTCTTAAGGTCAAAGAAGCAGCTCAAACAAGTACAGAATACATTTGCTGTACCAGTGTGTCCATTCACATCCCATATATACAGGTGAAGGACTTTGAGTCCTATTAATGGCACACAGATCTATAAGGGAAGAGAAAAAGCCCAGTCAGGTGGAAAGCAGGGACACAAGGCATCAGGAGTCTGACAGAACAGAGAAAAATGTCTGGTTAATAATCCTTTTTCAGTTAAATCAGAATGTTACAAACCTTGCTGTGCTGTCATCCAAACAGACGACTCAAATTTGTATTTAGAAACACTTTTTCCATAGAATGCTTATGAAAGGGTGATATATAAGTATGGTAAAAACATACAGCCTTTTAAAGATTGCGAGAAGTAGTTAGAGAAAAATTGAAGTACTGGTAGCAAATAGTCATAGAATCCTGTTTTGAGGTTTAGTTGTCATCAATAATTCTGTTTAATGAGTGGTCAATCCAGGGTGTGATATTTTCAAAAGAAAAGCAAACCCTAAAGAAGGCTGCATGGTATGATTTATAATATACCTTTATCATCAAGGCTTCCTTTGAATCATCACAGTAGCATTTGGTACATGTAGGTTCAAGTCCTTCATTCAGGGTGTAGATAGTACAATGCATCATCAGACCCTCATTTATTGCTCTGTCTGCTGAAGAAAATGCCGAGTGTAGGATAGTCTGTTCGAAGGATGTTACTATACTGCATTTGATTTGCACTGTTCTACTTAGCCATGTCTTTTTAGATGTCTGTAAGGGCACCTTGGCATAGCAGTGTTACCCAGCTGGGGCTGCCTCTAAGAATGGTTTGGCTGTTACAACTGCTGATATATAGGATTAATAGGTTTCCCATGAGCACCGAGCATTTTTCTTTGAGATTTTATTTTCGTAAATCGGCTTACTTACCTGTCTCATCCATTTCATGTTATAATGTATGGATTGACTTTTACTGTGTCATTAAGTTTGCCTTTCTGACTTGAGACTTCATTGTAATTTGGCAAGAGTTGCCAAGTACATGCGAGGAAGAATCTTATGGTGGAACTGCCCAGAGGAGGACAGAGTGGGATAGTCTCCTGACCTCTTGTAACAACCAAGAGTTTCTCTGGGTGACGTGAAGCTTTTATCTGAAGTAGACTTATTTAAAGCTGCGTTTGTCATCATGTTTTTAGTGCCTTCTGAGTTGACCACAGTAAAATACAGACATTGGAAGGCAGCTCCAGTCATGCATTGAAGGCTGGAGTTGCGTCAAAGTAACAAGCAATTTCCATAAAGCTATTTAAAAATCTGACTGAACTGGCAAATGGAACACAGTTGTGCAGAGAGTGCTAAGAACCAAAGTTATCAATGACTGGCTGGCTATGCTTATTTTCATGTAGATGGTAGCTAAGACTAGTGTTTGTCCTTGTGATAGTAACTATTTGATTAGCTGCTCATGGTGGCTAGTTTCCTTTAGCAATTAATAAATTGTAAGCCCTAACAGGTCAGTTGAGCAGATGTAAATTCCTTTTCCTTCTTTACAGGTATATTAGCATCCACAGCGTTTGATATTCCAGACAGTCAGGACTTGCACAGATTCTCCTTTGGATTGCTGGGCTGGATAAAGCAGCTTAATAGTCTTGGAGTCTTGTAATCAGAAGTAGACATCAGAAACCATGTCAGTACTGGGATTTATATATATATGGCATGTGAGGCCTATAACCAAGTGATGGGATCAGTGTGTGTTTGAGTTGCTGGTCTGAAATTGTTTGTATGCAGTGGTTTGGGTGAAGGAAAATGTGGTACCAGCCCATACCTGCTTTGACTTTGTTGATTGTAAGTTGAGTTTTGTGTTTGTGTGGCAGTTGCTCCAGACACTGGCAGGCATCGTAGTGAGCTGTTGCCAGGCTAAGATCTGCACTACAGTGGAAAGCAAACCAGCAGGTCAGGCCAATCCAATCCATGCCAACAGGGCAGAGTCAGCCATGACCTGTACAGTCTGCAGTAATCTTAGCAATGATGCAATTATCCCTCATGGGTAAGATTTTTAAGGAGAATGAAATGCCATATCTGAAAGGCTTGTATTTCCCTAGGATTACTGTAGGGCTTAATTAGATGAGCTAGTAAAAAGTCTTCCAGTTTAAATCTACCCAACATCTATTAGCTCATGATAATACAGATTTGTTACAGAGTGATGAATCAGGATGTTCTGATTATTTACGCTAAGTAGGACTTTTCACTCCAGTTCCTGGTGAGCTTCATTACAGGTTCCCTGTTTCCTACTCCATCATCTATGCTGTCATCAGTCACTTCATTATCAGCTGTGCCCTTGAGGTCTTAAGAACTGTGCCCTTCTGGCACTGTACCACTGTTTGAGAGGTGAGCAGTCTCTCACGTGGCTGTTTCCCAGCTTTTTTTTTTGACTTGGTGAACATCACCTTCCACCTCTACCTCTGCTTGCCCTAGTGCTGCTCTCAGACCCCATCTAGGCAGTGTTCATAATAAACACGTCTGGTCTGGTTTTAGGGCATTCTGTCTTCCTGTGCACTTCTTCATCCTCATGAAGTGGGAGGAATGACAGCTGATACATTGTTGTGAAATATAAAGTTTTGTCAGCAAAAAAATGGTTTTCAGAAAGTCTATAAACCATTCATTTAGAGCTTTCAAACATTAAGGGAGTAACTGACCTGAGATGTTTGCTTTTATCCTATTAAAATGAAAAAGGTTATGGGTGATGAATAAGAACTCATCCTTTACTCTTTCTCTCCTGGTTTTCCACCCAGAAAGGAAATAGTAAACCCTGTCTGTTTTCAGTTGTAACTCAGCTTCTTTTGCTTAGTAATGATGGATTGAACAGCTGAACTGAGCTGTGCTCTCTGTCTCTGGATGCCACATTGAAAAAGATCACACGTTGGAAAAACTATTCAATATACGTCGGTTGTTTTTAGGTAGTGCATATTGACAGTCACCAAGATTCTGTTTAGACCTTTCAGGTATGTTGATTGATAGACAGGTCCTTGCTCACAGATAAATGATTTGTTCAAAGACAGGAAACCAAGGCTTGAAATGGTTGATTTTTGCCAAACCCAGGAGACTGGTAGAGTTCTGTAAGGACATGTATGAGATACTGCTCTGTTCAACAGACAAAGTAGTGGTCCAGGAAAACAACCCAAAGCTCAGCAGGCAAGACTTGTTGCTGAGAACACTGTCTAGGTAATGGTGGCATGCTGGCTACAAGGAGCTGCACCAGGAACCTCCTGTTGCAAAGTGGTGATCAGCTGCTTGGCAAATGAGGCTCAGTGTACATTGGGGAAGTGTTGCTCAGACACTCATTAACAGCATTTTGTGGGAAAAGTATCTTAGGTTTATTGTGCTGTTGACATAAGGTAACATTTATACAAGCAATTGAGTCTGTTTACGCTGAATTTATAATTCTGTGTACAATTTGGTCAACTCTGGAGTAGGCAAACAGGCTGGGCAGTCTTTAGAAGGGGCCAGGTTTTGTATGCAGGTTGTTAATTGACTCATTAAAACGCATGAATTGATCTGTGCAAAATGGGAGCTGCCTGCGGGATAGTTTGAAATTCCCACCTGGAGCACTCCTACACCAATTAGTCAAATACTTAACTGCAAAGGCAGCTGGACTTCAGTCAGTCACCTTACATGGAGTGAGTCCATTATCTTGTCTAGGCAAGTGGTTATTGGGGGGTAGTGGCACCCCCCGGGGCATTAGTAGCTCAGTGAGGTGAGTGCTGCACACAGGCTGCTACCCAACTGCACTGCAACTGTAGCCATAGAAGATTGACAGTCATGATGGTAATTAAGTGTTGAATTCATTCTATCATTCTTGCCACAAAGTCATTTATGTGAGAGAAAGCAATTCTGTCTTGCTGTCTGCATTCCTTACAGGCTCAGAAAATCTTATGGCTTTAATTTTAAGAGGACTATGAGGTGTAGAGGGTGGGAGTGCCAGAAAAGAAAACCCTACAAGCCAGGAGCAATCCCTGAAAAAAAGGAGACTGAGCCGTGCATGGCCCTGCAAAAGGCTGATGCCCTGTTCAGAGCAGTGACAGTGAGTGCTGGTGGCCCTGGTGTGGCAGGCAGACCTTCTCTTCGTGCCCCCCAAGCTCTGGCCTCTGGCATGTGTCAGTTTGTTTGCTGTTTTAAAGGCTCATCAGGGATACAAGGACTAATTCATGGTTAGAGCCATCCTGCAGGAGACAGGAGAAATCAGTGTGGTAGGGATTGTTGTGGAAATCTGTTTGAGGAAAACAGGAAAGGTTGTGAATGTGGTCTTTGTATACAGACTTACTGGAGAAGATGGAGTAGGTTGGTAGTGATAGAACAGAGTAGGAGCAGAAGAGCAAGCTCAGGGGACTTTGCTGTGTACTAGACAGACACAGAATGTGATGCACCAGCTGGAAACTGAAGTGTGACAAATTAAAATTATAGAAAAGGTGTACATTTTAACAATGGAGGTAATCAACCTCTGAAACAATGTGCAGTGTGTATATACATACACACAAAAATACTATTTTAATGACACATTCTTATGCCAATCTTTGAGATTTTTAGATGATGTTCCCTTTTGACTACAAGTTGTTGAGCTTGGTACAGGAATAATTTGGTTTAATTTTGGTGTATGTTCTGTGTTGGACTTTGTATAGTGTTTTTATATAAGTCCCTTGACATTAGATTTGTTAATAATTGATGGTGGACTGATCATGGTCCTAGCTGTGTCATGGTTTTTAGAGATGTTAACATAGGTATGCTTACTTGGGTTGCTCTGCATAGTCCTGCAGTTCTGTGCTACTGTGCCCTCCAGCTCAGGGTGTCTGGCCAGATGCCACAGGCTGGTGTGAAAGAGAGCTCTAACTGTGTGGAT
Source organism: Promerops cafer (assembly GCA_013398275.1). Lineage (NCBI taxonomy): Eukaryota > Metazoa > Chordata > Aves > Passeriformes > Nectariniidae > Promerops > Promerops cafer. The sequence goes on along the minus strand of VZSE01014783.1, from coordinate 3,081,400 downwards.
TCTAGTGTTGTGGAATTAGTTCTTTCCAATATCTACTTCAGCCTTTTGGAAAGGTGTCTTTTTTTAAAAAATACTTTAAATGTCTGAATAGGAAATTCCATAGTGATTGTCTAGTCTGTAATGAATTAATTGTCTCAAAAATTTTTTTTGAATGCTGTTGTTTTCTCTGATTCTCTATCCTGTGCACAGTGCATCCTGGTTGTCAGGATGAGGGAATTTTATAATTAATAGTGCCTGTGGGACTAAAGAGTCTGTGTCTTCCTCATCACTTCTCTTCCAGAAGACTATTGACTCTACTTGTTATTTAAGACAAATTGTTCAGTTAAATTTGAAGTCCCCCACCAATATTTTTATATAATGCTTGTGCTTATTCTGCATATTGATGCATTGCTTTTCCTGACCACAGGCTAAATTTAACCCATTTATTTAAATAGCTTTGATTTTCACTTTGTGTGTAAAAGAACAAATACCTAATTAGTTGCGAAATATTCCTTTTTATAGAAAATGGAGTGCTAATACATGTTTCTGTTTTTGCAGGCTAAAGCCTATCTAAAGATAGCTATGGAAATATTAAGAAGACTACCAGTACCTCCTGCTTGAAGCATTTACCACTGAAACTTGGCAAAAAAGTGATCTTTGATGCAGCCAGTGCAGAAGAGTCCTGCTACCTAATCATATGGAAGCCATATGTTAGTTCTAAGAACTTCTTTAGGAATTAATTTACCAGAGGTTAAATTATGATTGTGATAATTACTGTTTTTCACATTGTTGTTTGGCCATGTCCAAAAGGATTCAAGTATGCAAATGATGATAGACAGTATTTAACTGCTGAATTGTAACATCATCAAGCGAGAAGGGATGAAGTACATTTTTTACATGTGCCCTTTTTAAAGGTCAAGAATGAAAAACAGCCTCTCCATGCAAGGAGAATGATGAGAGGTATGCCAAAACATAAATTCTGCTTTAAAAATTAAATTTTCAATACTCTAATTTCCTTCAGTTTTTGTTCAGCTTTTTACATGGTTAGCTATCAAACTGACCTGTTCTGCAAGATTTTAAGAACTAAAATCAGTTCTGTAACTGCTGTACTTCTTGTATGTTCATCTTAAAAGACAACTTAAAAATTCCAGATATACTCTGAAGAGTTCTTGTGATGGATGATGAGCAAATTCATTCATTATTGGATAAAGTTCGATTGTGAGGCAATTCACAGTTTAGTGGAGAATGGATTATGTGACCCTGAGGCTTCTTTCCCAACTGTTTTACATTATAATGAACCCAGACAGAAGACAAGGTAACAGAGGTCTTCACTGAAAACCGGATGTTTTTCATGAGCTCAGTTTGCCAGGGAATGCAAATGATCAAGATAAATTAAATTTATGATTGCATATTCTTACTACAGTGCAGCAACTTGGAATTTGAATATAAAGATGTATTTTTGAAGTAAAGAAATATTTGGTCTTCAAATTGCGTGGCCTTCTGGTTTATTTTTTCATTGCCTGTGATCTTTATTTTTGTGTTGGTGTGTGGAAATGAAAGATTATGCCTTCAGGGAGTGAGTTTTCATTTGCAATTAGATCTTTGAGCTGACATTTAGGCTTTTCCATCTTCACAGTCAAGTATTGGTATCTTAAGCACACATCGTAACCCTACCATAGAGTGAATTTAACCATATTAGGGAGTTCTGCTATTGACCTCAAGTTTTTCCCTGTATTCCAAGTACTTAGTCAGAATTTTGGATGTAGTTTTTCCTTATTGAAATGATACAACATAAAAAATTGGTATACATTTGCATTAAGTATATTTAAGTAATATTTTTACCCAGAGTTTACATGAAAAATCTAGACATAAGTGATGAGTTGAATTTCAAGCTTAGGTGATTTTATAAAAATGTAAATTATGTAGTCCAAAACTGTTGATTTTTTGCATCAAGTCAATCTCTGAGCCTCCTTCCCTGCACCCTCCCCCATGAAATCTCATATCAGTGGTCAGCTTTTTCAGTAGCATATTATTGTGGTCTGTAGAATTGACCAAATACTCAGTTCCTTTCAGTTGTCTGATATATTTTACAAAAATTAAAGCTGGCTTAGTGTTCTGCCCTTTCATACTTTATTGATAACATTTTTTTTAAATTAAGTTTTGTCTCTACATATTTATTAGCTTTGCTTTATGTAGCATAATTGTTGATATACATGTCTGTATATAATCCTGTGGTGGTTTTGGCTAGTATAATCTTATATTTCAACGGAACTGGGATTTCTGACTGGATTTTAGCAAAAGACAGTGATATAATCTGAATGTTTGTATTTGTAATTTTCATTCTGTTAAAAAGTTTTTGAATGTCTGACACCCAGTTCATGTTGAGCTGGGGTGAACAATCAGTATACAGATAGGTGGTTGTTCAGCTCCCCTTTTGTTCTTTCTAATTATTTCTTGGGTTAGTTGAAGGATGAAATTTGCTTTCAAGTTTTCTTTAATTTTTACTCCTTTTTACCTTTTTCCCCCCTTTTAATTAAGTAGTGTGGTTTTGCTCTGTTGAATCTTTCAGCTGCAGAATTATTTTGAATGCCTTTGTCAAGAAACTATGTTATAATGATTAAGCATAGTTTCTATGCCAGGCTGAAAATTCATATTTAGTTAACAGTTTTGTGGAGGGATTACACAATGTAGTTGATTTATTGATTGCAAATTGTCAGTAATTTTAAGTATATATATATACACATATATATAATTGTACAGAATTGGTAGGACATTTCTGTGTTTAAGGACACCAACAGTCAACCCAAATTTAAATTTAGAACATATTTGCTTGATTTCCCTCATTCTCATGAGTCGAAAACTGTTTCCCAGACTGTCTCCTGCAAAGTAGATGAGTAAACACACTGGCAAAGTGTTATTGCTTCTTAGTGTTATAGAAACATATATTCATATTTTTCATTATGTAGTACACTGTTAAATACATAGTAGTGAATTCCAGTCACCATACTACATTTGCAGTTGTATTCATAAAATCATTGATGTAAGTTGTTGAATGAGGGGGTGTGTTGGATCAGTCAGAGATTGAGCAGGAGAAGGTGGTATTTAACTGTAGTTTATAAATACAAATTATAGACTTGACACACATTGCTGTTTTCTCTTTTCAGCTCCAGTATTTCACTTTAATTGATATTTCCTAGTGTACTAATATGCTTTTGTTCTAAAAATGCTAATCCTAGCAAGAGGCCCTGGCTTTTCCAAGCTGTATGGGTAGATGCTCTTTGCTCAGCAGCAAGGGAGAGTTACTGTGCTCATGGGTTACCAGCACAGAATTACTGAAGTCTGTAGCACTGTGAGCTCAGTTACACACTGGAAAATCCCACAGAGAAGGAAAGGGAAAGAAAGAGGAAGGCTTGGGGGGCATGGGACCAAACAGGAATGGGGACAGAGGCAATTGTCAGTCCCAGTTTACCTCCTGTGTAGGTTAGCAGCAAGATTGCCAAGACTCCCAAGATCCTTTTGCATTGCTGGCAGACTTAGTTTTGTGTTCCTGACATGACCCTTTGCATAGTGACCACAGTTCTTGTGTTTGCAGATTATTCCTGCAGTTTCTTGGGTGATGAGCCTACGGGCTGTGTCTTAACACAGTGCACTTCTTGGCTTTCAGAAGTTTTTGATTTTAATGAAAATGAAGCTGAAAAAAGGTATAGAATTGTTTGTGCTAGTGAAGTATTTTGCTATAAAATTTTTACTGCTGTGTTCAGCTAATGAATTGTTCAGCCTTTGAGACTATCGTTTGTGCAATGCTTAGGTGCTAGATCCTCACAACCAAAAAACCTGGTATTTGAAGTTACGAGAAAAAAGTAGTTTTCAGGTTAGTTTTTGCCTACTAATTCAATTAGAGTTCAAACTACAGCCCGTTTTAGTTGCTCTGATTGGTGATCGTGGTTATGAATTAATATTAACGCAGAAGAGAAATGGCAGAAGCAGGTCATTTCAGTGTATTAACAAAACACCTCCTGTAATTCTGAACTTATTTCAAACAGTTGGACTCACTTAGATCCAGTTCAGCCATCTTTAACATCTTTCCCATAATAAGTGTGGGTTTCACTTTGACCGACTGCTGTGTGACAATTTACATTTTGGGATTTTGGTACTTTGGTGCAAAGCTTCTTTCAGAGCGTCTCCAGTCCTGACACTGACACGTGAGCTCAGTACCCAGCTACCCAAGTCACAGGAGCTGCTCCTGCCCTTCCAGATACTGGTGGGGATAGGATCTCCATGCTTGTTTTCCTACATGGTTTGCAGTTGTCCAAGACACAAGAAACTTGTTCTACACCGAGCTTTGGTTACGAAGATTCAAATGCGTAGCTCCTAAACTTAGGAGAGGCCTTCAGTCACCTGGCTTAGTCTTTGCTCAGGACCACCATGGAAGGTTCATCACTCCTTCTGATAAAGCTGTATTGCTTGTGGAGGAAGTAAAGAACGTAGTGCTAATCACAGCTGATTTTTTTTTGGGTTAATGGTTTGGCCTGGGCTTTCTTTGAGCCTTGTTCCCAGCCTTATTGATTGCTTTTACCTAATGAGGCTATGAATAAAATTATCAGTTCTTAGGTTAATGCCAGGCATTTTAGATGCTTACAAATTTGAGATAAGGCTCTGGGGTTTTGCATTTGGGGTTTGATACCCACATGTCACTTTATTTTCTCATGGCCACATCTGGGCCTATATTGTTGTTATTTTTATTTGACAGAAATGCTCCCTGGTGGAGATGGCTGGGGGAAAGCCTCCTGCTTAAGAACAGTTGACTATAAGATGAATCTGAATTGCTAATTGAATTTCAGAATTGACTTATAATGGCAGGAGTTACAATGATGATTACATTTTGTTTTGGCAGCATTTCAGCCAAGGCACTGGTTTGTCAGCCACATATCACAAAGCAGCAAAAGAAAAAATTAATTCCCAAAGTAGTTTTCAGCCTAAATTTAAGACTTGCTTTTTTTTTTTTTTTTTTTCCAGGGACTGTTTTACAGTATAAAGATATTAAAGTCTGAATAAAAAGTATATTTAAAGGTCTGTGTTTTTCCATTATCTTTGTGTATTCAGAGAGGGTGGATGTTTTTCAGCAAGAAGAGGACGGGCACAGCCTGTCCTTCCTTATGCACCTATTTGTCTCAGTTTCTCCATTTGTGTGAGTCTGGATCTGAATACCTACTTTAATCAATGCAAATAAAGGACTTCTCCTAGGGAGTGTGTGAACAAGCTGGTGGGGGGGAAGAACATCTGCTGTCCTTTAACATTGTTCGGAGGGCTTACAGATTTACTTGAAGTATTTTCCCTCATACCACTGGGATTTTCTAAAATTTGTGTTATTTCCTGTGGTCCTGAGGTTTTCTCTTTTCTTTGAGAGAAAGGCAGGAGACTCCCCACACTTGCCTACCACACGTATGCTTCCTGTTACTAAACAAGGTCTGTTTTCAAAATACAGACTTCCGGTTACTTTTTCTGAAAAGTTAGCTTATGACTTTCTAATGATTCTTTTAAGTACTTTTTACTCTTAGGGACAACATTTTTCCCCCAAATAATTATGGAAGAAATGTTATAATATATTTTTAAAGCCCAGTTTTGCTGCATATTTAGGAAGAATAAACAGGGTGAGAAACTACATTATTTAGCCAAACCCACATTTGGTAGATGTAATTTTGGAATGTTTGTCCACTGTGTAAACGTTGCAAATATTTTTTATCTCATTAAAGTGCTAGGTGAAGTTCAGGAACCTGAGCACTCTCCTGCTCAGCAGTAGGCATTTGAGGGTGATGTGAGATGAGTCTGTAGCTCGTCAGACAGGCAAGGATGAGTTTCCACATTGACTTATTTGCTGAATTAGGAAGTTTCTACATGTCTCTATGTAGAAGAGGAATTTCCATATAAATGGACTTTTGTCTGTGGTACCTTGAGGCCTCTAATTAATTACATTTCAGATGGAGTCAGGAGGTTTTGGGTTTGCACTCTGCACTTCCCTCTGCAGGATAATGGGGCCCAATGGCTATTTTGGAGAGTTAGTTTTTAAAACAAGTGTTAAAAGGCTGGGAAAATACACCTTGGCTTTGAAAACCAGCCCCACATTTGTTCATGAGTGCCAGCACTACTGGCATCTCTTTTGTAATGCCTTAATATTCTAAGCTTTTAGAAAGCCTGTGAGTTGTAGTGTGTTAGCACTTTTTAAAAAAATGCATTTATTAACACAGACAGTGCTACTTTACTTTTGCCTTAATCTCTTGACAGTGTAAATAAACCTCTTTTTGTAAAGCAGTTTCCCTTGCCTACTAGTAATGCACCCAAAAAGTTATTCCTCTAGAGAAAGAAATGACAGAGATGTTTGATGCTGAATACCTTCTTCCCTGTAGGGTTAATATAGGAAATTGTAGTCACTGTCTCAGCAAATCGTTGATTTTGTTACCCTGATGGGATATACATCTTCATTAAAACAAAATGAAACTGCTGATAAAATGCCTGTTAATTATTTAGAGCTTGCAGCTCATGAACATTGAAAACATCACACTCTAGAGTAATTTATTTAAAATAAACCGTTTATAGATTTTTTAAAAATACATTTTTCTAAGAAAGTAATAGTATTTAAGATGTTTGGACAAGGTCTTTGCTGTTGAAATGGATTGCTTTCCACTGCCTGAAGAGGTCTGCCATTTTCACAAAGAATATGACTCAGACAAGTTACGTGTTATTCCCCATCAGTGCCTGTCTACAGAATCCTAAGTATGAATCTGCAGTAGCAGGTGACAGGAGGGAAGAGAGGTGACGTACCAGTATTTGCCTGGAATGACCTCATGCCAGGAAGCACTAGGAATTTGTTTGGCACAGCAGAAAATATAAGCAGGGTTGCATTTTTAGGGTCAGGGCAAAGCAGGGGATATTTTATTAGCTGGTAAATGTGGCTGGCATATGAAAGGAAATAAAACATTATACGGTCAGAAATAAAATGGGAAATGTATCTTTCCCACTTCTGCCAGAAAAGTACAGCCATATCACCTGGGATGCCTGGCACCCTGGGGTTCTGTTGGTCCTGGTGCTTCAGAGAGGTGACAGGACTCAGCAAGAGCATCAGGAGCCCTCATTTATGACACTATTTCTGCAATTTAGGGATGCAACTGCAAAACGTATTTAAAAGTGAATAGTTGAAAACAGTTGTTACAGAATGTTCCTTGAGGATTGGGATATTGCAGTTCTTGGTCAGTCTGTTTCACATCAGATAATGTGCCAGCCCAGAGTGATCATTTATTAAAGTTAGCACAGGAGCTGAAGTTGAATGCAATAACAAGATATATAATCTCTGCAAAGCACTTCACCTTATGTAAGAAATCTAGAAAGCAAAAAGAAGGTAGAGGAAAGCTAGGAATTCCAGAACTTAATAATGGATTATTGTGTATTGTTTCTTAAGTTATACAGAAGCCTTTTGTTAAGAATAAGCCCATGTGTGCTCTTTTATGATTTGCTTACAACCTTACACTTAGGTGATACCAAATGTCAGGAAAATTTTGAGTACCTGAAAATTGTATTGTAGCTGAGCTTAATAGGCAGTAACTTGAAGTTTCATTCTCTTCCAGTTTTTTTTTTTTTTTCCTGTAAGAACGGTTTCATATTTCCATTTCCAGCACTTCACTACTCTTGGTTCCTCAGATAAAGATAAAAAGATTTATGTACAGGGGCTCCTAGAGGAAATTCTGTTCTTTGACGTGAGATTATATCATCTTCTTTAAAACAAAATGATCAGTGATAGGGTTGTTCTTTATTTTCTGTTTAGTTTTTAGGAACTACAATCACCAGAAGAAAGATACCAATTGGACATAATTTTGGATAGTCAGATTTGAACTCTTGTAACCAGTTGCTAATCATACCTTGAGAATACAAACCCACAAGCAACATGAGGCTCTTTTTCCTTGAGTATATGAATTTCTTTATTTGACCTTACTGTCATTGGCATGGAAAAAATAAAGAACTGTGGCAGATAAAATGCAATCTTTAGAATTGAAAACCACATGAGTTAATCGTCATGGTTAAGGATCATGAAAATGCATCTGGTGAACCCAGGTTCTGGATGCAGCATGTTCTTGTACTGGCCTGGAGGAGCCAGGAGCATTCAAACAGCAGTTTTTGCCTCTTAAGTGACCTCCAAACTCATTCTGTGATTTGCTGTTGAGAAAAGTCACACCCTAAACTGTGTCAGCATTGAACCTTTAGACCGTAGGTTTTGCATGTTGCTAACACAGGAAGTGACTCACTGAAATGTTTGTTCTTCATGTTGTTATCTACTCTCCCTGGGAAAACAGGGATCTATTTACTCCACAGTGTGTTGGTGCTTCTTACCAGACTGTACGATGTCCCTGCCAGGGCTGGTGCTGGTCAGTGTTTGTTAGTTGCTGCTGTTCTGTTTGTAGGACAGTTTTGCTGCGTGTGATACTCGGGAGCCGTGTTCATGTTCTGCACCTGGAGCAGACCTTGCGGTTGTTACACACTCTGATCTCTGCTTTGATTTGCTTTGCATTTGAGTAGTGCTGTGTTATTTGCAGGCAGCTGATGACCCTGTAATTCTCAAGTGTTACCATTCCCAAGATGAAATCCTGTACTGAGAATGACCTCTGGAAATGACACCTTACCCTTGTGACTCTGCTGCTTTGGGAAGAGCTCTGCATGGGTGCAGGGAGAGTGTGGCAGAGCTGTCCACTCTCATTTAAGACTTACTTGGCCCTCTTGGGACACAGAGACACTGAGGGTCAACAAAATGGTATGAGGAAATAGCCTGCCATGCTATATTTGAACTTGAAATGGCAGAGAAAATATAATGGAAGGCTTGTGACTCAAGAGAAGTACAGGGAGAGATCACTCACTGGTTACAGTCATGGGCAGAACAGACTCAACTTGTCAAAATTAGTTTAATTTATTACCAATCAAATCAGCATAAGATCATAAGAAATACGCCCAAATCTTAAAGCACTTTTCATTCGTCCTTCCCTTCTTCAACTTCACTCCCGAATTCTCAACCTTCTCCCCAGCAGCTGCATTAGGATGACTGGGAATGGGAGCTCCAGTCAGTTCATCACGTTGTCTCTGTTGCTCTTTCCTCATTAGGGAGAGGACTCTGCACACTCTTCACCTGCTCCAGCAGGAGACAGTCAGTCATCCACAAACTTCTCCTGAGTGAGTCCTTCCCACAGACTGCAACTTTTCATGAACTGCTCCAGTGGGGGTCCCTTCCGTGTGGTGTAGTCCATCAGGAACAGACTGTTCCAGTGGGGGTCCTCTGTGGGACCACAGGTCCTGCCAGCAGCCTCCTCCAGCATGTGCTTCCCACAGGGGAAGCTCCTGCATGGGGTCCTCCACAGGTTGCAGGTGGATCTCTGCTCCACCCTGGATGTCCATGGGCTGCAGGGTCACAGGTACCTCACCATGGTCTTCCTCACGGGCTGCAGGGGAATCTCTGCGCTGGTGCCTGGAGCATCTCCTGCCTCTCCTTCTTCACTGGCCTTGGTGTCTGCAGAGTTGTTCCTCTCACATATTCTCCTCTGTTCTTTGGCTGCAATTTGCTTCTGCCCAATAACTCTCTTTTACCCTTCTTAAATGCATTATCCCAGAGGTTCTACCACTGTTGCTGACAGCTTGACAACGGCCAGAAGCAGGTTCATCTTGGAATCAGTACTTCAGATTTCCACTGGGGTTCAACTGCAAAAACAGAAGGAGTACACATTTGATTTGTTTCTGTTTAAGTAACTCTTAGGTTTTGAATAAACCTTTACTATTCTAATGTGCACTTGTCAAGCATGGCTTGGAGCAAAATGTGAAGATGTATGCTTCTACTGGTCTTCAACTTATTTTGAAAGTGAGTTCATAATCTTTAAAAGAACTGTTTTCTTTTAAAAAGTAGCAGTGTTTTAATATGTTCAACTAAGAAAGAAAACTCAGAAAATTGTCGATGATACAGTTTTATAGTTTCTGATGGGCCATATGAAATGCATATTCTCTATAACCTCTGGTCTCTATCCTAGTGCCAGTAAAATATAAACTAATAGAGCCTGGTGTTGATGGAGCGGAAGGGGTCAAATAAATTGCAGAGAGGTAGATTTGTTGTTTGTGTAGTAGCATAGAGAAGGTAAGTTGCCTGTATCTCAGAGCCAAGCTCTTAGTAATGATCTCTCTGCAAATTAGAAATGCAATTGTTACTAATCCCTAGTTGTAAAAAAGAATTCATTTCACTCCTGTGATGTGTTGGGGAGAACTGGATCACTCTATTTCTGTAGAGGGCCAGTTAACATCTTGACAAGACAGCAGCAGTGAGGTTTCCTAGCAATAAATGCCAAACTCTTCAAGAGGATTGTTTCATTTTGATTAAGATCAATTTTTTGTCATGACTGTACACAAACTACTTGATTCAGCTCTTGAAACTGCTGAATTTTAACCTCCAGGGATTTTTTCCCACAAGACATCTGGGAGTTTATTTTGGCACATGGTCCAAAAATCATTGACTGACTTCCAGCCCGAGGTGCACAGCTCTGTGTGTGCATGGGGGAGGTGTGCATTGTAGAAGTGGTACTGATTCATCTCACCCAGGAAACCTCTGCCTGGCTACTTTAAGCCTTGCTTCTTCAAAGGAAGTTTTGAGCATTTTTGCTCTTTTAATGAGCTACATTGGAAGACAGTCTTGTGCAGCAGAGGTTCCACAAGAGCAGAAATACTGTCAAAGCCTTCATCCAGGAGCTGGTATTAACTTCTCATTACCAACATTTGTCATTTTGTTTTCTTTTGCTGCTGTTTCGGTGCAAGCAGTGTCAAGTGATCTGACAGCAGAAGATCACACTGCTTTCAGAGGGTCAGATGCAGCTGAAATGTATTTCCAGCTCCACACAAAGTGTGTGTGGGCAGCGCTGCTCTGCCGTGGGCCCTGCTGGCTCCTCACAGCTCCCCACAGGGGGTGGGAATTGGGGTGGTCCTGCTAAAGGGTCGCTCATATGGACTGCAAGACATTGTGTGCATCCTGGTGTTTGTTGTATCCACCTTGGCCAGCCCCTTTCCTTGCGTCACAGGGGCTCAAAACTCAAAACCTCCTCTTCAAAGGGAAAAATCTGCCTCCTTAATTCACTGAGAGAGAGAGCTATAAAATGGAGGAGCTTTTCCTAGCGTTTCTTGGTATGAGAAATTTTCCTAACCAAGTGACCCCCTGGGAGACACTAGGTTGTGGGAATGGGGCACAGCGCTGGGCTCAGTGGCAGGCTGAGGCAAGGCTCCTCTCCCAGAGCCCATGGTGAGGGCATGGCCCAGCCCTGCTGCTTCCATATGGGTTTCACTATTTAATGCTCTGGAGGTTGTAAGTCCCATCCAGGTGTTACAGGTACCTTTTGTTTCCTGCCCAGCACTTCCTGCCCCTTCCTTGGAACTGGTGCAAGATGTATGTGTCAGGTATGGTCTGTTTGGGTGCCACACTCGGTTGAAGTGGAATGTGGTGACAATTTTAACAGGGAATGAAGTTCCACATGCAAATCTGAGTATTGGGAGTATGCAGAAATACAGAGATACACACAAGTCTCTGTGTATGTTTGGAAACTAGCTGCATGGTTTTTTTTTTAAGAAAAATATCCCAGTAGCTGCATGGTTTTCATTAGGAGGCAAGGAAGAGGGAGAGCAAAAGTGCAAAGTCATGGTTGTACAGGGAAGCTCTCAGACATGTAACTAATGCAGTAATTCTCTGAGTTAGGAATCTTACCTAGTTATTCCCTTTCAAAGAGAAACGTGACTTTTTTTTTCTCGCAATGACTGTGAGAATCACCCTTCTTGACATAACTTCCCAAAATGAGATGTTCCCTTTCATAACTTTAATCTCACTACTCCATTAGGGGATGAAATAACAGCCTTTATTAATGTAAAAGGAAGTAAGTGACTTGAGGGCAGGGATTTTTCCTGTGAGGTTCATTCTGCATTGCAAGCACCTTAGAAATCAGAGTTATGCTGTTGAGCTGTTGTGTCATGTAGAGTCACCTTTTTAACATCAGAGTAAAGTCACAGTGCTAAACTCTTCAGCACAAGCAGTTTTGTGGAGGGGTGACTACCATTGCCTGGTTCTTCTGCTCCATCAGCGAGATTGTTTCTTTAAGTGGCTGTAACAGAATGAAGTAGCACATAGCAGTTTATCTCTTGATTATCTTTGATAGGAATTGGATTAAAAAAATTAGGTTATACTTCTTAGAAATTTGCTGGAGTGCTTTTTTGTAGCTAACCACACAAAACATGTAAACTACCTTCACAGAGAGGCAGATACATGAGACATGAACGCTTTTGTTCATAAAAAACTTGCCCCATGAAAAGTCAGTGACTTCCTTTACATTGACTTTTCTTCTGCCTTTCATTATTAAAAAAACAAAAAGAAAAAAACCAAACAAAAACAACCAACCAAACCTCCCTGGTTCTTATTTTTTCTATTTTCTTTAAATGCCTCTGTTATTCAACAGGGAACGTTGAGCTAGGTCTTAAGTTCTAAATAGTAGGAGGCTTTGGAACTGGCAGCAGCATTTGGGTGAAGACTTTCAGAATGTACCAACCCATGCAGTAGTCATTTGAGGTAGAATCCATTCATTTAGTTCTTTACCAGAAAATACCCTTATTTTTCTTGGCTTTATCTGCCTGACAGATGCCAAGAAACTTACATTCCTTGGTAATTTCATATTTATATGCTTACCCATACAATATGTTAAAATAAGCTTTTTTCAAGACATTTATGTGTTCTTTTGAAAGATATATACATTTTCTTTACATTTTCAAAACAGAATTGGTAATATGAAGGCTTTGATTTTCAAACTGGAATGAATTGCGCCTTATTTCTTAAGGATTTTTATTCTAAATTTTGGTATATTGTATACCAGACCATTGTTAAAATTATGTGCATTAACTTAAAATCCTGTGACAAAAATAAATAGATGTGCAATTACCTCAGATCCTTTTCTAAGTGTATAGTAATAGGATATATACCATATATAGTTTCTTCTAAATCCAGCTAATTGATTGTGCCTATATTTATGTAACACTCTCTTCTACAAGCTTGCAAATTACATTTCATTAAACACTACAATGTACATTTATGACATTATTTTGACACAGCTTATATCAACAGTGTGATTTTGAAAAGGGAAGGAGAGGAGAGTAATCCTCCTCCCCCTTTGTAAAGCACACCTGATGTGGCTTGCTAAGGCACTGAGTAAGAGATCTGCCTTGCAGCCTCTGCTCTTTTTGTCCAGTTTGGAGGTGGCTTGATCAGCTGCCCCTGGGGTCTTCCTCTGAGATCTATGAAACAAATAGGTTTATCACAAATGTTAGCAGCAGAGGCAAGGAAGCTTCTGGCTGAGAAATCCTGTTATATTACTAAAATGAAATACAAGGAGATGGCGCAGATCACATCTTGGCTCAGGTAACTGGCATTCAGAGGAGGAGAATTGGGCTTTAGCCCAGTTTTATAATGTTAAAAAAAAATACACAAAAGGGCTGGAATTATCTCGGTCTCCAATATGATTGCCTTGAATAAAGTTTGTACAAAGATGTAATCTTCATTTGCATCCTGAATACTTGATGCCTGCATATCTTGAAGGTATAATGCTTCTACCAAAAATGCCCACGTACTGAAATTTGGCATACAAAAGAATCTCTGCTCCAGGGAATGAACAGGTCTGAACTAACTGAATGCCTGTGAAGAGATGTAAACCTGTCTGTAAGAAGGAATGCAAACCATGCTACCAAAATGGGAAGATTTTTCATCCCGGATTGCTCTGTGCCTGTAATTCCAGCATATATACAGCAGTAAGGTGTTTGTGGAGCTACTTTTGTATAGGGACACAATGCTTGGTACATGTATTTATGTATGTGCCTAGTAATGCTCCACCTGAAGGCTCTGTGCTGTCAAATTTACTTTGCATGCAGGCCTGACTGTGCATCCCTGCTCACTGCCAGCACTTGGGCATCACTGGTGTCACTGCCTGCAGCCCCGCATGTGGCACAAGTTTCTGCTGCCCCTCACACTCCCCTTTGGCAGCCTGAGTTTGTCTTGGGGAACAAAATGTGCTTCCAAAAGAGCTGTAAGATCAGAGATACCTTCTTCAGCTGAAATAAGTAAATCAAGGCCAAAACTCACCACTTTTGAAGAGTTCTGTTTTCCTCTTCCTTTGGGTTCTTTTCTTCTCACCACCATTACGACAGTAAGCTCCTGTGGGTTGAATGCTCAGTTACTCTTTCTGATATGCAGGAGATAGTAAAAGAAGAAATAAGTTTGTGATTTAATACTGTTTTCATAGAACAATTAGGATACTCCTATTAAAATGATGTTTATCAATTCAGCTATCTAGGTATGACTCATGTAATTTTTATAGAATAGGGGGCTGTCAAGCAATTGGTTTGGGAACTGGGAGTGGAAACCACTTCTAGTGAGGAAAGGTCACCTTGAGTGTGTATGAACAAATGCTGCTGGATGTTCTTTCAGAACAATAGGGAACAATCCATCACTTCTATTTCAAAGTTGCTTAATATGCCCTTATTTTAGTATTTATCTCATGCAAACAATCATCTAAAAATTCTTCTGCTTGTCTCATTGACATAAACACCTTCGACAACACATTGAAAGTGACTTCTACATCTGTTTACCTTGTAACTTATTAATAAGCACATACTGTTTAATTCATAATTTAAAAAAATAAGAATTTATGTTTGAGATATATTTTTTTTTCAGAGAAGTGAGAATATACCTTTGAGTTTGATTTTTTTTCCCTTTGTATCTGCTGTAGATACCTATATTTTCTGTCAAGATACCAGGTAGTGGACAAAACTTTGCAAAGGTCATGGAAAAAATCTTTTCAATACAACGAGATAGTGAAATGCTGAACAGGGAACCCAGTCCTGGAAGGTCACCATTGACTGTGAATAATTTAAAGAGTCAAAGCCAGTACCTAGAATTGCTTTATGATTTTGCATCAGACTGATGGCGTTAGCCTGCAGTCCTGTCATCCAGATTTTTCTGATGTCTGTTACCAATACTTTTCTCTTTTCCATGCTGAGATGTGGTTTCTTACATTTCATAGAGCTTACATTTTCACTTCCTGGATTTGTGTTTCAAGGTTACTTCCTTGTGACTTTGAGCTTTGATGAGGAAGTTACAGCCTCTTTGTTTCCAATATGCTTTCATGCATGATATACCTCCTTATATGCATGGCATATCTACTAAGAAATTATAATTATCAAGTTGGCACAGTCTACATATGGCCTGTCAGGGCACCTGGACATTTGCTGAGTATTGATTCTTCTGCACAGTGTGAATTAATGGAAAGTTTTAAATCCTGAAGCCTCTTCTCTAACCTGCTGATTTACACAGCATTGCAGGGGGAGCATTGTCAAAATAGGGATCTGAGCGAGTGACAAAGGAACTGACCATGTGAGATCTTGGTGTATTTGCACAATTTGGGATAATTAAAGCTAAGCAAGAATTGAGAAATTACTTTGAAGAGCAAAACACTTTTTTACAGCTTGAAAACTGATGACTTCAGACACCATAAGGTTCCTCTCCTGTGGCACTTTTCAAACAGCTCTCACAGACTACAGCTGGCACCAGCTGATGCTATAAAGAGAGAATTCAGTCATCACTGGCCTTTTCTGGCTTTATTTCTAAGGTGGGGGGAAGGAGGTCAGAGTGGCTAAAATGCAGCCGATACGTGTCGCAAAAAGATGAATGTTTTTAAACACATATTTCTTAATGTGACTACCTCTCTAGGCAAACGAAAATGAAGGTGAAAGCAAAAAATCAAGAGCTAACATTGACTCAGAGTGATCTTAAGTTCAGTACAGTTCTTAAAGTTCATCATCAGGTTCTTGTAGCCTTTGTATGTACGTCCCTTCCAGCCTGAGATCCCAGGGTGACTGTTCACACAGACTAGAAAAGTACCAGTTTTCCAAATCTCCAGCAGCTTTCCATTTGACATTTGTGCACCTGGTTCTGACCTTGTTACATTTCACCAGCTGCTGGCTGCTCCTTAGTCACACTGTCCCAGGGTTTCTGGAGATTTTGTAACTATTTAATAAATTATGAGATAATGGATATTTGAAATTAATCAGATCAGTGAGTAGAAGTTGTTTTGGGAGCTCAGAGAATGACATAATCTGTGCCTGTGAGGAGCAGTGCTGCTCCTCTCTTCTGCTCCCTCCCAGGTTCCATCTGGAGTAATAGCTTGAGGTGCCTTCCAACAGCTCCACAGCTGCTAAAGCAGTGACCCAGAGCTGCACAGGGTGAGGTGAAAGAAGGCACCAATGTCACAGCTTTGAGACTGAAGTGGGTGTTGTGAGACTGGGTCATAATGCTTCCACTGCTCATGGAAAGAGAAGCAGTGATGGAGAGAATAATCTCTGCACTCCAGTGTCTTTTACTAAGCCACAATCTGCTTCTGAAGCTTATTTCTGTATGCTAATAAAACGGAATTGCCTTTCTGAAAAGTGTCAATGTCAGCACAGCACACAGACTTATATACCAACTTTTACAGTGAAAAAAAGAGTTCATAGCCTCTTTTCCTTTTAGTAATTGCTGTTCTTAATTAATAAGTCTTTGTTATCTCCAAATTGAAGTAACATTGTGAGCTACTCGTGCTTCCTGCTTAGCTGTACTTAATTGTGCAGACATTTGAGTCAGCACTGACTGACCTGGATGCCAAGCCCATATGCCAACACGTTCCTGCTCTGAGGGACCGTTAGTTAGCAAGCTGCCCATGTAATGCTGAGCACGTGGGAACGGCTGTGCTGTGAATATGCTGGCCCAGCAGACTTGTTTCACTGCCAAAATGCCTCACAACCAGACATAATTTTTCAGTGTCACATCCCCTTTCAGGGAACTCTCCTGACACAGGCTTTTGTTTTCTTCTTTCTGAACAACCACGAGGTGCTCAGAGATCAGGAAGTAAAACCTGTTGTGAGACTTGGGAGGGCTTTGTATGGTTTGCCCACTTCCTCCCTTCCCTTCCAATGCCAAGGTAACAGTGGCCATGAAAACAGTTATTTTCACACTTTCCTCCCCTTCTCTTTAGCTTCACAATGCCCTCTGAACCTGTATTTTGAAGGATTATACTAGGAGATGTAGGACTGAGCTATAGATAAATTTAGCTGGAAAAGAAATGCAAGCCCCCCAAATTCTTTAGTTAGGGCAGATGGTATAATTTGGCATGCTAGTAGTGCAATGCCATGAGTGTGATACCCTCACACAAAATCCAGCCCCTTGCCCTGTGACCTGTAATTCACAGTGGGGTGTACCCAAGGGGTTTCACTGGGCCTGACTGGGTTCCAACCTGCACGTACAGCTGATTCAGACTGTCGGTGATGGCAGTGCAACCTGAGGCTGCCTCTGCTTGAGACTGTTGCAGTTGTGGTAGACCAACAATATAGGCAGTGTGAAGTTTGCAGGTGGTGGGAGGATCTCAGAGTGTCAGCTGGGAGAGCTGGGAAAAACCGATCAAGAAACAGCCATTGAAGAAACAGAAGCTCAAGTATAAACTCACCATTCTGATGTTGCTGTAGAACTGAAGAAACCCAAAAGCTTGTCCAGCCTTTCCAGCTCTACCAGCTGGTCTAACAAGAGATGTTACCTCTACCTTCAAACTTTTCGAGCATTGCATTTTCCCTGCTAGGACCTACACAGTTAGAGGTTGTGGGCCAAGTTTACTGAAAGGAATGGCACTTCCTAGCATCACTGATTCACTGACACAATGGACTTGATCCAGTCTGTCATGTTTCTTCAAACCCCCTCAGGTGGCAGGACAGAAGCAGATGTATCTTCCTACCAAGGTGTCAGAGAAGCTTAGCATAGTAAAAAGACCAAATGGATGTATTTTCTATGCATTTACCTGGTCTCTCTTTCCTCTCAGCACAGCTCACTCTTATGGCTGCAGCAGGCAGTTCTAGGATAACAGCAGATTCCCCTGGGTCCTTGGTTATTGTTGCATAAATCCAGCTCTAGACCTGTATAAAAAGCAGTGAACAAATGTGACATAAAAAAATGAAAGGTGAGAATAGAGCATTTGTTGTATTGAATCACACCACCGATCATCACTTTTGCTCTCTTTTGCCCACCCTGATTTTGTGGACAGAATTTTAATCCTGTCTCTCAGTGTTCCTGTAACATTGTACTCACCCATAGTTTTCTTATCTTAGTGTGGGGTTCTACCATTGTGAAGCTTGCAGGAGCTTTCCTTCCCTTCGGAATTCACACCCATCTTTATTTTGTTCCCCTCTGTGAGGATGGAGCAGCATCCACTGCTGGTGCTGTGTTCTGGTTAGGCAGAATAAATTCTGTCAAAAAAAAAAAAAAAAAAAAAAGTGGGACCATTTCTTTCCTTAATGGGGGACTCTGTAACATTTTGGGGCTTGGGCTTCATTAGAGCAGTGAATGGGATTTGGTATTTTAAAACTAAGCAGAGTGCATAGTCCTTTCACAGTCACGGATGATTGCACATTGTGCTTTTAGCAGTTTATTAGTCTAATGTTTTACTTGCTTTCACATTTTTGAATGGTGATTTCTGCATCCCCAATAGGCTGGGGAAGTCCTGGCAACAGGCTTAGTATTGCATATGGTTGGAAACTTCTGGGCAGATGTTTTTCTTTGGAAAAATGCTTGTTCATTGAAACTGAATGGTGCTGGGGACATGGATTTTGATTTTTTTTTGCACTTGTATTTTGCTGTAGATTATGCTATTATATAATTCCAGTTTTAGTTGGTACAAGATAAAAGGCAGAATTAAAAAAAAAAGGTGAAAACAAGAACGAAATGTTTTGATTTACTGGATTTTTAATGCTCTTTTGCAGGAAATTCCAATTTTTTAGTCCACTCTGGAATGAAGCCATCTGTGCAACTTAAGTAGGTCACGTGAGAGGCATTTTGAAATTGGCCAGCACTGTGTGCTGGTCTGCACTGCTTGTCCACCTCTTTCCAGCTGGCTGTGCTGTGCAGCTTTTGCTGTGGTCAGTGGTGTGACCTGTCAGGAAGTACTAGAAAGGTTGTCTAAGTATCAGTCTGGAGAAAAGACTGTGGCAGCAGTGAGCAACTTCTGCTGAAGCCAGGCAGGAAAGATGCCTGGATAATAGAACAAAGATGGAGGAGCCTCGCTGGCTGCACTCCTGGCTTCGGAAAGTCTGAGCAGAGCGTTTCAATAACTTTGTTTATCATTTGCATGGCAGTGTCCTCTGCAAAAAGGAGAGGAAACAGTGAGAGTCTTAGGAAAAGAAAGCCAGAAGAGGGGGAAGAAAAAAGGAGTAAAAAGTTGATGGGGTTTTCACATTAAAAATAATAGTAGCAAAAGTACTGAAAAGTTTTTTAGAGGAAGAAAAGGGAACAAAAGTGAATGTAATGGAGCAAAGAGTTGATTCCATGTGTCTTACACATGCTGAGAGAAAAGACAGGATGGCTGTGACTGAGAAGCTACAGAAACTGAAATTATAGACAAAAATAGGGAGAAAAAGGAAAGAAGAAAATCAAGTGAGGAAAATCCAAGAACATGGTGAGATTCCCTTCCTAGTAATTTTGTGGAAACAAACAGTGGTTCTGGGTATGAGGTGCTATTTTTGTGTATTGAGCGAATGATAAGCACCTTGACTTTTGGTACATTTTCCCATCTACTTCAGTCTTGAGAAGCATGACATTGCCCTGAAGTCTGGTAACAGGAACAGGTTATGCTGTGAAGTTCTATCACTTTTAATTTATCTGGCCACCATGGATGTCACAAGGAAGGAGTATCTTGCAATTACTCTTTAATTATATGATTAGTTAATAGGGTTTCCTATTAAACACCATGTAACTACGTGGAGATTACCATGTAATTACCTTTAGAGGATCCAAAACTAATTAGCATATAACCTGTATTCTTGCCTTGTGGTTGGGAAGGCTATAATCTTGTAATGATATGGTGCTCACTGTGTTGTCAGCCTGCCACTACACGCTAATTTCCATGTAGTTAAATGCACAGTAGTTTTCACACAAGTAGTATTTGTGTTCTGTTACCAATTGTCCCATAAACTTGTGCCCCCGTTGGCACTGACAATGACTTCAACCAATTACATTTCCAAATTGCCTATGTGAAAGTCTTTTGTTATACCCTTTGCTTGCTGCTGCGCCATAAACTCAGCTGGATGTGAACAGTAAAAGCAATCTTGAGGCAGGAGACTTGATTAGCTTCCTTCATTTGCTTCACCAAATCCAGTGCAAAATGCACATGTCCGTGTTACTGATGTTTACTGTTCATTTGTGGGAAGCAGTGGCTTCTGGGTAGTGAATGCTGCAGGTAAAGCACTAGTTCAATAATCATAATAAAATAATGTGTACTTTAAAGATAAGCATCCCTGCCCAACGTGAAGTGGAAGTAAATTCCTTCTGTGTTGTTTCACTTTTAAAATTTAACTGAAATACTGGTAAGCAAAGCACGCTTGCTTAATAAACAGAGGCTAGGTTTTATCTTTTACCAGACAAATAAAAATATTTTTAAAATAATAGTTGTATGATTTTGCATAGATAAGAGCAAATAAACAGTGTTTATCTGCAGTCTATTCTTTGCTATTCAGCTTCTAATGAAGAGCTCCATCATACCTCTTGGCTGGGATAGGACAGGAAAAATGACTATAATCGCTATAAATCCAGTTTGGTTGATTTTTCCATTTTCTTTTTCTTTTCCTATCTCTTTTCTCAACATCTACCTTTCTGAAATGCATTCCATATGTTTTACAGTTTTTCTTGAACCTAGAGTAACCTCAAACACATAAATCATCTCCATTGTCCCCCCCATTCCTCCCCACCCTTTGCTCAGAGGACCTTGCTAAGCCCTTCAAGGAGGACCTGGAAGAGACTGGCATTTGAAGTGGAGGCTAAGACACACTAGCAAGGGGGGCTGGTTGTGGTTTGGGTCTGATTAATTCTGTTGCCCAAACAGTTTGTGCTGTGTTAGAGTTCTGTCACCTGTGGGAGCAATAAATTCACATTCCCATGTTCAGGCTGCCCAGAAAATTATTCAGCAGGAGGAGACCCGAGCTGAAACCAGATTGTTGCAGATCTCACTACCCAGTCTTTGTGTCCTTCACTCCAACAGTGACATTCTGCTGGGTTTGAATGTGTAGGTTTTTTCCCAACTAGTTCTCTACCCATCTTCCAATAGTTTCATGTAGACTGTATTTCCCTAGCCTATTTGTGCTAGTGAATATCATGAGAGACAGTGTCAAAAGCCTTAATAAGTCAAGATGATGTGCACTTATTCTTTTCTATTGCCATGTCTGCTTCTTTGTCAGAGAAGGAAATTACAATACCTTGACATGACTTGTTCTCGGCAAATCCATTATTGGCTTTTATTCATCTCTCTCTCTCTGTCTCTCTCCTTCTCCCTCTTCTTCTAAGATCTTTGAAGTAGTTTGTTTATTTGCTGCTTTTCCTGACTGCTTAAAAAAGGTTTTCCTCCTGAAACCATCTCTGAGATTTTTTTATATATTACATCATTTATCTTTATAAAATTCAATTACGTCTCCCTATCAACCCTTTCTGGTATGTATCTCTACTGTGTCTAAGATACAAAATCCTGCTGCTGCTGCTACAGTATTTACACAGATTGGTCTGAAATTCCCTCGCCCCCTCCATTCGCCTCTTTTAAATAAGAGCGTAATATCTCTCTTTTCCCCTTTTCCTATACCTCTTCATTTGATATTCATGAGCTCCGAGGGAGAACTGCTAATGCTTGTGACACTGTTTCACCTATTCCTTCAAGTATCCCATGATGTAATTAGCCTGACCAGCTGAACTGAAAACATCCAGCTACTCTCTGGTGTCTTTTTTGCTCTTCCAGGCAGCTGTATTAACCCATCTGTTGTTGGTACTACTAGTGTTAGCAAACTGTTTACATGAATTAAATTCTTTGGCCTCTTACATATCTACTGACAGCTTTCTCCCCTATGACCAGCAAACCAACTCTTGTCTTGGTCTTCTTTTTACTAATAACCTACTTATAAAAATACACTCTTCTTGCCCTTTATGTTTCTTCCTAATTGTATCTCATCCAGCCCTTTTCTGATTTTGCTCCACCTTTATTTTAGATCCATTCCTCTGTGTCCTAACTTTACACTTTCGAGTATGTTTCCTTCTTGTCTTGGGAACAGTGAAGAGCTTACACAGAGAGATGAAGAGATAAGCACCACTTTATACTTAAGTATTATGAATAGATACATGAGATCACATGTATGTGAGATGTGTAAATATACGACTACACAGAAATTCAGATGCACAAGTGGACACAGGTTTGGCAGAACCAGAGTAACAGAAAAATTTCCGGAGCTACGTGTAATCTCTACAGTGGAGTGGTCTTTTTTGTGCAGTGATTAAGGTCCAGCTTTGCTGCATGTTGTTACTTGGGACTGATGATGTGATTTATCATTTCAAAGGAGATTTCTAGGAACTGAAATCAGGCAGCAACACTACAGAACAGAAGACTCTCTCACTGTGCAAGAAAGCTGCAGGATAAACTTGGAGGCATCTTTTATCTTCCAGATTGTTTGTATCAGTCTTCATTTTTCTCTGTCATTCTTCTCCTTCTCACATTTCACTTTTCTTGTCTATCTTGAGATGTCAGAAAACTGTGAAAATCCACGTGGAAACAGGGAAAGCCCAGCATGTCCAGGCAAAGGTAGAAAGTGTCAGGAAGTCAGCAGGTCCTCGCAGCTGCGGTGTCAGTAGGCTGAGAGGGAGCCACTGCCTGTGAGGTTATTGTGGTGGCACTGGAGTCACTGGTGGAACTGGGATTCTTGTTACCAGAGGGCACTAGTGATGAGGTCTGCTGTGAAGTCCTCCTTGGCATTTTGTGTGATATCAGGAGCACAGCAGGACTATAATGTAGCACCAGAATCTTGTATGCCTATACTGATTTTAGGGACACAAATGAGGAGAGGAGCTTTGGCAGCTCAGTTGCTTCTGTTTACTTGAAATCTCTGAAGGTGACAAACCCGTGGGCTCTTTACTAACACTGCAAAAAGAATCAGTTTCTTCACCTGTGGATATAATTATGCTACTTTGAAATAAATGATCTGCAATGAAGCTGTTTTCACCTGGGGTGCCAGAAATCTGGTATTTGATGAGAAGGCGAGTACAGCATTGTCCATCTTTGTCTACTCTCTGGTCTGTGATGTACTAAATAACTTTGGGAACACGTTGTGCAGCTTGTGCTGGCTCTGAACCAGAAGCAGCTTTGTGTGTTTGATAATGAGATCAATGCCATTGGGGGCAGACTCAGTGCTCACTCTCAAGTTTAGTGCATGATGTTTTGTGCTGTCTGCCAATAAAAGATTACTGCAGTACTCAAAGCCTGGTTGCCTGGATTTTTTTTTATTTTTTTTATTGTTAATTTCTCTCCTGTTATGGAAAAATCCTAGTGATTTAAGAGGATACTGTTCTGGGTGGTGAGTATATACACAGTTGTCTAGACTCTTAAATGCAGGAGAGGGAGAAATCTGTGGGATATATTAAGTTCAGGTCTGGCAACAGGTGCAGTCTCTTTCTGAGGTAGTAGAGGATGTTAAAAGAATAATATCCTAAAATGACAGAAGTTTAGTAGCTGACAGAACAGGTGGCGTTCACTTTTCGGAAGCATATGAAATGTATCAGTGGCATTCAAAGTTTGATTTCTTTAAACTTCCTGTCCTCACAAGAGCTCAGTTACTTTTACCTGTTCTGAATAGAGCTGGAGAGAACATCCTGACCAAGTCATAGCACTGGCATTTTACTGAGGTCTTAACTAGAGCTGTGCAGTGTCCTATTGACCCTGCACTGGTGCTGAGCTGAAGGACTGTCCTGGGTCGTGGTTCTCCTTCCCTACCTAAAGGCAGAGTCATTTGGCCTTGTGACTCACAGACTAGCTGCTTTGGTGGCAGATGCACTGAGGGTAGACTGTACTTCCAGCTTTTATGAGTTCTGCTCCCAGATCTCAGACTTCCATATGGGACTGGACACCTTGGGTTACCTCCTTCTGAATGGGGTGCTGTGGTCTGGCTAACGCAGCAATGGTGCCTTTTGAAAATTGTTCTTGAATTGTCCCAATAAAAAAGTTATATAACCCGTTTTAATTTAATTTGGATTTGTTTAGTCGCCTATTTCTCCTCTCTTTTATAAAATGTAGATTTTGGGAGTACATTTTTTCCATCCATCTTTCTGAGTCTCAGTTGAGAACAAAATACAGTTACCTGTCAGCAGCTGTGCGTGAAGTTTTCTGAGGAACCAGTCCGCTGTTTTCCAAACATTTTCATTTTTTTTTTTCTGTTGCAGTGACTCAGTAGACACAAAATCACCCCAAGCACTGTGGTGTGTTTAAACTGTATGGTTATCTTTCCACAGTGGGAATAAACAAGCATAATTTGTTTAGAAACTTCTATTACCCTCTAGTGTTCTCCATTGTAACTCACTTGAAATATTCACCCTGCAGATGTTAAAAAGGTAGGTATCAAAATCATCTGCTTGTGCTCCAGCCCCATTATGGAAATGTTACTGAATTGTGTCATACTTATTTACAAAGCTACACGATTTAAGTAAAAAATACGTCTTTCAACTGTAAATATTTTACCTCTCAAAATACTACTGAAAAAACTTCTGGGGGGAAAAAAAAAGGTAAATCCTAAAAAAAAGAAAGACTAAATGAATTCCATATAAACAAGATGGTATTTGTGCTTTTCAAACCAAAACGGACAGGAGACAGTTATGAAATGTACTCTCTCCATAGCTATTCATGGACAGCGTAAGACTTGGCAATGGAAAAGGCACTACTTGTGCACGATTCGTGTTTTATATTCACATGGCATTACCTCAGTCTGCTATCCTACAAAGCTATGCTCAAACAAATAATCACTAGAACCACTATTACATTTTAACATATTTGGCACAATGTTTGAAGGTGTACAGACATGATATAATGTATTTTTCTAAGCTGTAATGGGATGAACATGTGTCTCACCAGCCTTTGTCACAGACATTTCTCAGACTGCGTATCACAAAACCATTACAGTGTCTCAGATGCTGATACAATTGTTTCTCTTTTTTGAGCAAAAAAATTTTAAGTCTTCATTCAACTTGCTGGTTACAGAAAGTTGCTTCAGTACCATAATTTCTATCTATAGGTTTTTGCTCTTAAATCTTCCAAGGGTCTTGTCCTTAGGCTAAGCTCACAGTCATAAAAAAATTGACAATGAATCTGGTCCTCAATAAATTTGAATTTTTCTGAATCTTTGCTGTTTCTATACTGTGCATTCGATAGAAAAAAAGATGGTGCCCTACTGCCCATATTAGAGATTCAGTTTCAAGAGGACACTCAGACTATTTCCACTTCTGAATCTGCTGCATTATATGGCAAGGCAGGACAAATGTTCTTGGTATGGATGATATCCCTTGCATAACAAAATCAAGAAAACTGGCCAAAATTGTACTCATGATCACTAAATAGAGATCACATTCACAATAGAGCACAGATGAAAGGGAAAAAAGTGGCCAAATAACAGATGAAAACAAATACTTTTTCACCAAGGTGCCATGTGATTTTGGGACTCTTAACGAAAAGTGCAGAATTAGGCAAAAAGAAAATTTAAGAAGGGGATTAAACATATAAATTAATTTCAAGCAGAATACACTGCTTGATGATGTGACATTATGGTAACAGAGCATTATATATAAAGCCAAGTATTTGTGCCCCTGTATTTGACCAGAGTTTTAACAGCTTGAATGAAAATCATGTCCTTTTTCTTTACCTCTCAAAAAGCTGTGTATTTAATCTAAGCTAATCTTTTAAACATTGTGTGTAGTGTCATGGGAGAAGGAGAGACAAGGAGCTATTTCCTTAGCATCTAAAAGCTTTGGTTTTGCAATGAGCTCTCTATCTGCACCAGACAGATACTTCATCAGGTCTGGACAGCAGGAGCTCTCCTGCTCATGCAGAGCTTGGGTAGCTGACACTGCCTGTGAGCGAGGATGCTGCGTTCAGACTGAGGGCCAGGGCAGGGACAGAATGAAACCACACAAAGCTCCTTCAGGACTGGGACGTGAATATGATCTATAGTGATTACTCTTCTAATATCGTTTGTGTCTAGACAGATGAGTATGCTCTCGTTAGCTGATAAGTTGTGCTAATGGCACTGGTAGCGATGTGTCTTCAGACAGCCATTTACTTCCTCTGAGAACTCCATTTATGATGTTCCATGAAGACAGTACACAATTCAATAGATGTTGAAGAGCCTCAGAATGTTTTTTTCACAGTCTTGATATTTTGTTTTAAATAGCATGTCGTTTACAAGACTCCCAAAGACAGATAGCTTTCCCTGCTAGCTCACAGTCACTCTGCAATTATATGGAACAGACATTGAAATGATGATGGTGGCGTCTCACTGCTACATTTTGCTGCTGCTGTGATCTAATGTATTTCAGCAACAAACTATTCCCCCTGCATTTTGTATTCATCAGATGTCGGCATTAACACACTGTCACTTCTAGCAGCTATACTCTCTTTTTTTAAACTTGTAAAATGTTTTCTTATCTAGAAAAATGTCACCATATAACTGTAACTGTAAAGGTGGAAGTTGTCCAATGCAAAAGTAGAGTGATGCCTTACCTTTTCAAATCTTATTCTGAGTCTTAAGATACATGTAGTGGCCTTTATGGAGCTAAGTGTACACGACCAAATTTCTCATCCTGTAAGCTTAACTGATATTGTTCTCTGTACGCATCTGCTTTTGACAAAAATACTGATGTGATGTGCACAGTGACATTGGTAGCTATGGTTTTAGTCTGGTTTCTTGATGATGGTCTAAAAACACCTGTTGAAGTTCTGTCCATCCTTGACCACAAGATAAAAAGCAGAAGGAAAAAAGGATGATATATGCCAGATTTTGCTCACAGATAGCATCACACTCATGCTACTGAAAAATTCTCTGTGAGGTTATATTGCACCTCCCTGGGGGGCGTGTGCTTGTTTAAGTCACAAAGGTACCACCTATCCTTAGAGAAGTTCACAGTCCACACAGTACATTCTGTATCTCCTTTTTTATCTCTGTGATATAAAAGTCTGTCAGGTTAGTTTTTATAACGGAACAAAACAAGGAGTTCTAGAAAACAAAGGTAAAAGAATTTGTTTGGTTTTCATCCCCATGGCTGTAAATCCAAGAGATCAAAAAAGTATTGAAAGCACAGCATACTGAAACAGTGAGAAGAGAAAATTTCCTCTGTGTGAGTTGGGTATTAATACATGTGGAAGAGTCTGAAAAAAATATGAACGTTTTTCTTTACCTCTTATCTATTTATTTTTCTCTACATATTTGGTTTACAAACACATATTGCAATGAAAGTTCTTTTCACACCTCCTACTGGTTGAAGATTTAATTTCTTGTACATATCTAAAAATACACAGAAAGATAAGAAAAAAGTCTGCATGCAGCAAATTACCACCATGTGAGGATTTCCTCTGCATATCCTCAGTGTTTTAAAACTGCATCAGCAACAAAACCTGCACACACAGCCTTTACTACTGACCCGCACTAACTCTTCACTCACCAGACAAAACTCCCCGCTGGAATTTTTTCCCTCTGCTAGTTTGTACCAAGGCTGCACCTTTGTGCACTGTACACAGCTGAAGAATCTTCAAGATCAAAGCCTCATGCCTAAGCATAATCTTGTTCCTGACATGTCATGCCAGGCCCTTTTCACTGTGAGTGCTTTGATACAGCAACAGTCAGGAAGAATAACAACCCAAGAACAAACTGAGAGAGGAAGGAGGCAGTGCAATGTGTTCTCACAGCTCTAGGCTTCTGCATTAAAGCTAATATGTGCAAGCCCCCTGTTTGGATAGGTTTCTCTTCACTACAATTGTTTTTCCCAGTTTCTGTTTCCGCTGTCATGTCTGGAGACTTCATTCTCATGCTCTTTTAAGGAAACATAAAGGATCCAGAACGAGAGCAAGAGACTATTTCCAGCCATTCCCAGTGTAGAAGGAATGGTGCAACCCAACTTGGTTCACCCAAACCTGCACCCGGAAGTGCTAATGGAAATGTAGTGCATGATACTATGCAGTATCACCAACCTGGGAGGTTTGCAACAACCTTGAAAACTCTATGTTGCCCTTCTATGGAGCCCTTCTCTGCTCAGGAGTGGCTGTTCTCAGTGACTGATGCTCAGTTCTGAGTCTCCTAAGGAACCATCAACATATTTTGTTCTGCCAGAAGAGGCCAGGACACAGGGCTGAGAGAGGACATCAGAGATGTGGAGAACCTCTGTGACTTCTGAAAAGGTAAGCAAGGTTCCCAAACAGAAAATTATTGAGTGCACAGAGGAAAAAATCCCTTTTGTGAACCCTATTTGAATATTACAAAATTGCAGTAATGCCAGGAAATGGGGGAAAAAAGAACCACCTTGGAAGTCAATGAGGAGCAATACAGAATAGTACAATGCTGATATAATTACTATTTCAAACATGACTTCTGGCGGGAGGCAGATAAAAGCTTTCTTCTTTTTTCCTCCTGGTAGAATAGGACTGCTACCACCCTGGCGAGCAGTTACATTGAAATACCATGTTCCCACTCAAAGTCTTGTCACCTGAAGAAGATGGCAGTTCTGTGCAGGAAGTCTCCTTGGTTTCCTCCCTGTAGAGAGGGCAGACAAAAATGTTTGAAAAGAGAAGATTTTTCACTAGAGGTAGGGCATGGTCCTTCAGGTGACTGCTGAGATGTGTTTGTGCAGCTGCAGCCAGAGCACCTCAGAAGGTACCACAATACAGCAGAAGAGAGTTGCCCAGTTCCACAGGAGTCCTGCAGCCTTTGCCCCTGGGCCCAGCTGCACCCTGAGGTGCTGTGAGGTATGTGTTGGCAGGCTTTCAGCTGCAGAGACCTGAACCCCAAGGAACAGTTCAGGAGTTTTGTGTCTGTGGCGTGTCAAGCACATTTCTTTATCCAGCTCCTGCAGGTGTATGGGCATTCAATTAAAGCCAGAAGAAAAATGGCTTGGTATTGAGCAGATATATGATCTCTTTGTGCCTTCACCTTTACCTAGGGGAAAGTCCTATTAAATTCAGTAAAAATTTGCACAAACTGAGATTTTAGGAATGAATAAGAATATGGATTAAAATTGCTTTTCTGTGATTATTTATGACAGTACTTTTTATATACTAGACAAGTTACAAACCCATTGAGATGATAGTGAGAAATTCACTTGATGAAAAAAACCCCTGGATTGCATTTAGAGAGACATACAATAACCTAAACAACTACTCCAAAGTTGTCATCTGTACTTGCTTCTCTTGGCCTGTCTGTAAGGATCTGCCAACCCATAACCAGCAAGCTGAGAGCCAGTAGGGAATACAGAGATTTTCTTCCTCATTGGAATCGATGCTTCCTTTACCTTATCATGAATTACTGTCAATAGCTGATTTTACCAAGTTTGCCAAGGCTCACAGCTGTTGTATGTTCTTACAGCTTCCCTTGTATCTTGTATTTCTTTAGGTTGGTTGCTTTTAATGATTAATTTTAATTCTTTAGGTTGGTAGCTGTCTTTGAACAGATGTTTTAAGGTACCTATAAGTAGATTTTACTTATTCTTGGTTTTTGCATAATGCAGGAGCTAGTATGTGACAGGGGCTGTTTCTCTGGCACAGTTGCACTGCTTCCACTTTACTACCATCTTTTATCAATAAAAATCCTTTTGATTGTTTCTTTGCCAGGGAAGCAGAAAATTCCCCTTTTGAGCCATCGATGGTATTACTGGATGTGGGCAATGCCTAGCTTTCACTTTTGCTTTCATTTTTTTAATAAGAGATTTTCCTTTCTCATATCAACAGGAATAAGTGCTGATAACAGATAAATAGAGCACGGGTTAAATTCCACAACTGAGGTTAATGTTTGTACTTTTACAAATGTTGCCTGTACTAACTGCACTTGAACTCCCTATCTTTTTTCCACCTTCAATCATTAGGCGATGTCGCCTCTGTTGTAAGACTGGAATTCACTAAAATAATATGGCACGAATCCAAGTGCCCTTCACCTATTATTCTCTCATCTGCAATTTCTCTCCCCTTGGACATACCAATTCTTCAAACACTGGCCCAATAGCAGGACTTAGTACCTGCATCAGCAATTAGAAAACAAACACAAAACCCAGAGGAAACAACCCCATAATTTGCTGCCATTAGAAGATCTAAATGAGAAAGCTGCTACACACACTGTGCTCTTAATGAGATGTTGGCATCATGTGATTTTTAAAGCACTATATTTGCAGTGTTAACCACTAATTGGTCACTGGAAAAAGGTGGCATCCTTCAGGATGTCCCATTATCCTAGTGGATATCCTATCCTACAAAACCTATGGGTATGTACTTCTGAGTGGAAAACATGCTAATGAATTGATTCAAGCCAACCAAATCAGTCCCTTTCAAACTCTCAGAGACTTCTGAATAAAGATCTAACACCCACGCAATGTGGATCATCCTCAAAAGTCTTCATTCTGTGCCATGAAAATTCAGGGAAGTTTTCTCTGCTGTCTCTCACGGAAACAGGCTCAAACATGTTATCCTGCCCACGGTGATGGCAGCATCAAAACTGGCAGATTTTATGTTCATTGCAGGAACATAATTGTCAACCACTTGATATCTGAGAAAGTTGAGCAGAGAATGTTCTCCATTGTTATACATAATAAAAAGTAATAAACAAAAATGATATTTTCATAGCCTTTGAATAAAAAAATATTAAAACCTTTTATTCAGGAGAAACTCACATAGATATACTTTGACTAAAGATTAGAAATACGTGGGATAAATACCTTTTTAAAGGTCAATACATTTGCCCAATATATATTCTCATAATTGTTTTTCTAACTCAAAGCAGGTGTAACTTGTATAAATGTGAAGACATTTGTGAAATAAACACAAGATTGTTTTCCTACTGACAGTGATTGTAGATGCCACTGAATAGAAAAGACTCAAATGATTTTTCTTTGTAGATATCATTCTGTTTATGCAAATACTTACATTCTGGTTTTAATTTTATGTTTTATACTAATAGGTAATGAAAGAATGGTGTACAATAATGAAGTAGTCACAGAGCTAACAGAGACTTTCCTTAACCTTCTTCAGAACCATCTCCTAGATGAAATCTTGTCTTTAAGTTAAGGGCAAAGATAAGGAAGTTAAAGCCAAACCTCTAATCCAGATTGCCTCTGGAACAATGCTTTACATGCCCCTTTTTCTTTTTGCATGCTTATACTGCTTATAGCAGGCAAGGGAAAGAACAATGTGAAATATTGCAGCCTGTGACTGGTAAATGCGTGCACATGGTCTGTGCCAGTCATATTTCAATTATAAGAGGGATGCAATAGTCTTGGTGCCAAAGCATTGACTCTACACATCACAGCAAGGTTATGTTAACTTGATTGATCTTATTTGATGAGCTGCATTAATATTACAAGCTTCTGGACCTCATTTGCATTAGATGTAACAAGGAGAGCAAAAAGTCACAGTAAGAAACATTTTTCAGTATAAGGGAAGGAGTATGTGAACACACAAATCAGTAGGGTCACTGCCTTTCTGGGGCATTTTGGCCATCTACTTCAGAAGTGATCAGAGTTAAATAAATAACAAAAGTGATGAGGCGCAAAGGCTGCATGCAAATAATACCCATTTCCCTAATGAATTGCCCGCTGTCAGTCCTGGAATGTGTTAACAGCACAAGCTGTAACAGAAACAAGAGAAACTTCTTTTTTTCAGTGACGTGTAGAGCTGCCAAACTTATTATCATATCACAGACATTCCCCACGAGTTGTGTATATCCTGCATGCTTGTGCTTTCTTATCACTGAACATAAGAGTCTATATTGCACTACATATTGCTCAGCTGCTTCCCTTTCATGGAGGCTCATTTATCATGTATTTTGGCTTGTGCAAGGATGAGATTAACGGCCTTCTAGTTGCTGCCTGATTCACTCCTACTTTTCATAACTTCTCATATAGTCAGCTGTATTTATTCTTAATGGGTGTATTAATTATGCTTAATCACCTTGTTTAGCTGGGAGAAATACAGGACTCCCTGACCATACATTTTTGATCACTGTTCTCCATAAAAGCCAAACACTATCAGAAAAGGATTCCCACTCCCCATATTCAACAATGCTATCCTATTTCTTCTGTCCCATCCTTTCCCAAAGCTGTATATCTTTAAATTTTCCTCAGTGTATTTTCTGTATGCAGTTGGGTTTTGGTCACTGCTTCATCAGGCACAGATGAAGGCTCTTTCTAAGCTTCACCTTCTATCCTTCCCTTGTTTTCCTGATGCAGCCTAAGTAATTCATCTAATAGTTATTTGACCCACAGCTGTATGCTGTGGTAATACTGAAGTAGGAATGAACATGTAGGGTATATTCACTCTATGCACATTTTTAATCCATGTAAGCAAAATGTAGAGCACTGTTTGTTCCTGTAATATGTTGATGAGGAGCAGTAAACTCAGCCAACAGGGGTAAAATTTCTCTGAAATTGTTACTTTGTCCAGAGGTTTTCCTTTTCTCAATGGATTTAAATACTGCACCACAGTTATGTTGCTGCCAAATATAAGACTTTTCATCAAAGCTGAAAGAGAAATATTCCAAGGTGGAATCCAATTTTTTCCTTCCTATGCATGTATGTTGTTCTATCTATTGCTATTTCTCTGAGAGAGCAGCCAGAGGATAAAATGAAGAGCATCTTCCTTCAGTGGTGCAAAAAGCCTGTATTTCAGCACTAGAGGTCTGTCTCCTGGCAGGCACTGCCTAGAGCTTTACTCTTCTGGGGCACTTTGTTTTGCTTTCTATTCTTACGCTCTACCAGACTCTTGCCTGGAACCAGTGCCTCAAGATGTTTCCCTTCTGGACACTGCTTCTGCCCTCCCCCACACTAACTGCATGTTGAACTCTGCCAGTTCCTGTTTTAAGAATGCAATGTTCTTGAGAGCTGACAAAAATATAATTTGCAGTGGCATTTCATTGAGTTACCCAGCTTTCCAAGGGTCAGGGTAACAGCCTGCAACAATGCGGCCTGCAAAAGAAAAGTCAATAAGTTGCTTTTCAAAATCAGTAATGCACAAATAGCAAGTCACTCTCCTCTGCCTTGCTTCTGCTCCGTCTCTAAAACTTTGAGTTCCCATCTGTCAGTATTTTCTCTGGGACATCTTGTGTCTCAATGTGATCTTCTGTGCCATTTTCTTTGACAACATTCACCAGAAGTGTCTTCAGCATTTAAGGCAACCTGAGGTGAACGAGATCTCCTCTATTTTATTTACACTCCATGTTCTTTGAAGAAATCTCTGGTTGTCTCTTTTCATAAGAAAAGACATATGCAGCAAACAGCAGATAGCCCTAAGCCTGCTTCATTCATGTCCATATTTGCCTGGATGTCAGATAATCAGTTTAATAAAGCCCAAGATGTTAACTTCAATGCAATTTAAATGCCTAAACCCAAAATGTTTATTTTAAAAGCCTAACCTTCAGTTGTAGTATATTTTAAACTTGTAGGCTAATTAATCACCTGGATAAGAGCTTTTAAAAGACATAAATCTGGAACACCTGAAGACATTATTATGTCCATAGGTCTGGGATTAGGGCTGTGGCATAGTGAGCTTTTTAATGCCCTGCATCCATTCCCATCACCCTTTGAAACACACTGTCTGAGCAACATATGGTTAAAAGAACAGTCCAAGACAGGGCCATGCTTCTATTTCAAAATCTTCAGGGCATATTGTATGGACTGCAGTTACCCTGTATCTGTGTCCTTGAACTCTCAGCTACTGGTTCCTGGCCTTCAGCTGAGGAGCATTTTGGATTGACTGGATTAGTCCTCCCGGCCTCCTCCAATGCCAAGTCACACAGGTTAGGTTAAGTCATTTTGGTAATGGTTAAACTTTGTAGTGAAATATATTAAAGTATTTTCCTGCATTCATCCTCTGCTTCTCATCACTTTGAAACACTAGGAATTTACTGTCTGGAGCAGCTGTGACATATTTTCTTCTTGAACAGCTACAGCTGTTTCCCAAGCAAACTGAGGAGCTTGGCACTGACGGCCCTGTACTTTTCCATTCATACTGCCTTTGAAGAGAAGGTCAGATTCTCTTAATAAGGGCCTCTAGCCCTCTGAGGGCTGAGAGACTTCCTTTTTTCCTACTGGAGAAAAGGCATCCTGGCTTAGATGCGTGGCTGAACAACAGGTGTAGTTTTTTGAGGATCTGGTCTCAATCCCAGGTCCTAAATACTGATGTGCAGATCAGAGTTGCTTCTGGTTTAAGTCACTTGACGTCAACTCTTCTTGCCCTATCACTGATAAAATTCAAGCAGCTTCTTTGGTAAAACCAGCTCTGGGAAACAGCCACAGTCTGTGCAAGCACCAGAAAAATCATGGAATTGGCCCCCAGGACAACTGTGGCCATCGCTGTACCTAATGGATTGCTGCTGTAACCTTGTAGAGGTCTGCTCATAAACCAATGGGGTGGTTGCGAGTGGGTATGCATCACTAGGAACAGAGTTTTATACCTGGGGTC
Organism: Promerops cafer; assembly: GCA_013398275.1. Lineage (NCBI taxonomy): Eukaryota > Metazoa > Chordata > Aves > Passeriformes > Nectariniidae > Promerops > Promerops cafer. The sequence continues at coordinate 3,046,811 of VZSE01014783.1, read as the reverse complement.
TGTACTCAGCACAGTTTGCACAGGAGATTTTTGCCAGTAGCTCCCTGAAAACTCCCCAGGAACATGCTCAGGGAACGGGGCAGTGCAATGATGGCCAGGAGGACATGGGTAACGTTGGCACAACAGCCCTGGATGCGCTACAAAGGAATATCTGAGTCTGCTACAGCCTTTCATGTGAATAATTGATTCTCTCTGTCACCCCTTCTAACCCAGGAGAAGCAAAAAAAAGCCAGAGGAGACTAATATTCCTGAGCATTTTTCAAAAATAAAAGATGGTGGCTAATAATTACCTCAGTCTCAGCTTAGGAGTAAAATAACAGTAATGAAATGAGCTGGAGACAGAATTAAGCATTATGCCTAAAAAGCAACAGTTGGGAAAGAGTAACAGGGGCTTTATACCATCATCATAATCAAGTTGAATGAATGCACATTAGCCATCACATTGATGTTAATAAGAAGTGAATTCTTTTTTTCTGGATGTAGATTAACAAATGAACCCTATGCATTAGTAGTAGTGGAAATACTTTGTCTAAACCACAGAAAATCAGAAACTGTTGTTCTCTAGCACCCTTCCTCATGAAGAAACTCAGCTGCAAATATTTTTCAGCCAGCATGAGGCAAGGCTGCATGTAGGGCAGATCCCAGAATTATCCAGCCCTCTAGCAGCATTTGCAGACTGACACAGCAGCCAGCTGCCCATCCAGCTCTCCCGAGGCTTGGCAAGACTTACAAAAACCCTGGTCGCTTGGAAAGTGTGGGTTACAGTAGCAGGGGATGGTAGAGCTCTGCAAGAGAAGTTACAAGTATTTCATCCCACAGGGGTGTAAATCTCTCTCCTCAGGGGCTGCCCTACCTGCTTTGGGACTGCAGCCAGCTGGATATTGCATAGCTGCACTCCTGTCAGGGCCTGGGTGCTAGGCCTCTTTCCAAAGCCTGGCAATTAAACCAGGAAAACATTCAGCTGAGGGTTAATTTAAAGCCTTAACTGTAGGACTAACCAGAACAGGAAATTCCATCATTTAGCAAGAGTGGTAATGGTTCTTTGCCCTACAACGAAGGGAGAAGCATGGAACAAAATCTAACACTGTCAATAATCAAGATTCACCTTCGTAGGTATTTTACTGGATAATTTCAACCCAGTCATAAAGAAAAAGGAACAAAGAAGCCTTTTTTGTCCCCCCACCAAGAAATGGCTGCTCATCTGATGAACACTGTGGGCTCTCACTGAGCTCTCCTGCAGGATGGTGCTCACCAGCACTCAGGGTGTGACAGTCCCCTGCTAGCTGTGCTGCTTGGAGCAAGGACTGTGCGAGAGCAAGGATGTCCTTGGAAAACAGCCTCTGTCACGACATGACAGCCCGCAGGTGTGGTCGGGATGAGCTGTTCTCACTGCAGGGAAAAGCTCCAAAGGGATTGCTACTGGATGTTGTACATCTCTGACACGGTTTCAGTGCAATCCTTCACCACGTGGAAAACTTGAAGATGTTGCTTAATCAGTTCATTAATTTTTGTGGTTTCTTTTGGCTTGTGAAGAGGCAGGGAGTGAATGTAACTTGTCTGTACATCTGTAGTCCATGACAGACCTGTTGAACTTTCCTTTGAACATTGCTTTTCTACATACAAATATCCCTAGAGGAAGAGAAACCGAAGCGTATTTTTTCCCAGGATGTGTCTTTACTAAGGCTAATGGGCTGTTTTCTTAAGCTCTTTGTCCCACCGAACATTTAAGTGCTTTATTCAGACTATTTCATTCAATCTCCTCTAGCAGCAGGCAGTTTTGCTAAACAGCCAGGGAAGGCTTTGAGAAGGAAGAAGGTAGTTAGTGTAGGTAGTAGCAAAAGGTAGGTGGAAGCTACTCCTACTTTCTATTTTTTTTCCATCTGCTCTTTGTTCCCTTCTCAGTCTGCTATTTGGGCAGAGCTTGATATGAAGAGTGTGTGGTGGAGGGAAGAGGGAAAAGCAAGGGCCCTTGCCTTTGCCCTGGTTACTCCTTCTGGATTGCTGACTGCTCACCTGAGCTCAGCCATTCTGTGAAATATCAGAAGGCCTGACCAGTTTTATGATGTGTTTTGCAAGACAGTGATGTGACACGGATGCTGATGTCTAGAAGAGGATCTAAATGTGAGTCTTTATGGCAGCTTAGAAAGCTCATGAGCACTCAAGCTCTCAAGCTCCAGCCTTTGCAGTGTTTCTTGCTGGAAAGCTGAGGTTGTTGCTCGGACTGTCAGCTGATGTCTGTGAACCCTTTTCTTTAGTGCCTATTTCTCTCTATGAAACATGAAAGTGGGCTTAGGACCAGGGGTCACTGGGCAGCAGGATGGTTAAGATGTTGAACCAAATGCACAATTAGAAATTAAAGGTATATTTATTTCCTCTGTACAGTACTGTCTGCAATCTGGCAAGTGCAATTAGCTCTTGTCTCAGTCTCTATAGATACGTAATGCTTTTTGTTTACTGAAATCCTTCTATAAGGGCTTGCGTGTTCGAGGACTCATCAAAAAATCTGCCAGGGTGACTGCTCTGTGTTTCTAATCCCTTAACCATTTATTTACAAACATCAGCTGGCTGTCTATGCTGTGCAAATTAGTCAATAAGAGGAGAATTTAACAAAAGGCAAATGAAAGAGGATTCAATTTTAACTACTTGTTTTTCAGTTTCTAAGAAACTACACATAGATACCCATTTTTGTGGAATTTACATCCCTTAGAATTTATTACCAAGTTCTTAATTTTCCTTTTTGAGATACTTGCTCTGTCTAGCTGTCAGAGTCCAAAGCAGTCAGAGTCTAAAGGCAGGGTGAGACAAAAATACCCGTTCCATACTTGGGGATATCTTGAGTAAAAAAACTTCATTAATTCAATGAAGTAATCATCAGTAATACAATTCTAGTTCTAAAGCCCTTCATTTCTGTGGAAGGTTTCAGCTGTACACTCTCATTTATGCACCTTAGTAAGCATGCCTAGTTAAACCTCACCCTATTTTGTGTGGGAAATGGGAGCACAGATCTGAGTGCCTTCTGCTGAACAGCAGGCACACCTGCAAATCTCTACAGAGTCAGGACCCCCACCATCTAACTGATACTGTACTACACTGTTCAGTGTTACTGGTGTATACATATTGTTCTTAAATTAAATTCAATTCAAACATCATCCGTATACAAGCTCTTCTGTCATATTTTAGAGGTAACTACCAGTTTGTTATTTAAATTTGTTTAAATACAGATGTACATAAAAATAATTTTTATCCTGAAGAAAAAGAAATACTAGAAGCAATTGATTTTCACAAATGGCTTGATTTTGGTTGATACCAGTTTGAGGTACCAGGCTTTAATGGATATGAGCATGGACTGTGAAAAGATGCTTCAGTATATTTCAAAAGGTGCAGGTTTTAGAAAACTCAAACAGTAGTAACTTGAAAATAGTAGCCTATAATATTCTGTAGTAGAATTCTGTAATTGCTACATGTTTTTGGGCTATTTTTTCTAGAATGCTGTAGTGTTTTTATAAGATTGTTTAGACAGATGTTCTTCCTCTTTTGTATAAGAGCTATTTGCACTTCTGGGGCTCAGAGATGTTCCTTCTGATGTTGAACTGACATCTGGTCTCTCTGTGGCAGGATGTCTGCAGGTAGAATTGCTGTAGAAATACATCTGTTAGATAATTTAGGTACACTAAGTTTTAGAGTTGTGGCAGACAACATATTTATAAGCTCACAAATCCTGACTGGTATTAAATACACATCCTACTGAGTGTGAGAATTTAGGGACTTTTCAGGTCAGAGTTTTCTCTTAGATGTTTCTGCTGCATCCTGAAAGTACAAGGACAGATTAATTTAATCATTAACATTTAGTTCTTGAGAATCTGAACAGTTTTCTAGGAGACTCAAGTCAAAGACAAAATGGAGAACTCCTGAGCCAGAGGGAGCAGTATTAGAGGTACTTACAATTGCCTGGCTGTGAGACTACTTGCTCCAGGGTTGTTGGTGATTTTGTAGGGATGGATGAGCATGGGAAAGGTCACAACAGTGCTTATCCTCACTGCACTGTCCTACTAGGATGACACAGTGAGATAATGGGATGAACTTCTATTGGTTCAGAGAATGTTTTTGTGTTTGAATCAGAGAGTCTCACAAATACTGATCTGGTTATCTTTGGTGTCTGCAGACCATTGGAAGAAGTATTTTCACTTTTCCAGATATTACAATTTCTCCCTACAGAATATGCCTCTTTCCAAAATGTGGGGCTTTCGTACTTCTGTCCAGGATTTCAACAAGGAAAACATTTGTGTGTGTACACTATGTCATTCATGTGCCATAAATCCAACTTCTGGATATGTCAGATTTACTGTGCATAGAGACATTAGAGTCATTTAGAGTCAACCTGATCATGTTTAGTTCTTATCTGCTTCAACCAGGATACCAGATATCCAGAAAAATAGCCCAGGTCCTCCTCTTACATCCAAACATGTCCAGAGTAACGCAGACATACTGCAGCCAGATAAAGAGTTAGACTGTGGCTCACCCATGAAAGAAACCATGTGGTTTCCTCATGCTTTTTGAACCTCTTTAGATGGACTTCCTGCAGTCAGAGATGAGAAATAATGCCATGTTTTTCTGCGTGGACTGATGCTGCTAGCCTTCCAAAGCAAACGAGGCCAATGTATCCTACATTCCAGCAGGAGAAGGAATCTCCTTAACTGGTGTGGAAGGGCTTGCTCCTCTGTAGTCTCAGTCCTTTGGGTCATACACTCCCATCCCAGCTAGGCCAGGTGTGAAGCTGCCTCAGTCTCTTTCAGATGGTTATTTGCTCAAAACATGAAACCTGTTGCAATAATTTGTCCTTCCCTTTTGCAACTAGGAGTTTCTGTTTAAGCTATGTCATTTTAAGAAAAAGTAGGAGAGATGGAAGAAATCTAGCTGCCAGTAGAAAGAAAATATATTGAATTATCCAATGTGTAATGGGAAATGCTGTTGGAAAAATAAGGTGCATGTCTCTCACAACCTAAGAATCTGCCTCATCCAGAATAGGATGTTTGATAAGCAGCTCTCTGTTTACAGTTTTGCTGTCACAGCCAAATTACCTATTCATGATGCTGGGACTACCTTCAGTGGGATAGCTCCTACAGAATTCCTGTGCTTACTAGGTTTGCTGGTGTTTGTAATTCCAAATTTGAATGTACAACTGGGTAGAAAGCTGTCTTTCTACCTCAAAGCACTGAATGCTAATTATATATGAAGCTACTTGCAAATGGGTTCTGTATTCATTGGCCAGTTTTCATTGTGGAACCTCATTATTTCAAGCTATATAATTGTCCTCTAATAGGAATTCTTATACTGGATCTTGTTTCCTTCATGTAAATTTCCATAGGTGAACCATTTTAAGGCACTACTTCAGCTGCAAGACATGGCAAATGACATAGTGCTGTTTAAAGCCAGTGTTTCTCAAGGACAGAAAATCCTTTATTTTGAATCATCCCTAGTCAATCAGCTAAGAGCTGATTTGTAAAGTAAGATTTGTCCTAATCCAATAGTGTCTCCAAAGAGTTAAATGCATTCCTCTGGAGCAATGCTGCTGAGACAAATTAGATATTCCAAGCAGAACCAGGTTCATTGTGTAGTTTGCACATGTGAGACAGTGCTATTCATGGAGTTTTTATCAAGAAAAGATACTGAACTTGTCAGAAAATAGTATGTATTGGCCTAAATTGTGCAATTCTCATTCATGCTTGTGAACATTTGTACAAATAGACCCATTGACTTCACGATGAAAGTGCTTCATTATGATCATTCCTATTTCAGTGATCTTTATGTGATTTGAAATAATAAAGTACCACAGGCCCATTGACTTCAGTGATACTACTTGGTCCACCAACATGAGTAAGGGCTGTGCAATGTAGTTAAAAGGATCTTAATAACAAAACCTCTGTTATCAAGCTAAATATAACCCCCACCACAACCCTGCCATAGAATAGTCACAAAACTGCCTGGGCACAAGCTCCCCTGTCCCCACACATACACACACATCCCCCTCCAGTTTTTCTTTCGGAACAAAACCAGCTGTAACTAGAGTCTGAGTTTTACAAATTGAAAGGAGCTGGTAGCAAAAAGAACAAAAGTGCTAGTGTGCAGAAGCCACCCTGCAAAGAATGTTGGCAGGAGAGGAAGCCAGGCCCTTCCACTGCTGTAACCTTAAACTATCATTTGTTGATGTTGGTGTAGTTCTAATAAGAGAGGAAATGAGAACACAAGAAAAAGGGAGATGGAGAACTTGAGACCTTTTGGAGACTAGGCTTTTCACATTTTTATGTAGCCTGGTAAGCAGAAGGAACTCTTTATTGAGTGATAAAAGCATCCACTGCACAATTTAGCCGTACGCTTATGTGAGTGGGATAGTGCCATAATCTTCAGGCTTTTCATTTTACAGGAGTGAAACCAGTAAAGAAAAAATGCTTTGTTGCTCAGGTCTGAAGTGCAGACAGATATGGGATTGTGGCTCCAGTTTCAGAGAGAGCTGATGTTTCTCCACTGAGGAAGCTATTTAGCTATCAGATCAAGTGGTGTGATCTGGAGCACAGCAGTGCATTGCTCCAGTGTCAAAATACTGTGAAGTTTAGTGTCTCTATGGACACTGGAAAGAGTCTTGGTTAAAAAAAGCCCCATTTTAGTAGCAGTGCTGCTGCTTAGGGAGCTGCAAAGCCTGATGTATGGATTAATCTGTAGTTTTGGGCTGAAGGGCTGTTTTTATTTGCAGAAGAAAAAAAAATTCTTTAAGCATCCTCTATTATGTGAAGAAAACAAACTAGTATCCATAAGCAGTCACCTTCTACCTGAGGATCTCTAAGCACCTCAGAAATAGGCAGTGTTCTTACACCCATTTGATAAACAAATTGTGACCAACAGAAGTTGTGGTAAAGCCATGCCTAGCACCCACATGTGCTGGCTCGCTCTCTCTGACCCCAGAATAAACCAGTAAAAGGAGTTTTCTATGTCACTTTTACAGCTGCCTTTGACCTTGAGTGCTTGAGGTTGAAATCACAGTAGCAGAGAAGTCAACAGCAATTTTGTCCCTCAATGTATTGTCCCAGTTAAATAGTAGATATTGTAATAAAAATATTTCACAGTCATCAACCCTATATGAATTATCAGCAGCTGTCAGCTTTTATAGTGAAAAATATAGGTCAATAAGAGACATGGTATCTTTTAAAGTTATAATGCTATAAGGATGAAAAATCCAGTCTATTCCAAGGGTTAAACCCAAGCTTCTTCTCTAAAGTTTCTATGGCAACTAGATGCAATCTATAGTGATATTGTAGCTAATGAAATGTTTCTTCCAGACCAACAGGGCAACATGTAGCATTCAGTAATGAGGAATGTCTTTGGGGAAAGAACAGTGGCATAAAAGATGCCTTCTAGCAAACTATATTGGATGATAAAAGCCTGCAGTAAAGTGTGTCCTGAAGTCCAAATTCCCTTCTGTTTATTCACAGTGCTTCCTTCATATCTGCTCTGATAATGAGAAACACTGGTAATAAGAACAGTACTTGAGGAGGAAGAGAGTAAGGAGAGAAAATATATTTGATCACTTCTTTAACTGAACCATAAAAAAGAAAAAATAAATAAAAGCTTGTAAAGAAGATCTTTTGTGTGTTTGAAAGAGGTTTACTTTTCTTTATGAGTGGAATAGCTAAACGTTGACAGCATGCTGTATCATATCTCTATGTGCTCGTATATGAATCGTGTGGGTACAGATTAAATCTCTCTCCTCGTCTTGACTTCTCAGAAGCTGAAATCTATATTAGCCTCAGTGCAAACCCCAAACCACATAGTTTTCAGCTGTATTCAGCCCATCTCATAACAGAGAAATCAGATGAAAGATGTGAAAGCCATGCATGTGTATCTGAGAACTGGAGGCAGCAACTCAGACACAACACTCTGCACCTGAGTGGTGACACAAACTCCCCTTGTGCCCTCTGGTCCCTCATGGCAGGGGTTGGCCATGCTGCCAAGACCTTCTGCTTCTGGGAAGCAGCTCCTTCCCTGTGCCCAGGGCCAGAGCTCCTCCCCAGCAGAGGAGGGAGGAAAGGCAGGCCAGGGCAGGGTGTAGGAGCTGTCTTGTGGCTTTGTGGTCTGCATGGGAAGGCCTCTTCCCTCCCCTGCTCTGCAGGCTGCTTAGACACTTGTGCAAGGCTGCAGCTTTGTCCTTGCAGGCCCTCCAAACTTGCAAGAAATCTAACAAACCTGTAAATAAATATGACCACACATACCTGATTTTAGACGTTCGCGTTTCTGAGTTTCTATAAATGTTTTCCTACACGCAGGCCTTGAAGAACTGAATGAATTCTGTTATTGAATATAATTGATATTATTGGGAGGTATCCAGACCTAATAGATACTCCTCAGACTGTCTCCTTTCAGTGCAGATAGTTCTTCTATGTGTGCTATGTTTATGTTGTATGTGATATATCTGCTCTGCTGTAGTAATTCTGCTGTTGTAGCTATGGCAGTCAAAGAACAGAAAGAAAGCAAACAGGGCCTCCAACACAGAAATCCTTCTTCAGGGTCTGGAAAATAGCTTAGATGCTAAACTGCTTTCTGCTTCTTCCAGTGCTGTAAATGGATTCAGTAAGGAGAAACATACATTTTCTTTCCACTTGCCTGGCCTTGCTTCAGACACATAAACAGAAGAAGAGAGTAAAATGGGTTACATACAACACAAATTCTTACCCTGGACAGAGAAATGGGTGCTATTTTAGCAGGGGAGTTTCAGAAATGCACTGAATATGGCAGTGAGAAGCAGCTTGTGCTCAACACCAACACACTGAGGAGCTGTAGGACACGGTGCTGTAGTTTCTTAGCCACAAGGTAGATGCTTTGTTAGGCCTTGGGTTTTTGGTTTTGTTTTGCAGAGCACTGCTGAACAGTGAGAAGGCTATGTCCTTTTAGCTGGACCTGTCAAGGATCTTCATGTCCATGTGGCATTGGCTGTTTTCATTTATGTATCTGCATTTGAAGACTTTTAGCAAATCTAGTTCTAAATGTATAAACTGGTTTAAAAAAGCCCTCACAAATGTATTCCTGCCTATGCATTATTAAAATACAGTAGAATAGACTAAACTCATCTCTAGTGGTGTGCTGGGTAAGAAACAGTGCATCCTTAGGCAAAATTACCAAGAATTTTTTTTACTTTCCTGTTCTTGAAGTGGCATTTACAGCCACAGGAAATATAGAACAAGGTACCTTAAAACATCCTCCTAAACTTTATACAGTCATTTAAAGTGAAGCACAGTAGTAATTTATTTCCAAAAGGTTGAACTTCGTAAAAATTTTTGTCACTCAGGGAAGCTTTCCCTCTCCTTAGCCAGGTTGCATTAAAATGTTTAACGCCTCTTCTCTGAAAGGCCTCATGCCCCCTGTCTCTCTTCTTTTCTTCACTCATACCAAATACTTTCATGGTTAAGGTATTGATAGTTAAAGCACTGTTAGGTCCAGAAACTTTTTCTTCATGTACAGGGATGATATTTGCCATTGTTTTAGCAGCTGCCTAAAAAAAGTCCTACAGTATTAAACAGAAGCACTCTGTTCTCAGCTTTGTCCTTATTTTGGAAACTGTTTGGATCACGAAAATAAAAACAAAACTGCAGGCAGGAATTTATATGCCTGAGAGAAGGATTCTAAGGCCTCATTTTTACAGCCTTCAGTTTTGTGAAATATAACATCTTAATACAGATCTTTTGCTATTATCTATCTGAGGTTCAGAATAGAATTTCTGCTTTAGATTTTACCCCTGTGAAGAACAAAACAATCAGGATCCATCAGGATCACAATAAAATCTTGTGTCATCAAAATTCAATGAACCGTTCATGGGCAGTGAGAGTGCTTTAGTAGGACAGACAGTCATTTTGGTGGTCAGGGTATTGCACGTGTCAGCATGGCAGCTGCTGTGCTATGAAAAGATCACTGTGCATAGAGCTGAGACACAAATAAAGCTGGCCAGGAAACATGCTAACTTTGCTATGGCCAAAGAAATTAGATTCTTCTGCAAAAGTAAGTCAACTTTGTGATGAGTATATGTTTTGCATTTTTTATTAATTTCATGTGAGCTTCATTAGACAACCAGCTTATAAATACACTCACTTTTTTGAGAACAGTCTCAGAATAATCAATGTGTATGAGCACTGATCAGTTATCTGATGAGATGGGTTATGACTTTGCCTTACAAAGTGTTAGGAAACTGAAGATACTGAATATGCCCATCCAGAACATCTCAGGCAATAGACTGAACTTGCTGAGACCCTGTCCTGACTTCCAGCCCCGTGTTTGCCCTGGTGCTCATGTGGTTGCAGAACAAATTGTTCCAGAGAAGTGATGAAAACTCATCCTACAGGAAAAGTCATGGTTAAAGTCATTAGTTCATGGTTAGATCAGCTTTCTGGTCAAGCTGATCAAGGCTAGGAACACACAAACAGGAACAAGGGGGAAAGAGGTGGATTTAAGTTGTCCTTGAGGCACTCTCTGGGATTGCTTTTGCATTCCATTGGTAAAATTCCTGAGAAGGGTGTTGGAAGACCAAACCTGTTGGTGTGTGTATATTCAGTGAAATTTGTTGCTTTCAAGAGGAAGGGTCCCGGAAAGCCCTGATCTACCTTTGCCCACTAGGTAGACGAGGTAAGCAGATCTGCATGTATAGCTCTCACTTGCCTTGCTCACAGTAATTTGGCTGGTACAGAGCCACAAACGATTCCCATGGTGAGTGGATTTAATTCCTTCTTGGATTTCTACAGCGTAGAAAACAGAAAACTCCCTGCTGAATGTCTGCCCTTCCCAGCTTTTCACAAGTCATTTTTGTTCCGTACCTGAAGAAAATGCGGTCCCTCACCGTGCCGAGCCAGTACCAAACAGCACACACAGGATCCCTGCCCCTCCCATGCCGTGGCAAACGCGCCGCATCCTGACTGCAGTTTGTGAAGTCCCACACTGCTGTTGCAAGTGACCTGTCCTTGCTCTCTCTTTGTTGATGCGTTTCCTCACTGTACTGAAAGGTTCTTGACTCACAGCGTTTTTCAGCACACGACTCTCGTTCCAGTGATCAAACACTGTAATATAAAGCTCATCATTTATCAAACAGGCGCGGGGCTGAATTCAGAGCCGGTGTAATGGCTATGTAAAGATTACTGTACGTGCAGTTTTTCTGGGTCACTCTGGTTGTTTTGTGGCAGTATAATGCTTCATATGAGCTGGGCCGATTGTGGCTGGAGTGACAGCTCTAGCAATGTGACACATTAGTGTATGCTGTTTTACCACCACACCCACAAACTCAGTGTGCAGCAGATTTGATGAATGTGATGGTATAAATCCTGAGATGTCTATTAAAGCATTGCAAGCATTACAACTGGGGAAGGGTTTTTCCCAAAGCACTGGCAGGGGTGTATGTACAGGAAACTAGATTTGGATCCTGAACTTGTTCCCTAACTCAGAAGAGCTTGTGTGAGTTTTACACAGAGAGCATATTGGTCTTTTAGCAAGAACACTGCACTTTTGATGTCAGAGGTGCAAGACAAGGAACACCAAACATAACGATTCTTATCAAATACAGGGAATGTTGTCATGATAAAATACCAGTTGAGTAAGGAGGCAAGGATTATTAAAAAGAATACACTGTGCTCAGGGAGCAGGCCTCCTCTTCTTTACACACCGCTCAGTCATCATAGATACGAAGGTCAAGGCTCATCAGTATTCCCCCATCTGGACTCAGTGTCACAGCTAACAGTTGTTCTTTATGATGAAGTCTTTGCTTCCCCAAATAAATAAAACTGTCCATATCAGGCTTGTCTATTGAAAAAAAAAAAAAAGATGTGCGGGTTTGCGCAGCTCCTGACTCCACAGGAAGCTCTAAAACTGAGAATGGAGCTGGCTGAAAACCTGGGGGGTGAACAGACATGACGGGAGCAAGTGTAGTGCCACTGCTGTCTCAATGCCTGCTCCCAGTTCGGCGCGTTCCTCTCGCCAGGTAAAGCGCCCGGGGCTTTCCGAGCTCTGACGGCCCAAAGCCGTCCGCGGGGCGCTGCGGGTGCAGCCGCAGGCAGCTGGCGGCAGAAAGCTGCGGCGGGCGAGGAGCCCTCTGTGGGTGCCCCGGGCCATGCAGCCCCGAGCGGGCCAGCAGACCCGCCGAGCTGCGGCCAGCACGGACCGCCGCTGACCGCGGCAGCCTCGCCCTGCTCCAGCCCTGCGGCCAGTTACTGCGCCCATCCCGCCTTTTTACGGCATGAAACTCTACCACTCGCTGTGCACCAGCACAAACTTTCTTTCTTGAATATTCTTCTAGCACCGGTAATGTCACTAGGTGACCTAAATCCTTCATTCACTCACGTTTATTTTTAGCGAATGTCAGATAAAATAAGAGCATCACTGTGCAGGGAAGAAAAAAAACGACTGTATGAACTTCTTTGCTAGAGGTGAACGGTCTGTGTCAATTAATTAATGTCAATTTTTAATCACAAAATCGCTATAATATTTGACTGCCACTGAAGTATTTGCATTTCAAATGCAGGGGAAAAACTATAGTCTACTCTTAAATGCATTAAGTAAATAAATGCAAAGGTATACAAAACTACTTTTGAAATGTGTCATTTAAGTGTAAGATCACTGAAAACAAAGCTGCTATTCACTTATAGATGAGAAAAGAGAGACAATTCATATAATTAGGCAGTTAATTGTCATAAATGTTATTTAAATATTCCAATCATAATCACGCATATCTAAGTAAAAACTTGGAGAATATTTAGCATTCATAAACTTATTTATTCTAATATATTTATATATTCTAATACATATACATTATATGAGCATATAAATATATATAGCTCTATACACACAGCACACCCATTAACATAGAGTCATCTATTGTAGCTCTGCATGCATTGCAGATTGTTCTATAAGTCTCCTTTTCTTTCCCTTTTAGATGTATCAGGTGTGGTATAAGGCCTCTCTGCAAATGAAAGCTAACATTGTGGTTTAAAAATAAGATTCCATTCAGTCATTTTACATGTAAAACAAAAGTTATGTAGGTGTATGTAGACATATATATTTATGATTATAGTGTTCATAATGGTAGCATGGAAAGGCTGAACATCTGCCTGAATGTAGGAGAAACAGCTCTGCTGAAGTGATAAGTGAAAGCTGGCCTCAAGTACTTCCTGTATGCAAACTTTTTGCTGGCAGAATTTAATAAGTGTAAACATTTTTTCATTTTGAATGGAGCAGAAAGGAAAAGGGCCACTAATAAAATGTAATGAAGTAGAAAGATAAAGTACTTGAAATGAAATAATGGATTAGAAAATGGGTTTTAAAAGATTTTTTTCTTTCTATCAGGAATGTCACCATTAATTGCAGACAAGAATATTCACTGTGTCAGTTCCAGGTTTCCTGTAAGATCATGTCTGCAGCAATCACCATTTAATCAGTGACGCAACAAAAAGACTTTCTAGATGTTAAAGGCTAGGCTTTGCTTTACACAGGGAACAGCCTCTGCACTCTGGTTTAACACTGTGTCTGGGACCCTGGCTCTGAACCTGCTGCCCCAGAGCCTTGCAGAGTTCACATCCAGGCCTGAACTCCATGGCATTGGTCTGTCAGCCTGGGCAGAGCTTTTACTGTCCAAGTAACAGCCTCTGATTCCCCTTACTGTGTTTGCTACACATGTTCCAGTGAGACTAGACACAGGACTGGTCAGGGAGAGCAGATCAGCTTCACTGAGGTTGAAGTAGGAGCAATGTATATGGTGAAATCAATTTATAGGCACCTTTTTTTTTTCTGGGAGGAATGGTATTTTGTGAATTGGATTAGTTGCAGAAAAATGTTTTAACTTATCTATTTTTGGGGGCATTACGTAGAATTTCCTCTGCAACACTTAGCATTGCTCATGGGTAAAATAAACTCATACCCCTAAGAGAGCCATGCATAAAAATGGTCTTAAGAGTACTTGTTTGTTAAAGCCTGCTTGGACTCCATTAACTGTAGCAACTCCTGTTTGGTGTCGCTTGCCATCTGCTAGTCCTCAATTAGCCCATCCCCTGGGAGCTGAGCTGCATGGCTCTGCCCTGGCTGGCACGTGCTTATTCCCATGGCTGGTCCTCGTGACTCCCGCGAAAGCGCTCCATGCTGCACGAGCTGCCCACTCCAGCTCTTAGTGGCTCTCCAGAGACACCAAATGGATGGACTGTGTTCCAAGTGCTAGGCAGGAGCCAGTGGAGGCAGCACCTGTGCCAGGGACCCCTGGGGTATGACAGAGCAGAGAGGCTGGGTGTCCATGTGCTCCAACAGGAGCTGGGGCAGAACTGCATACTAATTTGCCACTCCTAATGGCTTTTTTGCCAGTGTCACATGTCAGAGAAGCTCCTTTGTGACCTTAATGCCACAGTCTTATAAGCCTAAATCAAGGACATTGTCTTAATAGCTTCATCTGCAGCTCAGCTGAGTGGAATTTGGATAAAGACAATAACTGAAACTTTTATGAGAAAACATTATCCTAAAGCACTGCTAGAAATATTGTCTAGAAATATTCCTTTGGGAAACCTCTCAGTGCCTGTCCAGTTCCAGAAGTGCCTTTGCAGGTAGAGAGATGGAAATGTTGCCATTAGAGGAGCACTGTCCTGCTGTAATTTGGTTGGCTTTGTCCTTCAAATGTTGCTTTTCAAAACCAGGCTATCACTGCTGCAGCCTACTAGAGATTGCTCATGGTGGAACAATTTCTTAAGCAGTAATTTGCAGCTAAAATAACCAGGCAAAGTTTAAAGACATGACCCTGAATTTTAGGAAGATAAATGAAGTTTTCCTGCTTTTTGGAACAGCAGTATAGTTTATTTTTGCCTGTAGTCCTTATGACGAGGATAACATGGCCACGCTCATAGGCAGTAACTGAGGAAGTGACCATTTATGCTGCCCAAAAAGTCTACAGCATGTGGTTATTTATTTATCCACTGCAACAATTGCTCTATAAACACAGAGTACATTCTTGGAGAGAAGCAAGTCAGGATGTCTCAGCAGGGAAGAGGGAGCCCACTGGTGTGTCCCACCCAGCAGAGGCAGCCAGCCGTTGTTCGGGGCTGTGCTGTTCTCGCACGGGGGATCTCGGCCTGGGCTAAGCACAGCCCACAAAGACATTCCTGTGCCAAAAGTCAGCCTCCCCGAGCCCAGATGGGAAACCTGAACTGAGGCAGGTGAAGCTGTCCACAAGGAAGTGTCCCATTTTCGGACTGCTGTCCATGTTAAATAAAAAGTGTGAGAAATTAAGCACAGAAAATGACACCGAAGTAAAATGGTTACTAAAAGCATACAAATTCCATTAAGCACCAGCAGCACTGAGTTCAGTAAATAGAAAAGGTCATCTTTCTGTCTCTGCCTCATTCCCAACTGCAGCATGACTCAGAAGAACAAACAATTGAATAGGTTTTGTTAGATGCTTGCATGCATTCTGGGGTTTTTATTACTTGAAATTTCATTTGGTTTCCTGATTGTACCACAATCCAAAAAAAAACCAACTTAAAAAAAATCAGTTGTAAACCAAATAATTTTTTGCATATGTTTAACAATCAAGTGTCCTGATTTCAGAAAGATTTCAGCCACCGATCATTTTATTACATGTCCATGCTTTAAGACAAAAAGGGAAGGGAGAAGTGAGAAGAAAATCCATCTTAGATTTGTACATGGATTGAGAGGTTGAAAGCGCATACACAGCAGGCGTGCATGTGTTTTACAGATAGCCATATCAGTGGTAATGGTTGTCATAATCTGAAGTGAAGAGGAATAAAAGGAGAGCTGGACACCACCAAAACTTCACTTAAACCATCAGATTTGGGCTGCCTCTCTCTGCAGGGCAGGCTTCTTTCCAAACATTTCCTACCCTCCAGGACAGGCAGAAAAATCTAATCCTCGTGACCTTTTTTTAAAAAAAGCAGAAGTAATGTTTGCAGCATGGTATTTGTATGCAGGGATTAGCTCTTGATCTCTTTGCTTAGTACCTTAGGGTATATTTTTAAAGTACTACACAGAATTTCGGTCTCACTCGTCAACTTCTATTGACTTTAAACCTCATGAGTCACTTTGACAATATATCCCAGAGGCTTTCTATCTTACACTGGCTTTAATTTAAATTCCCCTTCTTTTGGGGGGTTATTTCGGAATTTAGGGTTAGCTTGCATGGGAAGCTGGCTTTCAGGAGGATTTTCCTATCTTAGAGATGTTCTGCTTCCAGGTTTTCTCAGTATTATTTTATGTTCTTGTTTTCTTTGGGGGGAAAATAAAAAAGGACATTTTTGTTAGTATCTGCAATTTCTTTTACTTACTTGGTTTACTCATGCCAGCAATGGCTGCATTACCTCAATGTCAGTACACATGGCCCCCTTGTGAATGCTATTGTAACTTATGTGTAACTGTAAAAGTATGTACTTGGTAAGATCCATAGTACAACAAAGGCTAAATTCTGTAAGTAAAACCTAGCAAAGCATTTATACATTATTTTCTTTGCAGAATGGCTATTTTCTTCTCTCTTAGGAAAAAAATCCCCGTTGATTCTCCATATAAAAAATACCAATGAGTCATGTGATGTCATAAAGCTCTGTGGAAGGGATATGCTGCTCCATGGCAGCTGGATGCACATCAAGTCCTCTGCCTGGTAATCTGTTAAGGTACCCAGACTGGTGGATGGGTCATTATTTGTGGCTCTCACATAGAAATCAGTCAAACAGAGACATATACAAGGGTGAGAGAGACATTTTGCCAGTCCCTAGAAGGGTTTTCTCATAGTTCACTTCATTACTCCTCCAAAATTGTAAATAAATAAATGACATTTAGAAAGGGAGCTCAATAAGAGACAGGTCTGTGTTCTGCTAAGTATGGATGACAGCTCGAGTTACTCTTAACTCCTCTCATTCACTGGTAGCCCTAGGTGAGCTAAAAGGCATGGCAAAGAGCCAGCTTCCTCAGCTGGAGATATCCTGGGCAGTGTTAACCACCTTTGCCAGGCTGTGCCATCACGTACATCAGGGCAGAGCATCAAACAAGTGTGTTAACAAAGGGCAAAGGTAAGTATTTCCCCTGAAGTGTTTGACATAAAGTAAACAGCTGGAGCAACTGGAAGTAAATTCTGGTTTCCTCAATAGCATTCTGGTAACAATGGGAAGAGGAAGGAGAAGCCAAATAAACAGTACCACTGTTATAATTGGCACAATAGTCTGATTTCTCCTCTTGTGTCTTATGTGGTCATAAACAAGTATGCAAACAGCAACAAATACTGCCTCACTAAAGACAACTGCTCTCTGTCTGGAATTCAGGTAGCAAGATGGTGAAAATTCAGGCTGAGCATTGCTTTCAAAATAGTTTTCTACTTTGCCATGAATTATGAGCTGATCTTCCATTTTCTCAGTGTCTTTCTAATCCAATGGAGAAAACATTGCTCTAGGATTGGAAAGCATATTGAAAATATTAAACAGTTTCAATGGAATTCTTATTATTATTGGGCAGAGAACATAAACTCTCAGTCCTTCCTTAGTTCTTGCCAGGGTACAACTATGGCCTACATGACATTGCTACACATCATTATCAACAGTACTAGTTTCATTAAAAGAAATATTTTCTCTACCACCACTAGCCATTTCTTATTTGATTTTTTTTCCATCAAATGCCGTACTGACCTCTAATCAGCATAGGTGTACTGCACTACCTTTGGCTAGAGTTGGCTGTCTTGGAAAAGGAAGATAAGATTTTGTTAGTATTTAACTATTGAGTAAGCTCCTGTTATAGTCCATTCCATTTTCCTTGCACCTTCAAGTCTTACTGTTTTCCCCTTCAAAACTCTTTCTACAGCTTTGCATTTTGTTTGGATCAGTCTAATGGGCCTGTCATGGTCCCAACCACTCCTTTTTTCTCCTTCCCTGCTACTTCACATACACCAATCACATACATGATTTTTTTGTTAATTAGTAGCATTCAATTGAATAAATTTATTACTAATATTTGGTATCAGATCTGGAATTTTCGGTGTCTCTCCTTTTGAAATTAATTTAAAGAGATGAATGTGCCCTTCAGACGTGGGCAAGTTCCATTCCATTTTTCTGACCTGTCCTTGCTTAATTTTAGGAATGTATGTATGTGTCCTTTAATAACTATCCCTTCATGTATAATCGGCTTAATTTTCTCTTTCCTTGCTTTTCAGCTTTATGACTAAAGGGCATTGTTTTAATTTCCTTTGAATATTGAATATATTAACTTTATTCTTACACCTCCTGACCAGCAAAATATTTGTTTCTTGGCTGACTGTTGGGGTTTTTTTTGGTCATTTCCTTATCTCCAGTAATGTTTTGAGACTTTTCCTACAAACCTCTCCCTTAGTGTATAAATTCCAGATGAGATTGGCACCTTTGACTTAATGACACTCCAGCCTTCCTGAAGATAGAGGTGAGCTGTTTTGTCTGGCTGACCTCACTACTCCCCTCACTTCCTTAAAGTTTGTCCTTCTAAGCCTGGAGCTTTCACTATTATGAGTATTGCAACTCTTGCAGTAATAAGTGTAGTGTAAACATCTCTGGCAGCTTTGATTTAGGTTACTCTTGCACTGCTCTAACTGCAGCAGTTAGTTTTGCTTAGACTAACTTACACAATTTCTTAGGTAGGTTTTGCAGCCTGCCCTGAGCTCCAGGGTGCTTTATTTCAAACTCTGCTAATGCCCCAGTTTATTACAGTTTACTGAGTTACAGCCCATGCTTGTTTGTTCTTCCATTCCATTTAAATGGCATCAGCTTCAGACCATTCAATTCACAGGTTCCTGTGACCAAATTCTTCTATGGATGTCTTCACTAATAACAAAACCAAGCTTAAAATAGAATTCTGTCCAGATGTTTTAACAGTTATTTGGTAAAAATATCAATTGGTTATTGTATTGGGGAATAGCAAGCCTCTGAATTATTAGTAGCATTTCTCTCAATCTTTTTGCTTGGAAAGCTAATGTCACTTACAATTTGTCTCCTTCCAAAGCCACAAATTTCTCTCTATGTACACAGAATTTCCTCTAAGTAATTCTTGGTCAGAGGAAAAGTGGTTTTGACTAGATCTCATTTTGTCACTTGTTCCTTAGCAGTAGTCTCTGTTTTTAGTACCGTGTGAATAATTGGATATGTTTGCTCTTAAATATCTTCATTTCTCCTGTGGTGGAAGTTACATCACTTGTTCCAGATGCAAAAGAAAACAATAGATGGCAGTTTCTTTGATGGACTTTCCGCTGCAGTTTGTTGCCCTACCATTAGCTTTGCGTAGCGTCAACCCTGACCCTAAGGAGCAAATTTCCTTTTGTATCCTTGTGGCTGGCAACAAGTCTTTGCAACACTTCTCTGTGTGTCTGTCAGAGATACTGGCTGTAGCAGCATCTGAGGAGTAGTTGCTATTGAGTTGTAGTAGAGAGGCATTTCAGGGATGTGCTCTTAAGTATTGCAGAGTTGAAGTGTAGCAAAGAAAGTCAGTGAGAATTCTCTCAAGGTCACAGAATAAACCACATTCTTGTTCCTGTGCACTCTCTACTGACATCCCTTCAATGAAAATCTGGTTAAAAAAATAGTACCTCAAGCAAGTCATGCTTTATTTATGGAATAATGCTATTTCTTTCTTTATTTTGTATTCTCAAAATTTCTGCTGAAAGGGTGCAGAATTGGTGCCTGGAAGCAAAATTGGAGAAAATTCAAAGCACCAACATAGAAGTTCTCCATGCATATTCATATAGAATAAATATTCCACATTTTGTCACTTTATTCAGGATATTTTTTGCCTAAATTCACAGTTTGTGGTTAAGTTTTAGAAAAGATAGTGGATCTCCAGTCACACTGTTTAAATGAACTTCATAATATTAAAAGGTAACTGAGCATATTAACTGTAAAACACAAGGATTTATGTTCATTCTAGTCATTTCAATATCTGTGAGAATTTTAGTTATTTTTATTACTTTCTGAAAGAAGCTAAAAATTACAGTTCATGATTCACCCTAATGCATTTTCATTTTAAATCAAGGTTTGATTACAAATTCCAATGGAAAAATATCCATTCAGAAAATCTAAATCTCCATAAAACTGTTTATTTCTGAGCAGCGTTCTTCAAAGTTAATACAAGCTATTTACATGCATGCTTGGGCATTTACCTACATATCCAGATTTTTTATTCCTTTTTCCATTTCATGTGTATACAGGGAAAGGCAAAAGAAAAGAGAAGGAGAAATGGAGAAGTTGAGAAATCTCTGCTTTGATTGCTGATAAAATATTTTCTACAGAAGTCACTAGTGTTCATTGAGCTTGTAGAGAGGTTTAACCACCACCATCAATAAAATATTTCAATGGTTTATAATCTCAAAGAGTGAGATCCTTTCAAATTTGTTGCTTCTTTCTGTCACAAAATCTGCAGCTGGCTCTTCAGAGTGCTTTGCCTGATATATTATCTCCCTTATTTTTGCTAGGCAGCAACCACTCCTTCAAAAATCCCACCTAATTGAGTGCACTATTTTGGGGTGTTTTGTCTTGCAGCTGGGAAGCCACATTTTTTGCCAGTAATTTGTAGTCTCTGCTTATAAATGAAACAACTTTGTAGCTTCCTCAAGCTGAGTTTTTGGAAGCTATTTGTCAAAGCATTTTTTTGTAGTTCAAGGCAGAAGCCTCCACTGCGGAAGTAATGAAAAACATTTGGCAACTAGTTGGAATTTGTTGATACTGTTTTTTCTGGTTTTAATCATAGAGGTGGTCTCCTGCTGGGAGTTTCCCCTGTTATATAAATCTTCTGCAGAGAAGACATTTCATGTTTCTCTCTTGTAAGACATTTTGGATTCTCCAGATTCTTCCTGAAAAGTCTCTTTCTTCTCCCGTGGCCTGCTTTAAAATTTTTTTTTCTTTTCCTATGAAAACTATACATATTCAACAATATTTTAAGATGTTTTAAATGTTCTCTCTTGGTTGTTTTTTCCTCCTTCAAGGCTTTAATTTTTTTAGTTTTTTTTTTTTTTAATTTAAAAATCTATGTGTTATTAAGGTTTAGTTCTTAGATTTCCCTGCATTTTCATTTTTATAAGAACAGTCTTCTGGTACCTAGTGGTTCACAGCGCTGGAGAGATTGCAAAAAATATTGTCATGCTCTTTTCTCTCTCTGAAAAACTGCCCGAGACAGATTTTTCTACAGGCTGTTCCATTTCCAATTTAGTCAAGCCACTAGGCTGCATCAGTAATTCCTGCTCAGTTAAGATTGTTTAAAGCAAATACCATATTTTCTTATTAAAGTATCTCCCTTTTTTCCTCTAGAGAAGCACTGTTACTAGAGACTGCAGGGTATTGTGAGGTATCAATTTTCCCCTCACCAGCCATGAATAATCCCATTCACAGCCTTCAATCTGATTATGAGTTTTCAGATGCAGGTTGGCAGAGGGTGGTGGAGCTGTACAAAACCTGGGTGTCAGTGCACAGACATTGATGGCAGTGGGGAGTGTAGTCTTTCTCTCTAAGGAATGACCCTTTCAAGTCTTTTGTTGGTGCTCTCCAGGGCTTTGGCAGATGGCACAGGGTGGGCAGGCATTCTCCTGCTTGAGGGATGGGGTCAGAAGCCCTGGGGGGTCATCTCCACTGCAGGAGAACTCCCACCTAAGAGCTCTGCCACAAAGTGCCAAAGGCAGGAAGCAGGATGCAATAGCCAACAACACAAGTGCCAAATGTAGCAGGATGGGATTTGCTGCAAATTGAATGGTTAGGAATTCAGTAGGCTGACATCTGGAGGTGATAGAGCTCTAACCAGGGCCAGCAAACTCCAATTATTTTCTCTTTATCTTCTCCTAACATGTTCCATGTATGTCCTCAGAATATGACATGTTTTTCAAGGGAAATATTGACCTCTTCCCACTCGGAGAGTGTGGTGCTTGCTAGAGTGCTGGGGCCACAGAAGTCAGGCAGTTACCTTCTGGGCTGCCTTCTATTTAGATGTTTGCTTACCTCCTACCAATAAATAATGGTCTAAGAAGTTACACTTGTGCTATTTATGGCCTCTCCTGTAGAACCAAAAGGCACCTTTTCTATTACAGAGTGAATGCAGAGCATTTCCAAAGGCTCTTGACTTTGGTGAAAAGACCCTTTACCCAGGAGACAGCCTAATCTTTTAAACTTCCTTCCCATGAGCCTGTTTTTAAGATGATCCATCTTTGCCTGCTAGCATACTACTCTTGATAATGAGCCTGTCGTGACATCAGGTTAAAATGTATCACTACAATAAATTTCTGTAAAATATATTGTTCAGAGGATAATGAGAACTAAGTCCTATTTTAAAGCTGATCAGGCCGTGCAAGACAAGAATCTAATTCTTTTAATGAAAACCGACAGACTTTTACTTCAAAACCAACTACACTTCATTAAAACTGTGATAAAAGCCTGCAAAGTAGAGCTAAAATATTACAGCTGGGATTTCTTCAAAGTAAGAGAAGGCTTCTTATATTGTTTCAGTATGACATAATGTGCATGCGATGGATTAACTCTATTTCCAGACATATTTGCACCTGAAGTTTTGATTTTCCTCCTTCCTGCTCATATAATTAAAGAAATTTGTAGCCAGACCCAAAAAAGGACTTCTAGGCACTTAAGGTGGAATTTAGATGCCTATATCCAACATTTTAATGCTTAAAACATTTGCTTAATTTGCCAGCTGATCTTGAAGATACCAGAATTCTTCTCTTTTGATCTAAAGCTTTCCAGGCTTTTTTTTTTTTTTTTTTTTTTTTTTTTACAAGCTCCAAACTGTCTCAGTTCTGTGATCAGATGTAATCAAAATTTTTTACTAGAGAGTAGACACTAGACACTTTTCTTCTCAAGGGCTTGAGGCTGCAGGTATTTCTGGAATGCATTTAATACTACTGACCCCTCCAAAAAGAAATTTGTGGTAGCCACTGTCTTCTTGTAAGGCATAAGAAGAAGCACATGCCATTTCTTCTAGCCTGGGGCACTCAGGTGCCCTAAGAGAACCTGGATTGGTCCCTGCCTTTTGAGAGTGTGAGGAAATTGGATAGTGTTCTCAATGTATGGTATATTCTGAATGGGGAGAACCAAAGAGGAGCAGAGAAGAGATTAAATATTTCACTGAGCTAAGGAGGAAGAACACTGAAGGTGGTAGAACTTTGTGACTAGGAAGTTAAGGTAAACTTCACAGATGCTATGGAGGTAAATTCTGCTTCCACACTTATTTTTCAATGTAAAGCACTATTTTATATTATCCAGTGTTTTTTTTTCCAAATAAACTGATTCAAGGCAAAATGACTTTTAAATTGGTATTTTTGCATAATGGTGCTGCCTTCTGATAGAATGTTGTTCTTTTGTTTGTTTTTTAAACAATTTAATGGCAAAGGCTGCAATAAAATACAAACCAATATAGGAAGGGTAAAATGAGCTCAGAACGATGAGGTGTATTTTGTATTTCTCACATGCTTGTAGTTTGCAGCAGTATTTTGCCAGTCAAACTCTTTAGGAAAAGTCCTGGTACTAGAAATATGATAATCTCATCTGTATGTCATGGAAATAATCAGGTGATAGCTGAAACCCACTATCCTTACTATGAATTAGCAGTTTAAGCACATTGAACTTTTAGGGATATGATTTTTTAGGTGTAAACTTAGACTGTGATTTCTTACTGTTTAAAATATCAAAATTTAGGATTCTCTGTGAGTAATAAATTCCCATTTGTAAGAGGAATCATCCTAAGAGATGTCACTGGCAGCCTGGCTGTGTGTGTCATTAAAGGCTCTGGGTGGACACTCAGAGACAGCTATCACATGACATTATAGAAAAAGATGGGTTGGTAACAGTTCCATATGTAATTATGGTGATATTCCTATCAACTCATACAGTGAAACCTCTAAACCTCTCATGAGACATGGAGGAGGTCACTACAGGGGAAGATACTACAATCGGGAAGCAGAATTATGTTATGTGGCTTTTCTTCACCAGAAATGCAGATGCTGTGGTGATGATGAGGCCTCAGATGCTGGATGCAGACTGCTAAGACACATCTAAGGGACAGAATTGCAGTGCCACAGGAGGATACTTTGAAACATTTGTTGTGTTTTCTGTGAAAACAACACAGCAGTGTGAAGAGAATTTAATTAAATTTAGGAAAGGGCTTGAGAGCAAAACATAAGTATATTATAGCATTTTGTGGACATGCAGTATTCCCACATCTTGATTATTGCTTGAAATTTGATGATTTCATCTCTAAATGCATACAGAAGAATTAGAAAAGAAGAACTGAACAGGACTATAAAACCATATATTCTGCATATAAATGCAAATACATAACACACTTAGTGAATGTGTATTAGTATAAAGGGGATCCTGTTGAAAAAAGGTTTTAAAACAAACCAGAGGAATTTGTGCAATTATGCAAGTTCAGCTGTAGAACTGAATGTGGTGTTTAACCCAGAAAAAGATTGGAATAATCTATGAAAAATAAGGAACCTTCCTAACATGATTACGTAAATCCAACATTTATCTTAGGAACTCCTTTTACTCCTGACCTAGGTAAAGTTCATTCAACTTGACTTTACTCTGACCTGATATGGATTTCTCAGCTGGAGAGAAGGCTGGTAACATGAAAACTGCAGTTGCCAGAAGAACCATGCTAACAATGTTCATGAACATAAAATATTGCTCAAAATGTCTTAGAGAAAAGTGTGAAAATTAAAATAGAGACCATCTACAATCTTTCTCACCAGCTCAATTGAAATGTGTGAAAACTTTTTAAAGTCCTAAATCTAAAAAAAAGCAGAACTCTCCATTTCCAGAGATGCTATCTGTAGCTGGTTTAAAGTTACTTATGATTGCAAAGCCTGCCACAATACTTTAGTAGTGCTGTGACACAGCCTGCAAACTAAGCAGTTGTGAGCATTTTGCAGAAAAAGAGTAAAGAAGTTGTGGGGAGAGGAGCTTCCTCACTGTTCCACAGTGAGAATTTTGATAACATCTTTTCTACCTAACTGTAAAGGAGGAAAGTTTTTTGTACGGTATTGAGAAGAAATGTTGATTTGCAGAAATAAATCAGTTCCTTATAGTATTTTTTTTTTTTTAAGTACTGTGAAACATAGAAACCGTTGGAAATACCACTCCCAGTGCTACAATGTTTCCCTCTAATACAAGCATTTTTGTACAGGTCTAATCAGGATTAGACCATCCTCTGAGGCTATGGCTTTAATGATTGGTTTGTGAAAGGATATTAAAAATCATTGAAAATATTACTGAGTTCATTGCCTGATCTGCCAGTAGGCAGGATCTGAACAAAAGCATTATTTCCCCTTGTGAATCATGAGTACTATTGATTGTCTTTCCAGTAAATGTGTAGAGCTATAGAAAGAATATTATAACTTGTCCCTGTAAGTCATATTCTGAGTGAATGGGCTTTTAGAAATGGAAGTTCTGGTGATTTATATTTACAGCAGCCGAGTTTGAATTTCAGGAGGATGCTTGGTAAAATTGAATGAGGACAGAGCCTGGATGGCTCAGCTTGTGCTCAATGAGTCACAGGATGTAAAACAATTATTATCATGGTTGCTGCTAATAATGAATAGAGCTTCTCTCTCTTTCTGTGGATTGTTGAGGCTGAAAACATGCAACTTGCCTCACATGCTTTTGAGAAAAAAAATACGTATACTTACTGGTAAGAAATTTATATTTGTACTGGTAAGAAATTTTCTCTTATTTCATGCAAGCTCAGCACTGCAACCTGCTAAGCAGTCTTGATATGCGTTTAAGGTGTATGCTCATAATTTTTTTATTAGTCAATTGGCATATTTGAGTTCTTTAAAATCTTTTGAGCTTTGGTAATCCCAAAGGGCTGCCAATGCTCAAGACCTACCTTGTCTTCCATGAAATTTTAGCAATACAGGAATTATTGGAATACATGCTGAATCACTGACCTGCTAAATAATATTTATCCAGGTTCCACTGCACCCAACAGGAACTTACCTGTTGACGTTAGTGAAATTGGAAATTATTTCAGATGAAACACTAATCACATCACTATAAAATTCACCTTAATTACTGCACCTTAGCTTTGAAATTGCTTATTTGGAATGACCACTGTACAAATCCATCACCATGCTCAGTTGGGTATTTTCAGCTCACTTACATCTGTGTATATAATAATACAATGTAGAAAATCAGCAGAATGCTATCCTGGGGAGCATTCAAGGTCAGCTTTGATGGGGTTCTGAGCAACCTGACCTAGCTGAAGACCTGTCTGCTCTTTACAGAGGAGTGGGACTTGATGACCTTGAAAGGTCTCTTCCAACCCAAACCATTCTATGATTCTAATGAAGCTGTATCATTGCTATCTCAATGATCACAAAAAGCCCATTTGTGGGTTTGGTAAGCATAAGAAAGTGGGTGGACTAATGTACCTGATAGAGCACAGCCAGTATTTTGGGTTAGTCTGACCCCTCTCTCTTCCTCTACAGACACTTTCTTAAGGACAAAGAAAGATGATAAGGATGCTACTTTTTAAAATATCCATGTTGAATTATTCATTGTATCTTAATAGATAATAATCATATGCAACAGGTGTTTTTCCTCTGGCTTGTTGAATTTCAGTATAACTAGCCTCCAGTTATTGGCCTCAGGGAAAAAAGCAGTAGAACAAATCAGCCTTATTTTAAAATAATTACTGCAATCCTACAGTGCCTGTCAGTTGTTATTTCCCTGTTTTATGTCAATGTACACTACATGTGCAAATAGGACTCTGAAACTGGGAGAAAAAATGCAACCTATTAAATAAAATTGAGAAAGTAACTGGTGGATTTAGTAAATATGATTTTAGTAGAAGTGAAGGGCCCTTTCTATATGTTGTATTAAAATCCTTTTGAGCAAACCAATAATGAATTGCTAGCATGATGATAAAAGGAATAAGGATTATTATAATTTTGCTCCAAATAATTGCTATGATATAAAAATGCATTTGGGGGCTCCTTTTGTGGCTTTTACGTCAGCATTTAAACAAGATTAATTTAATTTTAGCAGGATTAAATAAAATTTCAAAAGGGATAGAAAGTATGTTTCACTAGTCTGATTCTTTTACATTTCAAAAATACAATAGCTGTTAATAAGATATTAGTGAGAGCTGCATACCTATTTAATTTGACTAGTGCAGCAAGGCCTTTTGATGGATCCTGGGTACTTAGGAAGTGAAAATCCAGTTCATTCCCTACTCCCACACTTGTGCATTTAAACACTGCAGAAAGTCTACAGGAACAGCTTGGAAATAAAAAAAAAAAAACTCTGAATCTGGGCCTTTCTAAAATCTACAGCAAACTCATGTACTGGACGGGCATTTTGGAAGAGGGTGTAGTGATCAAAGACATGCATATGCACGTCCAGCTCTTCACCTGATGGTTGCTGTCAGAGCTCTTCTCCCACACACTGGCCAGGCTCCAGCTCTCAATGACCTTGCCTGATGCCTGCTGAGGAAGGTGCTCCTTCCTAGGACACCAACTCTGCACTGCTCCTGCAGCAGCTGTAGATGCACTTAGCAGGGATAGGTTTTGGTGCCAAGGAATGACCCTCCTGAAGGTCACTGAAGGCTGAACATCTGACAGCCTTTGAACAACACAGGACTGCTCTTTGCATGGCCTTAGCTCAGGGGGTTAAAAGGCGTGGTCTTCTCAGAGGTGGTAAATTACTCAGAAGGCCTAGGATACGCACAACTGAAAAGTTGCTTATTTCTCATAATTTTTTCAGTCTCTCCCAGGCTAACATATTAGGAGGACTAGGAGATGGGGTCTTCTGATGAGCTTCAATGCACTGCAGCAAGATGCTGCTCAAGCAAGCAGCCTTCATGGAACTGGTGCAGCGTGAGGTAGAGTTCTTCCTTGTAGCAGGCTCAGAATATGAAAAATTTATTTCACTGTCCTCAGATCTACCTATTGGAATGTAAAGACAAATGAAGTAGTTTAAGTTTAAAATTGGACGTTATTAAATTTATGTAAATGGGTGGACTGGTAAGAGGCCTTTCCCAACCATAAAAAGAACATAAATATTTTTTTTTTGCTTTATTCTTGTAAGGTGATAACTTTTTAATAACCTATTTCTCAGTACTAGAAACCCTTGTACTTTTGAATGAGGCAGGGAAGATTTTGTTTCTACTTTAACAATTAAAGATGCTCTCATAGCACAGATATAGACAAATTTTGGTACTTTTTATATAGTAAGTTTTTTATATATTTTTTAAAATAATAAAAGCATTCCTGTTAGCTTTTACACAGAACATTAAAATAAGAAAAAAATGTAGTCCTGTCTGCATTTATCAGAAATAAAAATGATGCTTTTAAAGTGTCAATGAAAGCTGGTGAGTATTTAAATTTAATAATTTTGTACATTTATCCTTCAAATTCTTCACTAGCCTGTATTAGTGAAATACATAGATAGTGAAAATTAGAATATGGACTTCACTAGTCAATTCAAGATAAAACAGAGGACACTTCCATGGTTTTCCTTTCTATTCTATTTTCTATTTTGTATCTCTCTGTCTCAGTTTCAGAAAGAGGCAGAAAGTCAAGGAGTTGCTGCACTAACAAAAAGACACTTCAACAGGTACATTCCCATTTCTCCCTCTTAGTGCCAGGCATTTATTTCCCTTCTCTTCAGCTGGCAAGGATACAAACGGCGTGTGTGATTCTTGATCCAGAGGAACTCTCCATGCCCTTCAGTGAAGTTATTGTGAACTTACCTTGACCTAACTTGTCATAGTTGAGACGGCCACAACACCTAGAGTATCACCATGTAACATCAGAAGGCTTCTCTCTGTGATTTCCCACAGCCCATAGAGTATCACCATCAGAAGGCTTTAAGTGCCTGCCTCTGGGTCACTGACTACTTCCATAGGTTCCACAGTTGCTGCAGGGCCACCAGCTTCTTCTGCAATCTCTGGAGCTGCTGTGGGACCAGCTGCCCTCTTGTGTACAGCTGGCAGCTCCTTCCAGGTCTTCTGTGGCTCCTGCGAGCTCTGGAGCTCTGGCTGGGCCCTCAGCCCTTCCAGGGACCTCTGGAGCATTTGCTGCTTCTTGTTCTCTGGCACAACCTTTTACACCCTTGATCTCACATCCCCACACCTGTGTGCCCTGCTGGGATTGGTCACTGTTCCATTCTCATTGCCTGCTGACATTGCTCACCTGGCTCACACAGCTGTAGCTCATTAGGGATGAGGCTGGGCCACAGCCCCACTCCCAGCTACTACACACTGTGTCCCACACTGACTGAATAGTCACTAAAATCAGAGTCCAGCTCTACATCTCTGATAAGAGACGGAAGGGCTGAACAAGAGTAGGCATGGAGGAAAGACTCTCCTTTTCTTCCTATTTTCCCCTGTTGGCATCTTCACAATTCCTTCTGAAACCTGGAGACACAGGAAGTGGGAATCCTGCTTTTACTCCAAACTGAGGATTCAACAGGGGAAAGTAACTATTTTTTGCAACAAATTTGAGAGACATGCATCTTAGATCTTGATGTCTTATTTCTTCTGAGTTTTATTAATAAAGGCCCCTATTTTTTCCTATTAAGAAGACATAGAGCAAGATTATGTAACAATTACAGAAGAGATTTGACTTACTTTAATACTATTTGTTTTTAAACTGGAGGTAAGTATGAGATGTTTCTTACCTTTTAAGTATTTTTTCATATGTCATTTATTGTTCTAATGATGAATGGTTAAAAGTTACTTAGATATAAGTATCAGGCTAAGTGAAGTTAGCTATGGTAAATCTTTCAGTTGTAGATCAAGATTTGTTGTAACTAGCCTGCATTTTCTTTACATACTCTGAAAGACTTATATAAATTCCAGAACTCCTTCATCTAAGAATGCACACACGTACAGACTAACATATCTCCTTTGGAGGGCTTTTCCTCTGTTAGAAATGGTACAGTGGTGGTCCTTTTGGAAATCTGGACCCTAGCGGGATACTTACAAATGCTCAACAGATGTAGGTAGTTAAAAGCTCAGTAATAAGTGCCTTCATGCATCTTCAGTTATGTTTAAACATATTTTTAAACACTGGAAATCTGGAAATTCAACTCTGAGTCAATTTTCAGATGTTTTCCTAAAGTTTTACTCTGCAGCCATTTTTCATGGTTTTGATGTGTTGTTTCTGTCAGTTAGAAATTAATTTAACAAACACATAAATACATAAATTAGTCTAAACTCAGAATATAAGTCTTATATCCCACAAACACTGGTTCTTATATCATCTGTACATGGATTTTATTCTCATCTTTTACAAGGTGCAGTAGAAGGAACAAGCACACAAAATGTACAGTTATTTAGACAGTTATCCAGACAATCCTCTGCTTTTTTTTTCCTTTTTTTCTTTTTTTTCTTTTTGATGTTTGGAGCAGTCAGTGACACAGTACCTCAACTAGAGAGGTACCACTAGATGCACCACTAGAGAGGAAGATGGGAAGATGCTTGGGATTGTGTCTGTCACCACTGTCACCTGCCATAATTAACAGCATTCTAAGAGCTACAAGTGACCTGAGAAGCTTGATTGTATCACACATTGAGGAAAGGACAGCTAAAGATTTTTTTTTTAATTAAAAATATTACCAATGGTCAACCGAAGAAATAACTTTAGATCTGGTCCTCAGTTCGCTAGGTTCAATAAAAATCCCATGTAATTAGTGAAGGTGATTTGACAAGAAGAGCCATTATAGGAGATAAATAAAATAAAATAAATCAAGTGAATCACTGATAAGATTAACTTGAACATATATGGCTTGATTTGATCATGCTCAATGTTTCTGGTTCATTGTGATTATAGGGTCTGATTTCCCAGCTTTATACTCTTGATTTATGCCAAAGAATGAGGTACACCATTGATTTCACACTCCTGTTTTAACACTGTGCTAAATTATGGGTTCTCATTACACTTCTGATTCCCAAAATTAAAAGTGAATGAGAAGCAGAGTAGGGGAGTGAGAGAGAGAGAGCAAAGGAGAGAGAAGTACGATGAACTGCTCAGCTGTCTCTAGCAGGAGCTCTAGGAAGCAATACAGTACACCAGTGTTCCTACTTCTCTTTTTCATTTGTGAATGTTTGCCAGAGATTACTATCACACTACTTCTCATCAGAGCTGGAGTTCTAGTTTATCAAAGTGTCAGTATGAAGACTAACACTAGGGAAAATTTACTGCAATATGGCTGGAATATGAGCTCTGGTCTGACAGCTACAACATAGAATCAAATCCATCTCTGTAGCTAAAAGGTTTTCTAAAAATTATTGGGCAGGAAGGGACAGATTTTACAGGTACTTAAGCCTTAAATAGTTTACTGTGGAGTGTACTATTATAGTTTTTAAAGCATTTGCATGTCTGGTACTGTTATTTTACTGGGAAGCAGGCATACAGGCATTTTGTAAAACCATAGTGACTTTTGTTTCCTGTGCTATTTCACACCTAACACTACAAAATATATGCAATTTCTCAGTGGTGGGGGTTTCACAGGAGGTGCCACACCTCTCAGAAGGCTCCAAAATTTGTCCTTAGAGCCTATACTCACAGTCACAAGGGAAGTTCAGTCTGGGCTTACGATAGGCCCCCACCCTCGTTCTGTTTTTCAATAGTTCTATTCATCAAGGAATTACTCACAAATGCTATAGATTTTTAAATTATGATGCATATAGCAAATTTGAGTGTGCATAGTCACTCTTTTTAGAAACGGAACTCATCTAACAATATAGTCTGCACCAATAAACTGGGTATTCCTTACCTCAATCTTAATTATATTTGGGCCTTAAAGAGCTCTCAGACTATTTGCAATCTTTTATATGTTAAGTGTATTCATGAAGACAAAAATGCAAAACTCATGGCTCAAACAGAGTAGGGGACAAAAAGGAGGTGGTAAGATGAGGGCTGGAAGTACCAAAGAACTGTCATTCATCAATGGTGACACATAGCTGTATGGACACCTGCAGTGAGCTCTTTGGCAGCCTAACCCCAAACCAAGACAACACAAGGCTGTCACAGAAAGGCTCTGCAATGCTTTATTACACACCCCAAGTCTCATTATGCAGTTCTGAATCACAGTATCATTTCCACTCACATCACCTGGCCTTGCAGAATAAAGCTGAAGAGTTTGGGACTGTAATTCCCAAAAGCACACCAATGCACTCATGCACTTCTCCTGGGATCAGATCTTCCCCAAAGTCATAAGCCCTTGCTGCATGCTCTGGTGACTAACTAAAACTTTATCTATGCCTATAAATTGATCCTTTATGTCAGCAAAGTTTTTACTATACACAATTTTTCTTCAAGATGTATTTGGTTAGTGGAACTAGAGTAAATATTTCACAGGACGATAGTAGTAAAAGTGAATGGCAAGCAAATACCTTTATTGATCTTGGACTTGCTGACTAGACATAATGAAAGACACCCTGGGAACTCCTGAATGGATGACTGTTCACTGTTGATGGAATGGACCCAAAGAGCAATCATCTACAGGGGAACTCATGGGTGAAGGTCATCTCTGACTTTCTGTGGGAGATGAGTCAAGGACCTTCTGCCAGGAGTGCTCTCCTGGGTCTAGTGACTCAGGCTCTGATGTTGTTGACAATCATAGTGGGCAGCCACTGTAGTGAAAAATTACAAGGACATTTCTGAAGGGGTGTAATTTTTGGGATCTAAAGATTTCTTTGTTTTGGAGCTAAAAGGCAAACCACACATTTAAGAGAGTTTCTTTATCCTGCCACTGAAGGGATGTAAACATGAATTGAAGTAATGTTTTTGTTTGTTTTTCTGTGGCTCTGGAGCTTGTATCAGATTTCTATAGTTTCTCATTTTTATTTTGTTTTATAAGTATCTTAAAATATTCAGTGTTCATGGAATATATTCTCCAGAACAAAGACTGCTCTCAAGGATTATATCAAATGCTAAAAGGTTGCATGATCCGAATTTGTCAGTTTTAGAAAGGCACTTCCTCCTTTTTTGAAAGCTTCTGAATTATTATGAGCTCCTTTCTGTAACAACTCTTTGCTTCTACAAGAAATATTCTGAATAACCAAAAAGTAGACAATAAAAATAGCTAGAGAACAACCTTCTACCGGGTTTGTTTTTAAAATTGAACTTTGCTTTCTTCTCCTGGGCTGTGACCGGACTTTTATTGCTAAACAGAGGTGTTTTATCAAAATTCTGAGTAATATGGTTGAACACGTGACCCAAAAGTGTATATTGGGGATTGAAAGCTTACCTATGTAATCAAGGACCCTGAGACAGGAGCATTATGAGTGCTATGTGTAGGTGATGCCATGTTAAAAGAAGCTGTACTCATACATGCCATTTATTGCTATATTTGGTCATTCCTTTTAAAATTGATTCACAAACATTAGAATGAGGCAAAAATGTGGCTTGTGTAAATAGGTATGTGTCACTACACAAATTCACTGGTTCACTCTCTAGGTTGCAACAGATTTTGAAAATTTCAGCATAGTTGGAAGACGCTGTTTACCAGATTATTTATTAGGTCTACTTCAGCTTTGTGCAAGGGTGAGAATTTGGCTTTAAATACACTTCACTTATTTAATAAAAGCCTCTGTTGAATTATTCTGATTCTGCTTTTGTTGCTGTGTAAATACATTTCTGTTATTTTTCAACTTAATAGCTTTTCTAAATTTCTGCTATTTCACTTCTGGTCATTTTAAACTTAGAGGACTTCATTTTGGGGGGGATGAGGTTTTGTAGAACTGTGCTTTGAACACCTGCTGTGTGCAGTTGGCTCACAGCCCCCTTCAGTGCGTGGTGCTGCTGCCTGTTACACACCAGGCGGTTCACCTACAGTCAGATGCTAGAAACAACAGTCCTGTTTTGCCTCCCTGCCCCATATGTTTCCACTCCATCTTTCGTATGAAATCTAGGGTGAAAAGTGACAGTACAATTCACTGGTTTGCCAGTATTTTAGTTGTTTTGTGCCTAGGTCTTGCTTTAGTTGACTCAGACATCTGCTAAAGCAGTAAGCCGGCCCGATTTACCCTACAGCTGCCGAGCTAGTAGGCTGAATGTAAGTAATGAGGGACACACCACACAGATAAGGTGTGACAGCAGTCAGGAGTCCCAGTACCTGTTCTTTACTTTTGATATTAGCTATGTCTGAACCAAAGTCCACTGCTCCTTGGTGCTTGTGCCTGTAGCAGCAGGTGTATGTTGCACTGGTTTTGAGCTTGGAATCTTCCCCACTTGTGCCTGAGTTGTCCCTCTTGGCAAGCCAGGATGGGAGCAGTAAGAGAGCTTTGGCTTCAGCCTCTGTGACAATATTGTCATGGTCTGAATGCCAGAATCTGCAGGCATTTTTGTGAGGCCAGATCACCCAGCTGTAGCACCACACTACCAGGGGCTGGCCAGCACAGGTGGCAGAGCACGGCGCTGTCACACAGCCCGTGGTGGGCCACCCTCAGCAGCAAGGGGGGAAATGTCCTTCTCACCGGAGATCCAAGCTCTGGGCACCTGTCCTGTCTACAGTGTGGTGACAGAAACAAACTGTGCTAGTTTGTATAGTCTTTCCATGAAAGAAAATGTGTAAAATAGGACTGAAGAGATATGCACAGACCTTTTATTTAACTGAGTAACTTAATCCTGCATACATTGATTGCATTTGAGTAAAACAATGCACATATATATATTCATGTGATTAGAATACACTTATCTGCCTGAAGGACCTTTTAATGATTTTATTGTTATATTTTTTCCCCCCCGGAATGAAGAAAAGTTTATTTGAATACAATCCTCTGAAGTTCCTGGGATATGTATTCTATGTATGTTCTGCATGTAAATTTACAAATATTTTGGAATGTAAATACAGTGGCACTCTACTTTATGAGGGGAGGGCATCAGAATCTAATAAAAACTACAATAAAAAAGGTGTTCATACGTATAAAAGAAGCGTTGTGGTTATACAGTAAAGAGAGTAAAAATGTCTATTAAATGAAATAACTGGAAATATGCATAATTTTTATCATCACTAGAGAACTATCTGGTGGAAGCCAGTGGGGGTAGTTGGTTACTATTGTCATTAGTTTGAGTAGTACCAAAAGAGACTGGTGATTAGAAATAAAGTACGGTAAATATTTTTAGAATAAAAGAGCAAATCACTGTGCAGTTGCTTCTTTATCATTCAAAGCATGAGATGCGTATTAGTCATAATAAATGTTGTGCTGGGGGAGTAGATGCTTTAAAAGCTTTCTTCCTCTTCTGAAAACATCTTGAATGAAGAGCTTAGAAAGAAATCCCTAGAGGAGAACAAGCTATCGTGTTTATTAAGAACATCCTATTGATAGAATGTTTGGAAGGATAGTAAAAATTTCCCAAGGGAATTATCTATGACTTTCACAATCAACACTTAAAGCAATTTTTTTATAATGTCCTAGAAATCCATTTAAATAAAAAATACTTTGTATCAAACTTTCTAATCTGACCAAAGATTAAAGCCCAACCAGTAACAGTGAACATAATGATAAAGTTAAGCATGTGGTAGAGAAAAAACTATCCTGTACAGACAGTGTGGCTCTAAGTTCAATGTTGCTTTAATACTTAAATTTGCAAGCGTTTATTTCAGTAGAAAAGAATCAAATGCTGCATCTGAAAAACAAAATTCTTTCCTTAGAAGAAAGAAAATTAATGTCCTGAATCTACAATGCCCTGTCCAAAGGGTTGGTCTCTCCTTTGCATTTCATTTTCATGCTACCTTCTATCACAACAAAAGTACTGCAAATGCAACCAGAATGATGTTACTAAGGAAGAGTCTGCAAGAAAAGGCTGAGGAGGTTTCTGTCTTTGCAATAGAAAACATGGGAAAACTCAGAGGCTCTTCAGGGTAGCAATCAAGCAGAGGAGCAGGTCAGTGAATCCAGCATTTAACTTTTCTGGAGGATTCCTGCACCAACCATTGGTCATCTTGCATTTAGTTTCTGTCTCTAATCCCTCTCTGAACCCTCTCTTTCTGTCAAATTTTTTTCTCTCTGATAGAGCCAACTTCAAGGAAATTTCAAGATCATCTTCAAGAGTTTACTGTGTCAATTGCCAGCTATTTAGAGCTAGCCTACAAAAAGTACTACTTATGCTGTTATAAATATGTTACCTGATTATAACACTATCTGAAGAACCAGCTCCCCCCCATCCATAATTGTTACTAACTGCACTGTTGTACAGCTGAGCCATATCAGTTTTTGGAGTGTCCAGAAAATTATTCATATTCTTTAAAAAAAAAAAAAAACTTTGGTGAAAATTAATAATGATGAACTTGAAAAAGGTACAATTTTGTTCCATACTTTTCTTAACTTCAAAGCCATATTTGTAAGACGTGTTACAAGTTTGTTCCCAGTATCTTTACAGTGGACATATCTTACACACATATTATGAGCTCACAAGCCTGAAAAGCAAAATTCAGTTTATAAATTCAGTATGCTCTACCTGTCTGCGAGTGAATAAATATAAAAGAATATTCAATTCAGCAATACATTAGACATACCACATATCCTTTTTACTCGTCCCAGGGAGGATATATACAATATAAAAGATTTATATGGATTGGTTTCACATAATACCATAATTTCCTTGGTGTTGTGTTTTTGATACCTTGTGTATATAACATCACCAGAGACTAGAAATTTGTATTTATCTGGAACTCTGCTACTGCTCTGCCTATCACGTAGACAAGAAATTAAAATGGCTTTCTTCAAACAAAATAAAGTTTTTCTCAAGGTCTTTCTGGTTCCAGTTGGGACTGAACAGCATTCTGCTATAGGTTCCTGTGTTATTTCACTTCAAGCTAACATTTCATTACCTTTGACAGTTCTTTCTGGCAAACACAAATCATTCCCATGATGAGGAATGAGAGCGGAAAAGCAAAATAATCTGTCCTTTCTCAGCAGCAGACGTGCTCTCTTCCTACTGTCCAGCTGACATCCATAACCTAAAGCCCTGTTTGAACAGGTATCAGCAGGCACATGGCAAGAGATAGGCAAGTCTGACCTGAAGTTTGTGGTCAGACTTTTTTTCGCAAACATGCAAAAATCGTGCTATGTTTTTAGCAGTAATGTTTTTTCATTTTTCCAAGTGACGTTGGTGATGCTCCTTGTATGCTCCCTCTCTAGGCTCTTCACCATCTTTGTAGCCCTCATTTAGATGCTCTCTAATATCCTTTTTATCCTATCCCATCTAATGTCCTTATACTGCGGCACCCAAAACTGGACACAATATTCAAGGTGAGGCCACCCCAGTGCTGAGCAGAGCAGGACAATCCTCTCCCTTGCCTGGCTGGTGATGCTGTGCCTGATGCACCCCAGGACAGGGTTGGCCCTCCTGGCTGCCAGGGCACTGCTGGCTTATGTTCAGCTTGCCATCAGCCAGGACCCTCCAGGTCCCTTTCTGTGGAGCCACTCTCCAGCCTCTCATTTCCCAGTCTGTTTGTATTTCCAGCACTGCCCCATCCCAGGTACAGAATCCAGCACTTGCCCTTGTTAAATTTCATGTGGTTGGTGATTGCCCAGCCCTCTCATTTGTTTAGATCTCACTGCAGAGACTTGTTTAGATCTCACTGCAGAGATTTGTTTAGATCTCCTGCCTTCAAGGGAGTCAACATCTCCACCTAACTTTGTTTCATCAGCAAACTTAGCATAACTTTGAGTCCTGTGTCCAGTTAGTTTATTAAGACAGTGCTGGAAAGCATTTCTTTCTCAAGGGACATAGACCTTCCCAGGCATCTGCAAGTGACTTGTACACACAACCTTCCTTCCCCTTTCTATACCAGCCCGGATTAGCTGCCATGGCAGCATGTTCAAGTTGTTCTACGTAACTGCCGAAAGCAAACACACCATTCAGACTGGTAAACAAGTACCTGGCAGAACTCTGTTATGATTGCATGGCGTGATCTGGTTCTGATCAGGCCCTCCCCACCCTAAGCAGACAATCTCTCGGGCACCTCCCCCTCTGGCTTTGGCTCAGCTCATGGACTTGTTGAGGTGCAAGTCAGTATCATTCCCCCTGAGGATTATCTACTCACGGTTTTTGTCACATTCTGGTCACGTCTCCTCTGCACTGACTTTATAGTTAAACAAGGCATGGCTCTGTGCAATATCTAATAACTCTAGGGAGGAAAAAGGGTTTTCCTGCCACTCATTGGGAAAGCATGACAAACTGGCAACTGCTGTATTCTTTCTGTGGAAGGGATCTCAGGCAAAAGGACAGCAGCAGGGTTATGTGCCAGGCTTAGATACGGGCTATGTCCCACCCACTTGTCTCCTCATGCTGCTAGGTCCTTGGGAAAGCACTCCATTAGTACACAAATATGTATCCTCTGAGAATAAGGAAGTTTGGGAAGGCAGTGTTGTTGGTAACTTGGTGTGTGGACCATGACTGACTAGTTAGGGTCATATGGTCCATAGTTCAAGAATTGTACTATCTGCAGGGCAGGCAGGTAACCTGAAATCAGGAATGTCTCTCTGCTGTCATGAAAGGAGTGTCACCTTATGTGTGGTGAAAAGAAGCAGAATACCTGGACAGGAGAAGGTGAACTTGATTAGTATAGCTGCTCATGGCAATTGAGCCCCTTGAAAGTGAGAGAAGACTGAAGCACCCTGCGCAGACATCCTATACTGGCTTGCTAACTTGGCTGTGTACCTTTTAAAGTGGTAAAATGTGAAAGTGTGTTCCTCAGTTTTTCTGCAGAGAGGAAGTTTAACCCTTTTCCAGGCTCAGCACTAGCTAACAAAGACTTCTGGCTATGGCAAGGCTGGAGTGCTGTATGGTTCATGCTATCTTTTTTTGTTCATGCCCGGCCCTCTGCAAAGGTGAGACTACTTTGGACTATACCTAAAGCCTGGTCTATAGAGAGAGGCAGGTCTGCTCTTCTCCTGTGCGTGAGTGT
Source organism: Promerops cafer (assembly GCA_013398275.1). Lineage (NCBI taxonomy): Eukaryota > Metazoa > Chordata > Aves > Passeriformes > Nectariniidae > Promerops > Promerops cafer. The sequence goes on along the minus strand of VZSE01014783.1, from coordinate 3,007,878 downwards.
GGATCAGGTAGGGCGTGCTGGATCCCTCCCCTTTGCCTAGACATCTGATGGAGATGGAGGATGGCCCTAATGTGGGTTGGCTGCCCCTCAGTTTCAGGATAGAGCCTGAAGGACAGCAGAAAAAGAGATCTAGATTATATAAAGCACACTGGGGTGATCATAGGAGATATCTGTTGGTAAAATACCAAATAACAAAGTTTGGCAAGAAGGAGTGCATGTGTTAGCTATAGTTTGTCCGGGAAAAACTGTCTGCACACTTTAGGGGCAGGAACACTGAAAGAGGCATGAAATAAAGGGTGGATCAGCATGGAGGTGTTGCAGTCATACTCTGTTTAAAATAATGCAGGTAATGGCATCAAAGGAATGACCAAGTGCTGAATTTTGCTTCAATAAGTCAAAAATACATGCTACTTTTCATTCCCTGCATATGCTAATGAAGTAAAAACTTGTACATGCTTTTTATGTGTGACTAAAGTCACTAAAATTCCACCTAAATGTGAAATGACATCAATTGCAACTTTACATCTTCTCCTCCCTCTAAGAAAACAATATAAATATAGCTTCAGCGGGGCAGGGGAACAGAGGGGGCTCCACCTTTGGGTCCTGGGACACTTGATGGGCTGTACCTATCTCCTTTCCCACAGAGATGGCTATGCTCATTTGCTGGGACCTGAACACTTGAGTGCTATACTGAGTGCTTCTTCAGGAAATTCAGAAGGCAAGCGTGTGTTTGTGGTCAAACTTGCAGTACCATATAGTCATCTTGCAATTTAATGTATTTGTCACTGCACCTATCATTTATATTTCATGTATTCATCACTGGCTCTATCATTTATGTTTCATATATTCATGTGTGCTTCAGCAGAGAGTATATCACCAGCAATACAGCAAGAACTTAATTTCTGTTGCTCAATAAACTACACTATTTTGCACCTGGATGTGAGAGATATTGAATGTGACTGGACTTCTAGTCTGGCTGTGAGAGTCCTTTGGGCGCGACCAGGCTTAGAGTGCACTGCATTATTTGTGAATCCATAATTGTGGTAGTTCTTGTTGAACATGACCAGACTTACACTGCCACACTGGCTCTCCATTTCTGTTGCTCAGTGTTGAATTGCCTAACACTCAGAATATAAGCCCAGTGACGCCTAGCCACTCTGACATCTGAGGACCAGCTGGAATGCAAGGGGGTTTATTTTCTGTCAAATTTTCTTCCTCTTAACACAAAAGAAAAGTAATCCTTACCCTTAACACAACAATGTCTGCAGCAGCAGAGTTTACTGAACCTTGCATAGCATAAAAGCTTGTGTTTGTAGGTTGCAAAGACCTGTGGGATAGTTCACAGTGCTCCTTCCAAAGCACGAGACGAACATCATTATGGGCTTTGCCAAGGCCAGGGCACTGGACTGGGTCTGGCAAATGATATGTGCATCTGTGTGCTGTTAAAAGAGATAGAACGGGTATAGCCAGAGTAATCAGTTTAATTAAATGCTTTGTTTCTATAATTTGTCTGATTTTAAAGCATATTAAATTGAAATTAAACTTCCAATACGTTATTACAGGAACATACTCTCTTTCCTTTATGTCCCATTACAGCTGTGATTAATATATTCAAAAGTATACATTACACTGTCACAATAATGAACAAAGTGAAATGAATATAAATATCTGCAGTAAAATGCAATGAAGTCCTGTGGTGCAATGGTAATGTTAGTCATTTTTGCATGAATAAATCGAAGTAGAGTGTGAAATTCCATAATTCTGCTGTGAAGCAAAGTCTCCAGCTGGTATGGACTGTCAAGTCTTTGCAGGACTAGTCTGTTGTAAATATTTATTGCCACTATTTTAACGCTTAGTCACAAAATAAACCTTTTATTCTTCTGGATGGTTTCCTATCTGCGCTGTGTTTCATTTTCATTCTTTTCTGGAAATGAAAGCTTCAGATATGATTCCAACAGGGTGAACTTTGGATGTAAAAATCAACAGAGAAACACTTGCTCTAGTCTCCTGCAACAACTGATTCAGCACTTGTGGCTGATTGCTGAGAATCTTTTGATATTGAATTGTATTGGCCAGATTCATTGACTTTTTAAGACCAGAGAACATTATTATTTGGTTTCAGCTCCCTTCATAGCACAGACACCACATCAAATGAGTTGATTACTAAAATAAAAACATCAGCAACCTGTAATCACTATTCTCTTGATTACTTAAGAATTCTCTTAATTACTAGACTAACGGGTCCTTTACTAGACAAGACTTCTTTAGTGCAAACAAATAGAGCGCATAAACAAGACAGCTCTTGTTCTGATGGAGAAGTAAAACATACAGGACAAGACAGGCTTTTCAAACTTTTGTCCAAGCTTGCAATGCATTTTCAAAGCCTTTCTGATTTAGAATGCAAATTCTGAACAGGTATATAGATTTTCTAGTACTTTCATTACAAACATGAGTTCAGATGTGCTAGCAATGTTATTATACTGATGAGTATTTGTAAAATTGGAGAATCATACAGTTTGGAAGGGATGTCTAGACCTTTTCTGGAACAATGTCCTGCTTAAAGCAGAGTCAGCTAAAGTGGATAATTAAGGGTAGTTCCCTGCCTGTACAAAGATTACCTTAGACCAGTGCACTGAAATTTATATTCAGACGTTATTTGCCATGAACCTTGATCCTTTTTCTAAGTCACTTCTTGCCAGGTAAGGAAGTCCTGATTAAAAAAGAATGGTTTAGGTCTGTTGACCTTTCAGATGCAATCCCCACATCTTTCTGACAGATTCCCAGTGCATGTTAAAATGACATAAAGTATCTCCAATGCATTTCTAAATGTGCTATTAAGGGTACCTTTGGCATGAAGGAATCCTGAGGTGCCCCAAAGGCAACTTTGTACCTCTCTTTGCTATCCCCACCACAGGGAGTTGTCAAGATTACTTTGGGGATGGAAGAGTAAACCAGGAGTGTCATTCACTCCACGATCAGTTGCAAGATCTGTAGTTTTTCTGCTTTTGTGGAAGAGTTCTAGCTTGTGCAAGGGCTTGTTTGACCTCAGGTAGCTTCTGGAAGAAGGGGAAGCCATTGATTGCTGCCTTCCAGGGAGTGCCTGGAACAGGGCCAGAAAGCCTCCTTAGCCTTGTCAATTGTGCACCTTGAGATCCCCTTCAATCTAGGCTTAGTAGACTGAAGAATTCAACATGACAAATATTGCTGTGACAGTAGGTCATGGACAGAGCCCTACTGCCAGGCCATGGGGCTGCATGAAAAAAAATTCTTTGAACTTAAAAATACCCACTTGCCTGAATCCCAGGTGAAATGCTCTCTAAAGCAGCAATTGAGCATTTTGTACCGATAGGAGGCTTTAACAATTCTTGGATAAAAACCATAAGTAGGAGCAATAAAGGTCACATTTCCAAATCATGGCTGAAAAGTCCTCATGCAAAAGGAATAGGAACATTCTTCTAGGAATCTGGAGACAGTAGAAAATGTTTCTTACTATTTACCTGGCAGAGTATGAGGAGGAGATAGTAAGTTCCTTTGCTAACCACTTTTTTGACAAATAAAAGGACATTGTCCTACTTAGAGTTCAAATAAAGTTTCAGTTAAGTGTTTTGCTCTTTTCTGTGTACCTCTATGCTGCCGTCTTTGGCAGGTTATGCTTGAGCCAGTTTTTTTTTCTTTCTTCTTTTTTGAGACATTCACTATTTCTATTTTTGAAAATAAAGTTGTGAAAACTATGTCAATGTCAAATACTGGGTAAAACCTGCTAGAAGTGACAGTGTCAGAATGTGGTTTTACAGGCTTTTATAATTTTTGGAAATGATAAAAAACAAGAATAAAAATTCCTTTTGTGATATGTTTATTCTTTATAAAGGTAGGTTTTCTTTGTTCAACATAGATCCTTGAAGGACTTCAGCAATCCCACTAGAAATCTGATTTTTACTAGCATTTTAGAAGAAATACTTGTTGAAAAATCTTTACAATTTGTTTGGAGAACTTTGGAACATAGCTCTATTTTACTCATCCACAGTAATGTCTGATCTTTTAAAATTAAATTATAATTTAGCCCAAATTGACTAAATGTTAGGACAGGGATGGTCTTGTGGTCATTTGCAAGCTGATGTCTGCTGGTACTGTTAAGATACTTAACATGTAGCTTTAAGTCATTGCTCCTTTGTAATATATGGATTGATCAATGAATTTAATAGTTCTGGTCCTAAGACCTGGATTTGACAATCAGAGGGTTTTGGTCTATGCTGTGATCAGTGCAAGTACTGTTTCTATTTTCAGAAAAATGGAAGTTTAATTTACAGCAAAAGCAGGTTTCTTTACATTATGTGGTGCTGGGCTTTTCCTAGTACCACTTCTGCAATTTCTGCTGACTCTCCCAACATATTAAAGTGCAAGAGCAGCAAGCAGTCAGAGTATGGGGATAAACTGAGGAAACCTTCACAGTCAAGCAGTTCTTCACAACTGTATTTCTGTTACCTGTCCATTAATTTATTTCCAAAATGCACCATATAAAAAAATCCCTCACTGTTTTCAGGGTATATCAAAAGTGACATCAACTCACTTAAAAATCTTAATTGTGGGGAGAAGCAAGAGATTTTGAACAGCTGAACTACCTCACTTTAAAATCCCAGCAATAGGCAATATTCTTATAAATTAATGCTTTGTCTTATCTCTGAATAATTTACAATGTTCCTTGTGCCACTATCAGAATGGCTTACTGATCAGAATTATGCACCACTTGGAGTCCTGACGAAGTGCTAGTGAGTTTTTGCAGCAATTCCCAGGCTGGCTGTGTCTAGATCTGGGCTTACACTTTTTAATGCCAGGCCTAGACTTAATTCTTCAATCTCAGGGAGTATGTATTGGATAATTTTAATTAGAAAATAGGGAAGAAAGTTAAAAAAGTGAAAGTTTGTGTTTCAAAGAAATGAAATGAAAACTGGATATCTGTATCCAGGTAGCCCTCTATTTGTAGTATGAAGAGTCAAGGAATCTGAATGAGGAGTGGAGAATGCTCAGTTAGATCATAGCATAGAAATAAACAAATAGTCTGAACTGAATTAAACTACAGATATTTAGATTAAAATGTAAAGGACTATAAGACCAGTATATACATTACTGAAATGGCCTAAGATTATCGTGCTTCAAAACACACCACAGATTTACATTCTTCTGGAAGATTTATTAAAAATGCATTTTTAAAAGAAGATACTAATACTAAGGTATTTTTGAAAACTAACAAGAACCAAGGAGAAACCTTGCCTGACACAAGAGAACATATAGCAAACACTTCACAGAATCACAGAATATGCTGAGTTGGAAGGGACACACAATGATTATCAAGTCCAACTCTTAGCCTGGCACAAGACGCCCCAAGAGCCACACCCTGTGCCTGAGAGCATTGTCCAAACACATCTTGAACCCTGTCAGGCTGGTGCTTTGACCACTTCCCTGGGGAGCCTGTTCCAGAGCCCAAACACCCTCTGGGTGAAGAATCTTTTGCTAATATCCAGCCTAAACCTCTCCTGAAACAACCTCAGCCATTCCCTTAGGTCCTGTCATTGGTCACTACAGAGAAAAGATCAGTGCCAGCTCCTCCTCTTCCCTGTAACTGCAGTGAGGTCTCCCCTCAGTCTCCTCTTCTCCAGGCTGAACAGACCAAGTGTCCCCAGCCGCTCCCCATGTGGCTTCCCCTCAAGGCCCTTCACCATCTTCACTGCCCTCCTTTGGACACTCTCTAACAGCTTAATGTCTTTCCTACATTGCAGTGGCCAAAACTGCACACAATATTCAAGGTGAGGCTGTACCAGTGCAGAGCAGAGTGGAACAACCACCTCCTTTGACTGGCTTGATAGATTACATTTATTTAAATGAAGGATAAACCAGAATATTAGTGACTTCACTTCTCAAGTTACTGTTGAACATTGTAACTTTGGAAGTTAAAATAATTTGTGGTGATTTTCTTATTGATTTACTCAGAAGCATGATTGTTATATTAGACATACAATTTTTCTAAGATTTCTGAAAACTGCAATAAAGGAACATTCTTACATCAACTATAAGAGCAAATAAAAGGAAGTATAGAAACCACTCAAACAAAACAACAAAAAATCCTCCAACAAAACAAACAAACCAAAAAGAATACTAACCAATGGTAAATCTATATGCCAGGTTGCTTGGAGTCCAATTCAACCAGACCCTGAAGGCTTCCAGAGATGAGACATCCAACATCACTCTGGGCACCCTGTTCCAGTGTTTTACCACTCCTTGTAAATATTTCTTCCTTGTATCTACTCTGAATCTATCCTCTTTTGGTTTAAAATCATTACCCCTTGTCCTATCACACCAGACCCTGCTAAAAAGTATGTCTTCAATTTTTTGAAAATTACATCCAAACTACTGCAAATTATTTTAGAGCAAATTAATTACTAGCTTTTCTTTATTCAGATTATCCATTTAAAATTGTTAAATAAATTCACAATGCAATCTGTAGTTCATAGCTACCAAATTGAGATTAGATCACATCACAAGGTAAGAATTTTCCTTGGTTAAAAAATGGAACCAGAAAGTACAACTTTTTGTATTTTAGGGATCTCTATGTATTATTTACTATAGACTTCATGTACAAATAGAAACTTAAAACATTTTTTACATATAGCATATCCTAATAAAGTCTCTTTATCTACCTACTAAATCATTAAGTGTCTACCTGGAATTGAAATGCGTATCAGAAAAAGAAAAACTCAGGAAAAAAATGATGGATGTTATTTCTTTAAATGTCATTTTCTCTTACCCATCACATGGAGGCCAGCTGTGGCCCTGTAGTCACTGAAATATATGCCCCTCATATTCAAACTTCACATGTTGAACTTGGCTTAAAAGACTAAGCAACATGTAGAAAGATAACACTTAGGGGTGTTCAGACCCATTATCTTAAAGAAAAACAATGATAGCAACAGTACTGTGCATTTTCCTTATGGTTTCTAGGCCTTTTACAGATCTGGAATTATGAAGCCTAACAATAACCTGAGAGATTGCATTACAATTTGTTTGTGGATCTGAGCTGAAAATCTGAGCCATAAAAATGATAAAAGGATTTATAGTAAAAGGCAGAAGTACCTACAAATTAGATGTACAGCTTGTAAGTTTAAGGCACCTGGTACTAAGAATGGGATTCAAAGCCAGGCTAGATGCTCAGGCTCCCTTTAGCAATTCAGGGAGCTTTGCTATTCCAAGCACCATCTGGTGAATGGAAAATGATGTAAAGATGCCCAAAGGAAGTTTGGGAAGCCACCTTGGAGGCAGCGATGCCTCTTAGTTCAAAGAGCTGAGTGCTGTGGAAAGTCATCTAGGAGAACAGAGAAGCGCATATGTTCAATGTGGTCTTCACCTTTTCAGATGGTGAAAATTCAAACTTCATTTATTACCATGGAAAGATCAAACCATTGAAAGGAGGAAAATGGTTATGATGAAGCTGTGCCACTGGGCAGAATGGAAGGAAAGATTCATGTGATAACTAAGAGAGTAAAGAAGAGCCTGACACTGTAGTTGGAACACTAGCTGGACTGGAGGATGCTGAAACACTGGTCTTCCTATCCATCCTATGATAGACAGTTGCTAGAGAAAAATAAAAGGACTGAAATAGTTTCAAGCACTGGAACAGAGGTCCAGGCTTCCTTACTCCTAAGGAAATTCCCTGGCCAATACAACACAGAGTCATCTGACAACAGTGGGTTGGGAGGGGTTTTCTGCATGTGTTTGTGTTCTGCATTGTATATGTACTCATATTTTTTGAATCTGGCCCTAAGCAATTTGTTGATTCCACAAAGCAATTTAACAGCAAAACTAATACATGCTTCCATTCCGCGACCAGAAACTGTAACTTCTGCAGAGCACTCTTGGAAAGAAATTTTAAAAGCCTGAGGCAGATTCAGCAATTTGTGTGATGTACAAAGGTGCACATGCCATAGAAGCTAGTTACCTCTCCTAGTGGAGAAATGATTTTTGACTGTGGAAAAAGAGTTGGTTTTTTTCCATTGTTGGCCACAATGGGTTGCACACCCCAATATAAGGTGGGAAAATCTTGTAAGTACCTGGGAAAGAGCTTTTCTTCTATCAGTATTCTAGATGTAGGTTTGGCTCAGCTCTTCTGGGGATTATTTGCCACACACTGCTTGCATCTTATTATATTAATGAATCATATATGTGCATCATGGGAGAAACCTGGATCCTAGTGGAGATATTGGCAAACATCCCACTGACTAAACAGCAGACATAGTTGAACCCAGTTGAGACTAAGGACACTAATGGATTCCTGTAGGGTATTTCTCAGCAAAAAGGGCCTGCTCTGCTGCTGACAAGCTTCTGGAACAAGGTAACCATTAGCTGTCCCATCAACTCTTTAAGTCCTTCAGGTAATGCATTTCACTTGAAATAGAAATGAGCTGTTACTTTTATTTTTTAGATGAAGCTAAAATGATACTTCTAGAAAAGTGAGAATAAATGTTCTTTTTTAAAGCAAAGAGCAAAACCAACCAGTCAGTTTTGTGAATGCAATCTGTGTGATTAATGTGTCTCGAAATACAGACATTTCTATAAAATATTAATCACTTCACTTCTGGACTGTATTAAATTACATTTAGCAATTCTGAAATTCCTTCCATATACTTTATGAGCAAATAATATTTATTAAAATTTTTCATCCTGGAAACCACTTCCTGAATAATTTTTACTCTTTTTGTTAAAAAATCTGTTTTGTTTGCCAGGCAAAATAGAAGTTCAAGGAGCATCCTAGGAGAAGAGATGACTTCTGTGAGCAGGAATTCAAGGAATGTACTTACTTTTCCTTATAGCTGTAGTGCACAAAATTTCAGACATGTAAATGTTAGAGTAACTGATTTTTTAAAAACATTTTGCTTTTTTAACAGGATATAATCATCATAGCTTGTCTAATTTAAATTATTTACATAGGAAAGTCTATGTTAAAGTTATGAATACAGTTTAAAAGCATGATGTATCTCATAGCACCCAGAATGATTGAAATGTGTTTTACTAAAAAGAAAAATCCCCCTAATTACAAAAGTAATGTGGTGCCATATTTGTTGTTTGATGTAATAAGGTGTATAGTTCACAAATACATCTATCACTTGGAATGATTGTTTTCCTTTCAGTCTTATTAAGACAAAACTTGGTAAAGAAGGACTAGATTATAAGAAAACAAAATGGCAATAATGATACCTAGTGTTTAATAAATGCTGTATTCTCTCTTATTCATGTGTTCAGAGAAAGAGAGGAGTGCCACACCTCTTTCATGTGCACAACAGATTCACTGTCAGACAAGGAAGAAGTTGGCAGGTTCATGAATACACTAAAGGAGGAGAGCATCTGTTCAGTGACAAAACCTTCCTAGCAGAGCCTTTCAGCCAGTTGCTGGACCATCGGATGTGGTGCTTGTGGGAGTGGGCGCACGCATATGTAACTGGAAAGGCAGGAACGCAGGGAAAAACGCTTACAGTGGAAGCACTGATTGTCATGTTAGCTAGGTAAATATGTAACTTTTATAGGTGATAAGTATTTTAAGATTTTACATATGAAAGAACCACTTTCATGCTTTTCTGACACCAAATGAGAAAAATGTCTATGTTGATGTTTATTGGGACAGTTCCCATAAATGTATATGCACTTAAGTTGTTTCTACTCCAAAGAGTAGTTGTCTTGACTGCAGTGTGTAAAATCTACAGATGGAGAATAGGAAGAATAGGCCTGTTATCCTGAATTGATACCAAAAAAGGGCAAAAGGAGAGAACTGCGTATCTGTTCAAGGCAATTATCATCTATTATGAAGACATGGCTGTTCTGCATTCTTCACGCAGGCTAAAGCACCACGTACACTTTTGGTGAAAAAATAGAACACATGTGCAGGAACAATAGGTTTCTGGAGGATATATTCCACAGTTTTATTTCTTCACTGCTGTCCAGTTCCAAAGCACATTCTTTACAGCAAAGATTTAAATCCAAAGGTTTTGCATTTTTTTCTTCAAAAATTGTCAGAAATTACCTTAAAAAAAGAGATGTGTACACCATAATGTCAAAAATTCTATTACATGAATAAATTTTGATTTGCATTTAAATGTGTTCATATGAATCCATTAACTCATCTTACAATGACAACAAAAGATCTTTTTCCTGTTTATTGTAGGTGGATAATAACTCGGGCTTTTATTTGGCAACACCTTTTAAGACATGTTTGCTCAAGTGACTATTTTCATGCATATGTGTTTTAATGTAGCATGTAAAGTATTTGTCATGGGCCTATAGAACCCATTTCAGAGTCAGTGCTTAGAATCCAAGTTTTAGAAGTAAATGTTTACTGGTTTATTAACTTACCATGAGCTCAGTCTGAACTCTCCTAATGTAGTCTCACCTGACTGAATACTGGATTCATAACACTGGGCAAAAGAACATAGATCTATTGAAGGCAATTAGCACCTATTAGGAAAATAATGGCTATTCTGTGTTCTTCACACTGAAAAAAAAATAGAAGAGCCACATACAATTTTGGTATAAAAAACAGAACACCTATGCACAAACAGTAGATTTCCAGAAGAGGTATTTGTTTGCCTTTGCCCAGGATTCTGATACATATACAAAAAAAAGCCTATTCTGTCTCTCCAGCCTTTGAGGTGAAATTCAGCTGCTCTTTCCAGCATACTTTTTTTCCTAGCTCTCCCTTTACATGTGGGGAGGGAAGACACAAGCACATACAGTCCTATAATTGTAATTTGTCTTGGAACTATTGCAGCTTGGTAGTTGGTGAATATTCTTTCTGTGTATTAGATTAGCTATTTAAGATAATTTCTATATAAGTAAAATACATTTACAAAGATAGTTGCAATAGTAGAAATCAGTATGATCATTGGTGCAATCACTTTGTAATTGTAATCTGTTGCTAAAATGAACGTCTTCCCTGCTCCTTCCCTCAGCAACTGTTGCCTTTAAATTTCCTCTGATGTTTGCAATTTGGAGGAATCTTCTTTTCTTGTGACATTAAAAAACTACAGTCTCTGACAACATTTTATTAGAGAAGGTGCTTGCCCTATAAGAAAGACTGCTTGAAAACACAATGCTTAGTACTGTTTCTTTAGAAATGTTTTAGCATATTTTTCTCATAACATCTAAACTGTTACTAACTGATAGTACAATAACTTGGTTATTGAAATCACCTTGTTATGTTCAGAATTTGACCAGAAATATTGTAGTCAAAAGAAGCAATGTATTATTCATGCTTAGTTAGGTCAGCTGAACACATTTCAGCCTCACCGTGTTTGCAATCATCTTGACTAGTGTCATAATATTTTCCATCACCTCTCCTGAGGCACATTTAGCACCTTTTTTTTCCCCCCTTTTTAGAAAAAGAAATTCTCAATTATAGCTGTAAAGCAAACAGACAACTGAAATCCACCCATTTCCTAAAGCTCTATTATCCCTGAGGCATCTGAAACAAAAACATATCAATACTAATTACTTAGCAGAAAGCAATCAAGAAAACCTTCTCCCTCTCAAATCTCTCTTCTCCCTGTACTCCTATAACCAATGTGCCTCTAAACAGGAAAGCCTGAGCTGTCTTGAAAGCACACAGGGAGACATGGTGATAGCAAAAGCAAGCCTTCTTTATGACCTTGACCCCACGAGCCTTTTCTGGTATCTTCTTCTCACAGCCCTCTCCTGGTTCACCTGTGATAAGTGTAATCTCTTCTCAACAGCTCCCAGTGCTTCAACTCACTGATTTCAACAAGCAAGCAAGCAACAGAAGAGGTGTTGTTCACACAAATCTATCCTTTCCCTTCATCAGACTGATTCCTGTACTGAAATGAGGTATCTTCAGTAAGTCAATAGGAACTGGCACCCACGCCTGCACGGGACTGGCACCAGCCTCACAGGAGAACCCTCTGTGGGCTGGACAGGATGCTGGGTGGGCTGGCTGGGAGGCTCCAGCAAAGGCTGCAGGGTGCTGCGGGTGGCTTGGCACTCTGCTGTGGCCAAGGCTTCCCTAAGGCTGGGCTTAGGATAGCTTAGGACAGCTAAAAGTGACTCACTATAAGTAAAATAACAAACTGAAACAATCCTCTGTTTCCTTCTCTATGTTCTCTATGTTGAGCTAGGCAATCACTCCTTAGTGTTTAGGATTCATTACTGTGTATATATATACATAAATATATATGTATGTAAGTGCTAAACCTACTGCAGAAGTTTTTTTTTTCTTTCTTTTCCTGAACTAATGAATACATGTAAGGTGTCTGGCTAATTTTCTTTTCCAGTTAATTTCTAAAAGATTAATTATGGATTCCATATTTTTTCTCAGTCTCCCTCTCATGCTCTGTTAGATCTTTCTGCACTCATTTGGGATTTTCCAGTGCCTGGAATTCATGGGGTTCATACCAGCAGAGTGGAACATAGCAAGGCTTAGAAAAAAGCAGGCCTTCATAGCACAAAATACTGAATGTGTGAATAATGTGAATACTTGATTTTGCATAAGCCAGGTTCATTGCAATCACTGATCATGCTCTTGATGTTTCTTTTGAAATGGTAGATGATCCAAATTAATAAAAAATGGTGATCAATGTAGTATTTAATTTTAAAAATGAATAAAATATTTGTTACAAAAAACACTACCCCAAAACTGGAACCCCCAAACTAGAACAAGGGTGGAGAAGGAGAAAGGTAAAAAAAGGTGGGTTTTCTACCTTCTCTTTGTTTTGTCAGGTGTACTGATGATCAGAAAACCAGTAATGCTGGTGAGCTTTACCCACAATGCCACGGAATTATGCAGTGATGTGGGTCTCTCAGTAAGTAAATGCATTTATCTAAATGATTCCTATTAGAGACCAAACAGGCTCCCCTTAATAATTTGATATGATGGTGTATTTACACTTCTATTTTGCCATCTCTTCCTTTATACAAATGTTTTTACATGGAGCACAATGAAATAACATGAGCATAGATAGTAGAACAATTTCAAAGTGTGTGAAGATTTTCTCACAAAGAAGGTGCTGTAACATTGATTCTTAAACTTTATGCAAAACAGTGCCTTTTCCTTGAAGTGAGACAGGCCTGGCAGTTCTCCTGTTTAATGAGGGATGTTGGGGAAGAGGTCTGAAAAGCAGCTCGTAGTAAAATAATATGTGCAGATTTCATGTTCTGCAACCACCAACAGCACATTGATTTTTGGTTCAGTACACTGGTAAGATCGCTTGTTTTGCACTTCCAAGTGCTGCAATGAAAGCAGTGATGGAGGAGTGAGGGCAACTACGAAAATGCTGTACCCATGAGACGTATGTGCATTGCTCATCTGATTAGTGGTTTGAAATCCACCAGTTCCAGAAGCATGAGGAGGTATGCACTGGCCTCTCATCTGGCTTCAGACCACCAGAATCAGAGGAAATTGTGCAGGCTACTAGAGATATACCAAGTGCTTACTTTATTTGTGTTTATAATCAGCCCTTGAAGTATGAGGATATTTCTAAGGGGAAATCTGCTACAGGAAAAGGCTCAAGTAACAATAGTCATTATAAATAAGAAATGTTGCAAATCATTAATGACTTTCTTCTGAGTTTCTGAAGGTTTACTGAATCATTTCTTTGAACTGCCTTTCTGTATAACTTACAAAACACTAACCTAACTAAATTATTAATAATTTTTCATTATTATAGTTTATTTTTATGCCTTCTCTGAGTTACTGTGCTCCCTGTATTCTACTCGGTCATTGAAAGGGCTTCTTGAAAGATTTCTTCTGACAAATACTTACAAATATTTCTGAACAATTTTAATAAAATTTTATATTAAAATACCTTGATGGAGTTGTTTTCATTTATCTTACTACCTCATTAGTGACATAAAATCTTTAAGTAGCCCTAGAAATCTAAATATTATGCTCTCATAAGAGCATAAAACCACCTGTTTTCTCATGGATTTGCAATTTTCTCACCACTTTTCCTTTGAAACTTTATAAACCTTGCATGTCTTTTTAATATGCATCTGACATGATCTATGGGTGTATCTCAACCCAATAGCTAACATTAAACTGCAAAGTTATAAATTTCATAGAGTCTAAGAAAAACACTCTGTCACTAATCTGCTAAGAGCCCTGCTTGTTGGTTCATTGGACATAATTATTGACTTTTTGTAGCTTTCTGCAAAATCAAGGGGTTTAATAAGCTCTGCGACACCATGGCAAGATGCCTTCTGCAGCCTGACAGAACTTTTGCATGCTTCCTGGAAGGCCACAAGCAAAGTGAGCTTCTGCACAGCAGTTTCCTCTGATAATTGTGATCTGATGTGAGGAAATCTATATGAAAATCAATTTCTAGCTTTACAGTGTTCCTGTGTTATATTAATGTTTGGAGGACTATTTAGGATGAGAGGAAGAAGAATTAGCTGACCTAATTAGCTGGTGGTGTGTCTTACCGGGGTAACATCACAGGAAACCACTGGTGCCTGTTGCCTTTTGTCTGGCTGCTGTGCATCCTTGTGGAGATGGTCCCTCCACACTCTCTGCAGCCAATGATCCTGACAGCAGTTTCCAACTGAGGCACTCCTTGCTGGTCTTGCATGCTTCAGGGCTGAGCTTGCTGGGAAAAACTTCCTGCTATTCCCAAGCCTATTCACCTTGCTGAGCTTTTTTGAAAACTAAAATCAGGATCAAAGTAATTTCTACAATCAATACCTACATGAGAGATCGTGATGGAATTTTACCAAAATTCTCTAATATTAACTGTTTATGGTAATTAATACCTAAGCAGAGTTTCAGAAGGATACAGATTTCCTTTAAATTTGTGTTAAGCTAAGAAATCTCAAAAGTTTTTTTTGTTGTATGAATATAAGCTTTTGATTCTGGTAATGTGAAATGGGACTTTAATACTCCAAGGTATCTATTTTCAACAACCCCCCGCCCAAACAACTCATAATCAGGTAATTCTAATTAAAATTAAGTTTTAGTTTTATGCTTGTTTAGCTTCTTTCTTTCTTTCTTTCTTTCTTTCTTTCTTTCTTTCTTTCTTTCTAATTTTTTTAAACTAGCATGTGACTGAAAAAACTCTAGAGCAAATGCTGCGATTACAACATCAAATTTAACATTTTTAAAATGAGGGCCTATCTGAGTATTTCTACAAATATTCTCATGTAAGGCAGTGTCCATGCTAGGCTGTTCAGTCAAATTTAACACAAAAAGGTTTAGCTAGTCAGAATTTTCTCAAAAATCCAAGTTTACAGGCAATGCGTCTTTAGAGAGGATCTGATGTTGTAAATCTTTCAATTCCCTAATTTTCAGATGTAAAACTTTAAGATGTGCATACAGTATGTAAAATTGCACAGAATGAACCATATTGTTATTAAATATTATGATTACAAATATAACAGTCAAAACTTGGACTGTGCCAAGAATGAGGTTGCTAGTAAAATATTAATTTGTTCCTTTGTATGCATACATTTAAATTATCTTTAGTAACAAATGATGCACAGAATACGCATTTTTGTGTGCACAGAAATAGGGTGTATGTGCATGATGACCACAGATGTCCTGTTCCCTGTGGTGGGTAGAATAGACCTAGAATTAGCACCTACTAACTAGCTCTTTTATATGTCCCATGCCTCACCTGCCTGAGGAAACCCAGCTCCAGAGGCAGGAGCATGAAGCTCCTCAACCCCATCCCTGTGGGGTTGGGGTTTACCTACAACACTGTGTTAGTGAGAGTGGGAGGGGAATTTCACCTCCTGCAAGCCATGTGGGGACCCCTCGGAGTGCCTGTGCTGCGTTGGGTTGCTTAACCTGACTGCCAAACTGTCCAGGGCCTGGTGTGCCAGGCGAAGGAATGTCCTACAGGGACTGCCAAGCTGTCCAGGGCCTGGTGTGCCTGGCGAAGGAATGTCCTACAGGGACTGCCAAGCTGTCCAGGGCCTGGTGTGCCGGGCGAAGGAATGTCCTGCGCATTGTCCCACAAAGGTGGCCGTCCCACCTGCTGGCTGTGAACGACCCCAGTGCAGTGCTCTTTCTCTTTTTAATGATTAACAAATGAAAGAAGTGCTGTGACACACTGGCTAAACCTGGGAAATGTTGAGAAAAGTTATAGGTGGCCAGGCAGGAGAGGAGCTGGGGGCACAGGGCTGAACAAAACAGCATTTTTGGTGTCTTTTAATTCCATCCCAGTCAACCGCCAACTTCTTTCCTTGGAAGAACCGCCGCTGGCTGTAGGCTTCGGGTAGGCCCCAGCTTAGGCTGGCCCCCACCCGACAGAGCCGGTGGCCCGGGATCAAGCCCGTGGCCGCCTGCACACCTCGGAGCCACTCTGACGTTGGGGCGCGGCGGCGTCGGGCCTGCGCCGCTGCCCGAGCCGGGACTCGAACCGCGGTCCCCACGACTCCCGGCTCCCCGCGCTCCCCGTGCGGCCACCAGGGCACGAGCGGGCGCGCGCGGCTCGCGCC